>OZ026620.1:84941679-85346679 GCA_964020975.1 Hermodice carunculata | reverse complement strand
CCATTAGATAGAGAGCCGAGAAGCTGAAGTGTAACAGTCCTGTGATGTGATATCAGCTAATATGGTTGTCCAAAGATGTCTCACGCATTTCAGGGGTACAAGTCTAGCAGTGGGCATGCTTGAGCCGCACGCAGGCCTCGTTGCAGGCTTTAATTCTATCTATAGGCAGACAACTTCATTGCTATTTAATTAATTTTTAATTTCACTTTTCAGATCCCACAATTTGAGTTTGAGTCTTGCATTTCACAAGACGGACTTTGTTATTGGTTTTATACGACGTGTACTCACTTCTCCTGTCCTGTTTTTTTTATAATTGCGTGAAATAAACTTACGGCTTCACCTCTGTCATGTTGTCATTCAAAAAAGTATATTTTCTGGTTTAAAACTCTGTAACCTCTAAATTAACCGCATTTGACTTATTTGGGTGTGAATTCACATGCTGCTTTCCACATTTGGGACCCAGTAGGTGGATTGTGCTAATTTTATTTTACGTCAATAGACAATACCAAAGTAGTCAGAGCAATGGTAGTGATTAGTCTGTAGTGGCCCATTCTTCTCTCCATGGCTAATGGTTTCCTGTTCCCAATGAGTTACCTTTGTCAGTGGCTCACCTGGTGCCACGGGTCTTGGACTAATGACTATGAAAACAATGACATGTTTCATTACCATGCCCATGCAATCAAATCCCATGTGATCAGCACGGATGAAACTCTCCATTGTAAACAACAGTTTTGAGCTCAGCTTTTTTTTAAATTTTATGTTTGCACATCTGAGTTTAGGGGAGCGTGTAGTTTAAGCATCAAACAATCCAAAAATATTAAAAAGTGATTACAGTTTACCCAAAGATGCTGGCTACAGATCTGCTGCAATGAGGAACTACAGAGAATGACAAGGAAGTTTTTTTTTTTATTTAGTAGATATAATGACGTACAATGAGAAAAGTGAATCAAAGTTTAAATTACATGACAAATGTGTTACGTTTAAATTCAAGTGTTGCTTTTATATTTGGTGATGTTTTTGTTGATGGGCTTGGCGTGATTTGGAAAGCATTCAACTTGGACTTATCATGGAGGTATAATATTAACACATAATAGTCTCATACTGGCATAAATACAATTAGCTAGGCGGTGTCGAGTATGGCATTTATGCACATCTGCCTATATAGAACCATTCTTTTTAGGAATGGGGATGAGGTGCAGTTGCTATGTGAGTTTTCCATTTATGGCCAGATGATTGGTGTTCAGGGTTACTGGTTCGAGACTCGGCCGTACCGTGGTCCCAAAAAGACTAATAGTTGCTATTGTTATGTTTTTTACAACTGCAACGCAGATTACGTTGACACCTGATCAGAAAGTGCATTGTGGAAAAGGCAATAGCTTGTGGTTGTATGGACCTTATTTTAAGTATGGCAGTTACTGGCGAATAGATATATTCCTATTAGTCCCTCAGATTATGTTGTAAATTGGTTTAAAATTTTACTTGCTGGGTTTCAACGTTGGCAATTAGGTGGAGCTACTGTGGATTCCTGTTTTTGAACCAATTTTCAATTTTAGTAATGATTGGTTTTTGCAAACATTCCTATTTATGACCATATGCCAATTGAGATTGCTATGGTAATTCACAGTTTGCTCTCTCTCTCTCTCTCTCTCTCTCTCTCTCTCTCTCTCTCTCTCTCTCTCTCTCTCTCTCTCTCTCTCTCTCTCTCTCTCTCTCTCTCTCTCTCTCTCTCTCTCTCTCTCTCTCTCTCTCTCTCTCTCTCTCTCTCTCTCTCTCTCTCTCTCTCTCTCTCTCTTTTTATGAGTCAACATTTAACACAAGATCCTTTCACTACTTGAAAAAATCTCTGCAGAGCTCCTAAAATATGATGGAAACATATAGGTTAGGTGTATGCCTTTAGAGAGATTTGTAGATGAATGTATGCCAGAAAATGACTGCCATGGAGGAGGCAACGTCATGATGGAAAGGGGGGGGGGTAGTCATAGGGGTATTAAAGACGTTCGGTACACCGCGATATGCGCAACCATTTATGGTCCAGTGCCTCTATACAGTTAGAGCTGGTATTTGTTGTTACCGGCACTAGCTGCTGTTCGCGTTTCCTATTTTGCACAGTTCCGTTTGAGAAATATGGATTGTTTACGAAGAGTGAAGAGGAAAAAGAATGGGCGGTTTGTTAACAAATGCCAAAACAAAGGACTAAATGCTTCAAAACAAGGCAGAATACGTCGAAACACGGCAGTGGTAGACCAAAACGCATGTACACAATTAGCTAACGCTGACCAAGCCACCGTCAAAAGTGCCACGCCCACCCCCCAAATGCCACAACAAAGCCCACATGCACATGTAAACACGGACAGTTATTACTGGGACGAAGGTCGTAGAATACTGGAACTAAGTGTACTAGCCGATAATCTTGTATGCGAGGAATGTAGAAAAAATAATTGTCCCTAAAAAATACAGAATCAGAAAAACGATATGGCTTGGCCAGTGTTCTTTTACATTTCTTGTGAATGTGGTACGATAAACGCTGTCCCAACTGGGGGGGGGGGGGGGGCACAGTAATACCCCAGCGTCAAAAGGTGGCACAGGCATATTTGATAATGTGCTGCCTGTGTTACCATTCGACAATGTATTAAGGTAACTATAATGTTGATATTCTAATTTTTACCTCTTTTTCCACGTTGCTGTATTGCACTATGGAGAGAATCTTAAAATGTTTTTCTCAGTAAAACTATGAAAGTATATATTATGATTGGAATATAAAATTAACGACGTACTGCCGTTTATTTAACCTACATACGTGTATATTGATATGGTATCGGAGTTAGACAATGAATGGATACCTTGTACCTATGAACTTAGGTCAAATTAAGTCAACATGCATGAATTCTTTGTACAATTGCGGAAAAAATAGCACCGTGTGATATCTTTTTTGTTAATCAATGAAATCAGTGCATATTTTGGAAACCCCCTACAATTTTTCAGGGATTTGCAAATATTTTTTTCTATTTCAAACTTAAAAAATAATGTGAGCACTTATACATTTTGGCAAGACGAGATGAATTTAAAGTCACATTCCAGCATGTTTTGGCTACATATTTGTTATTAAAAGGCTTGATATACATTGCATACACTCATATTGAGTTATTTATGCATATTTTTGCATCCTTAAATTATTTCTTTTTGCTTTTACCCACATATATAATGTTTGCTATCAAATTTCTGTAGTCCTTACATGTAGTGCCACGTACAGACACAAGTAGCACCGTGACATGCCAATTTTTTGCTTGCATTTTGTTTCAAATGCCAATATCTTTGTTCACACCAAAAACCAGAGATTTCTAAATTCTTTCGACCAGTGTACCGAACGTCTTTAAGAACATAACTCACCAGGGTAAATAGGACTCTAACAGGCCAACGACAAGTAGATCCCAACGGTCACTGAATGGTCGCAGCAACATCCTGGGCTGCTGTTCCAGCAAGATAATGCACGGACACATACTGAATGAGTCAGCATGCATTGGTATTTCCCCCACAACAACAACCAAATCTTCCAATGGCCGGTCTGATCTTCTGACCAGTGCCCCATTTAGCATTTATGGCATGTGATTGGCCATCGAGTCAAGGAAGAGTACAACAAACCTGCAGCAGCTATGGAACAATTGGCACAGTGGCTTGTAGACCAGTGCAACCAAATTTCCTAGACCAAGACATCCGAGATCAATTCTTGTTTGCTAGGATTTTAGCTGCACTTTTTCTAGCAATTCATGAAAACTGCCGTCCGCTTTTTTTTTCATGACATGACAACCTAAATTAAAGGGTCTCAAAGTCCTTCTTGTACGAATACACACATATGCATAAAATACAACCAAAAGTATATATTTTGCTTTGCGTACATATGTGTACACATGATGACCAGATGAAAACAATAATCAACATCTAACTAGACTTAATGCAGGCCATTTGACCACTAAATTTGGAGAGAAAATCCCAAAATATTTGCATATTCCATACAGCGACTTTCAATAATAGTTATTGCATTTTTTACAACATTGTCAAAGTCATATTATCTCATATTGCCCTAAAAAGGGGATTTTATACAAATATCAAAATATATAATATATTTAAAGGGTTGAAACCATTATGTTCTTTCATAGAAACAGTCAAATTTCGAAGTCTTCATCACAATGAAAAAATCCCCACCATACAGCTACAGATTTTCACTGGTAACATCACAGCAGTACAATGTGACAAACAGTTGATTACCTACTTTCAATGGTCAAAGTCCTTCTTTTGTGAATATGTACATATACGTAAATACACACACACTTATATGCATTGGTCTATGTCCACATGCATACGCACATACATGTATGCTAATGAAAGTAATGAAAAACAAGAGTATATCCCAGATGGAAAAAAAATAACATGTGCTGACACTTAAAGCATGTCATTTAGCCATCAGATTTAGAGAAGTCTTGGAATATTTAGAATTTCAATTTCCTTCATATCACTGTTGCATGATATAGACGGAAGCAGAGACCTTAAATAATAGTCACTGCATAATTATTATATATTGTAAATATCACATTGAAGGCATACTGTCTGAGATAAAGTAAACATAAAATTATATTAAGCATATAAAATACATAATATACTTAAAGTATTTATATCTGTATGTTAGCGTATAGGTAGTCAAAACATGAAAAGAATAAAATAAACAAACAAAACATATCTTCAGTAAGGTTGAAAGAATCTGTGGCACACAGCTGCAAATTTTAACAGTAACGTAACACTATAATGTGTCAACGAATGATAACCTACACTTACGGTTGCAAGTCCTTACTTTAAAAAGCTACACATATGCATCAACTTCTTTTTAGCACTTATATAAAAACTCGCCAGTACTTTCGGACCTGTATCCACTCTTGGGGCAACCTTCTCCTTTGAGCTTCATCTTGGACGCAGTTTGGCACCTGGGATTCGGCCTTTTGCTAACCCTTATTTTATTGCCTCAGAACTACTTCTAAGTCTGATACACAATACTATTTCTGGGTCCTACAACTGGTCACTGTTTGTCGTTGTATTTACATTTACATAGTAAGTCATGTTTTGAAAATACTTTAACGACCGTTTGCCATGGTAACTTTGAGAACGGACACCTGGAACCGTGGGTCCTACAACTGGGCACTGTTTGTCGTTGTATTTACATTTAGATATTAAGTCATGTTTCAAAAGTACTTTAACAACCGTTTGCTCTGGTAACTGGGAGAACGGACACCTGGAACCCTGCTGAAAACACGTGGCTGCAATTCACTGTGATTTTCCTTTCCCACAATACATTGCGCCAAATTTAAAAGGGCGCTCAAGGTTTGTGTGCGCTCAAGGTTTGTGTGTGTGCAGGCCTTCGTATTGCATTTGAATTTTTTAGAAGTCCATATGTTTATTATTTACTCGGGTGGCATCTTTATAAAGAACAGCACCTGAAACCTTTAATTGAATGTGTGACTTTTTCAGAATAATCCCAGCGTATAAACGTCACCAGCAAAGAATTTGCCTTTTACTTTTGGGCCAACTTGGTGAAGCCATCAATGTTCAGAATGGGTATGTCTATATTAAGGCAATCCTTGCAGACTTTCTTAGCAATGTGAGTTTGAAGGAACAGTAAGCCTATTTACCCAGACAGCCCATATTAATTTGCTGCCTCAGATTATTGAGATCGCATCTTGTGTCGTTTGTTCCTCTCGTAGTTGTTAAACTTCATTGCGTAAGCTGAGCAATCCAGTATTATTTTTTGGTACTCACCTCTAAACTATGCACTCTTTCTTTACACTCATCAAACTTCGTATCAATGAACAATGAAAGTTGGGTTTTTTTTGTTTTTAGTTTTTGTTTTTTGTCTTGGTTCGTAAGCTTTCATTGAGATAAAGAGTGTTTTTGTTGGCCAACAGAGGATCCAGCGCTTCTGCCACAGCGTCCGATAAAAACAAAGCTATTTTACATTTGGCAATCCTTAAGCACCTGGTATAAAATAATACAATATTCATCACAGCTAGTTTTGAGCATAAAGCCCCCCCCCCCCCCCTTTAGTACCAAGAACTCTGAAAGGGTGGGGGGAGGTGGATAGGTTGTGACAACCCCACAATATCAGTGTTCGGGCATATATGCGTCATTGCCACTGATTGGCTTTTTATAATAAGCCCGGATTTCAGTGGGATTTTTCAAATAAAATCATCCCAGTCTATTTTGGCTGTCTTCCTGTTAAGACTTGCTTTTCTCTGATTCAGTTTTTCAACATCATTACCCTTTTTTAGCACTGCACCAATTTCCTCACCTTTCAGCCCATCTTTGCCTGCATTTCCCACCTGTTGTGCATGTTCGGTAGCATGTTCTTTAGCCATTGGGATTTTTGTAGTTAAATTCGGCTGGGGGCAGTATACCAAAGTCGGAAAAGATAAGCTCACAACACACCCAAATTTCTGAGTTGAGTTAGTTTTTCAGCTACTTCGCAACACTGCTAAGTACTGGTCTCTGTAACTTTGAATGTATGTATCCGAGAATGTGTGAACTTGATGTTCTCGTTTCCCTGAATGAAAGGTGCATAAATTACTTTTCATAAATTTGGGGCCTTCATTCCTGTCACTTGAAGCAGACATTTGAGGAACACCTTTGCGCGTTTCATGCGGCATGGTTGAAGAGACCCCCTTGGGTGTGAATGTGACAAAAGACAAAACTTTGAGAAGATATTGCCACAGAAACGTATGATAACTATTACCCCAAGCTGGATACATGTAGGTTAGCAGCGAGACTAGAAGTATATGTAAGTCTATCAACATTGAAAATGTCAAAAGACATCCAGAGGGAAAGCTTCCGTGGAAAACGTTTTCATCCGTTATAACTGGGTGACCTCCGTACTTCTGTGTTCTCCGTATTTGTTTCTCATTTATATTTATTTCGTATTTGCTTGGGAAGTGCTTGTCCTTTGGCTCAGGAACTCACTGATTTACAATCACCATTTGCTCGCTACTTTCTAGCCTAGTTTTCACTCTGACAAACAAACACACATACACACACAAGTCAATGATCATCATTTCTGCACACCATTATGCACAGGCCTAATATTTCATTTCTATCGGTTATAGCTCAACACACACACACACACACACCTTCAATGAACTTCATGTCTGCTCACCAACACGCACGGCCCTAATACTTAACCTCTATTGGTTAAAGCTGAACACGCTGAGAGTACAAACTGTCAGTCGTGCAACAAAAGACTGGACCTGCTCGAACTGCACCATCTGGAGCACAGAACAGATAACCAAAAAGAAGAAAATTTCTCTGCAGCTCCTCACCTACCTGCAGTATGAGGTTACGTAACCTGATCAAGATCACATGGAAAATGAAGGTCATACAAACAATGTCTGGCAGAATGACAATACGCTCACCTTTCACCTGTGCAATCTGGGTTCAATTCTCAGAACAGGACAGGTATGTAAAAAGTTCCCTCCACTCTGGCTGTGTTTGGTGGCTTTTTCTGCCTCCTTCATTGTGCATGATGGGTTTTCCACCTTTTCCACTTACCTTTGTTAGATGCACAGACTAAGATGGTCCTGTGACCCTCAAATAGGTACTATCAAAGTTACTTTTGTTTAAGATCATCATCGCTATTTGCAATGTTCCAAGACTTCTCTCAGCCACTTCTGGGATGATCATTTTTAAAAATAAAGTGACAGGGTCCACTATTAAAACATGTTAGTTTGACCTTTGTAGGGCATTCAAGGTCAATACTAACAACATAGAAAACGCATTGAGTACTTTTCTACTGGTGTTTCAGATTAACCATGGGCCCAGGAACCACCATCATCTCGATTTAAGCCGCTATTTCAATTTGACCTTTCTGAAGGTTTGATCTGTTAAAATCGAGGCATTTGATTTTGTATTTAAAAAAAGTAATAAAACAAATCACGCCCTGGCGAGCGCTCGCTTGTTCCCAAGCTCTTTGCAGCGTGAAGGCGAGATAAAGGCTGCTATTTTCCAACTTTTGAACTCATTTCAATCGCCCATATCTGTTGTGGATCATGTTGTGGTAAAGTAGTGCAGAGTTCTGGTGTTCGAAAACATAATATGCATCAAATTATCCTGGAACATGCAAGGGATGACACAGCTACATTCTTTAGCGTTGGGAACCCACTAATACACGATGATATCGACCCATTGTTCGGCGAGTTGACATCTTTTGCAGCTGCCTTTAAAAACGCGCCATAGGCCTAGTTTGAGAACATTGCATACACAACGATTTGGTCGTTTGCAGGTATATTTGCCAGTTCCAGAACAACAAGTTATCCCTGTCATATCTGCAATTTTGCCATTTTATCACGATTCTTGGTGACCTATATTTCCGATTTTTTGCAACGTATCCAACTTAGCATAAGGCAATGCTAATGGATACAGGCCTACTCAACTTTACTCAAGAACACTGAAGTGTCCTAGGCCCATCTGATGCAAAGCCTTAGCTAGTACACAAGTGCAACATGGACGTACATACTGCTTCCAGAAACAGATGTTGTATCATGAAAGTAAAGTCTATTACGCCTGTATATTGGTTTTTCCCACTAATACTTGGCGGAATATTGATTTCATGAGCCATTGACAGGCACTGTACAGGGCTTGCCTGATACGAGGAAAGAAAGAAAACTTGGAAGTAAATCTATGTTTCAGTTTTCAGATTTACAGCCAAAATTATGAAACGTGCAAATAGCACATAAAAGCACATTTTAAGTTGAGTTATTTACAAGAATTATGTTCAAATGGAAGATAAACTAGAGATGAAATCAATATTTTTGTGTGCCTAAATTTAAATTGTTGAAACCTTAAGGCTACTAACTGAGAAAGAGAAGACAATGTAAAAAATGTCAAAAGATTAACACTTCAATTGAATTAGAGGATGGATTATGTAGAGGATAAATTTGACACTTGTGATAATTGAAAATATGAATGGAACTAGCTGCCTTAGCCATTCTTATTCAACTCTTCTTGCCCTGAGGAATGTTTAATATTAACCATACATGATGACAGAGTGATTTCATATTTACCCCTTCCATGCGTATTGACTTTACAATCCGGCTTCATGTACATGCATCAAAATTGTAGAGAAAGGATATACTCAACTTTATAAATGTATGGACCATCTTACACACATTTACAGACAAACTTAATAGATTATTCCTCTACAATGCTCCAAGAGCAAGCTCCCATAATTTTCATATTTATAATTCTCTTTTGTCAATGACTTACATGCTGAATACAAATCCTGCTTGAAAGCGCTTATTACTAAAAAGTGAATTGGCATTGAACCTTCCCCCCTCAAGTAAACTAAAACTCCATAGACAGAGTAAACTGTCCTCTCTTTTTACAACCTTTTTTTGTGTTCTTAATGAAAACCGCTGAAAAAAAATAGAGAAAACCTATTGGTACAAAATACGTGAAGAGTTTTCCTTGGTAAAGGTTGACAACAACTGCACCAAGGAAAGCTATTAACTTGGTTTTAATTCGTTGGGGGCAATGGTCAAAATAAGACTTTTTTGTGTCTGACAGTTTTGAGCATATACATTTCATTGAGCAAATGACTTTTTTTTTGTTACTGTGAAATATTGAAAACTTTGTTTCTGCCATATTTAGCATGACATAAAGAAATAAGTCAAGGCAGACTACATTATACATTTCTTATTGTACCAAAGCCTAGAATTTGCATAATCAGAAATGTTCAGCTGTGCAAATGCCTTTGTGCTCAGAGGGTTGTGATCATGTTACAAAGCCAACCAAATGGATGTCAGTGTACATTAGTCTGGGGACTGTTCTATGAATTTTACCCAGACCCAGTAGTCTCTGTATTTAAACACTCCATCATCATTTTTTTTCAAATGTTCAATGCTCAAAATTCATCAATAAAAGCTAATTTTGCTTCAAAGACATGAAAACACTGATAGAATTCTGTTTAAAATATACAAAAGTCCCTGCAATTGAAGACAACTGCCATGAGAGACCACCTGGAATTTATGATCATATTTCTGTGGACACACCAGCTTATATTCTTTGTCATTTTACTTATAATCTAAGACCACCTGCCGTATGTGACCACTTTTTGTGGTCTTAAACAGCAAGTACTAATGAACCAGTAAGTTTCAACTGCAATCAGCTGATCAGCTGAAAATTCTCACTTATGAAAATTTTGCCTAAGCCTACCCCTGGCAATTTGACTTGTGGACAGCACTGTAGACCAATAATGTTATTAACTGTTTTTCTTACGAAGAAATAGCTTAATAGGATTCTCATGGATGAAAACTTTGATTATATGGCAGAATCACTGTAAAAATACACTTTGATCCACCATTCTATTGAATCTGAGAAATCATAGGCTAGCAACATGGAGTCACAACATTAGAAAAAACACTAGTTCACAGGACATCATACCTATTTTAGCAAAATGTTCTGGACATTTTGTCACATTTTGGTTTGATGTCTTTAAAGATAAGATAGGCTATGTAAATGGTCAAACAGTGTTTTCTATGCCATGTTGCAAAAACGGGCCCTTTTGCATCTTGGAACTCATCTTTGCCCATGACAAACATAACATTTTGAGCAAAGTTTGCAAGAAGCCATATTCAGTACACAACGGAGTGGACCTCAAACAAGAGGCATGCATATCTGGATGCAGTCATTATAAATATGTGACCACTAGAAAAAGTATTATGATTGTCTCAAAAAAGATAGACAAAACCTGAAAATGTATGCTGAAAGAATTATTTATTTACAGATTTATAAGACGAGAAAACTTTTCTGACATCAGTCGTCCTTTTCACATTCCGAAAGAAGTACTTTACGAGAAATCATCAAACAAGTCAACAACATGAACAGATGTCGTAGACACTATTTACATGGTTTCATATTTTAACAATTAAATTTTGTCATTCTGCTGTTTCATCCTGTTTAATTTTACAGAGACATTTTCACCAACACATATTAATGCTGAGCCATTCAAATGAAAGGTGACACATATTGCCAATAAAACTGTGCAGCTTTATAATGTTATACTCTAAGAATGTTAAAGTGAAACTTCATACAGATTCTTAAGGGTCCACCCTATGCAGGAAACCGTTTAAGTTTTTGGGTTGTCCGTCCATCTGGGTGTCCTTCCATCTGGATGTCCGTCCACATTTCCGTCTATCTGCACGTGCGCTGTCTGGTTACCGCGATATCCACCAAATGCTTCTTTCTATTTTGCTCAAATTTGGCAATATGCTTATTTTACCTGGCAAGATATATTGATAAGATTTAGGTATCGCCATGGCCCACTTTGAGCAAATGGCAGCATATTTACATGTTTATAAGGGCTCTTTACCGCAATATCTCCGTAATACTGCAATGCATTTGCTCAATTTTGCAGTATGGTTATGTAGCACGCCAAGATAAAGTGATCAGATTTTAGTGTAACCATGACCTAATTTGAGCAAATGGCAGCCTAATTATATGTTCGTTAGGGCTCATTACTGTAATATCTTGAGAATGCTTCCATGTATCTTGCTCAAATTTTACAGTGTGATCATCGTGTATGCCAAAATTATCTGGTTACATTTTGGTGTGACCATGTCCTAATTTTAGCAAATGCCAGCCTAATTAAATGTTCACTAGGATTCGTTACTGTGATATCTTCAGAATGCTTGCATGTATCTTGCTCAAATTTTACAGTGTGATCATCGTGTATAGCAGGACATTCTGATTAGATTTTGTTGTCATCATGGACTTATTTAAGCAAACGGCAGCCTAATTACACGGGCACATAACTTCCTCCATTGAACCATGCTTTTTAGGAATGGGATTTGGTCGAGTGGATATGTGCGTTTCCCATTTCAGCTAGGCGACTGGTGCCAAAGGTTGCAGGTTCGAGTCCCGCTCGTTCCGAACATAAAATATATATTTTCGGTATTTCCTTAATGCTGGTGGATTTAAGTCCCAGATTCTAAAAATAAATACCGACTCAGTAAATATACCGCATTACCGTGTTTATATGGCACTCGCACATAACTGCCTCCATTGAACCATTCTTTTTAGGAATGGGGATTTGGTCGAGTTGATATGTGCGTTTCCCATTTCAGCTAGGCAACTAGTGCCAAAGGTTGCAGGTTCGAGTAGCACTCGTTCCGAACATAAAATATACTCATTAAGGTGGCGGCCATATTTGGACCGCGCGTATAGAACTAGCGACTTTAACCCGTTATAACGTTTACGTATTTGCCATTTCACCCAGAAAACTATACCTTATTTTAATGGTACAGATGTGTAGATTTGAAAGAGCCACGTTTTGTATAAATGTGACGACTTTTGACAGTGTCTTGAGTAATTTTCCAAGAGGGTATAAAAACTATGCAGAATTAAAGTGCTGACCAATATGCAGGAACCGTTCTTACCGTTCATAAAATGAGTGAGTACTGAAAATTTGTTGAATTCCTTCATCGCCATCATAAAGTCTTACAGTTCTGTCACTTTTAGCGTTTCAAAAGTCACGGAACGAATTGTTAGAATGGAGAATTCCAGATACGGTTCCGAGGTTAGCTATTTACCTTCCAAACTCTGTTCATTTCGATACGATAAACCTACTGGTTTTTTTTTTTAAATGTTGTTTACAAAATTGATTGATCTTGCGAAAATTGCTTTCTGAGTAAATCCCAATGAAAGGTAGAATGGCCCGTTTTCGTACATGATTGTCTATATAGCAGGAATACGGTTTGTTTTCTCCGGCTCAACTTTGTAGTACACATGGTACACATGCAAACCTCACATCTGATGTATTGCATGTAAACTGTATTGATGTTTTCTGCTTTAAAAGCGTGTTTTAAAAACTCAAAGACTCCAAAGGCAGCCACGCTGCTGGGTTTTACCTGGCTGGTTTCCCATGCGGCTGGCTGACTTCAAACAGGAATTGTAAGCGGATTAATCACGTGGCCTGACGTGTGATAACCTTGACCCTAACAACCAGTGTTTAAATATGGCGGCTGTAAGTGAAGACCGCGTGCCTTTCAAAATGTTTGTTTTTAGGAGAAGTTCAGTCGATCCTTCTCTGTCCTACCTGAACCATAGACAGAAGGACAAAAGTTATCAATGAAATAGTGATCAGAATAGACACTCTTATCATAATTTTGGGCCTATGGTATGTTAGCACATCCCTGATACACTGCATGTACATGAACGTACATGCAGATCCAATCATGCTGCATGCACCAAACAAACAAAAGGGTGCAAATATTCTGAACCTTGGTAATACACCTAAGACCTTCATCCTCTGCATTTTTCTAATCATGACAACATTCTGCAGTATCTAATCTTTCATGTAAAATCAGTAGCTAAGTCACCAAATTTGGAAGGGATCGGCTGAGAAAATATCAGATGGCCGATCTCTCCAATGCTAATTTCCCAGGGTAGGGCTTATATGCCTTGGTTTGACCAGAGACATGTTTTAGCTGGGGGGGGGGGGCGTTTGTTGTTTTTGTAATGTTATAGCTAAGCACTTCAACACAGCATTGTCAATATTGATAAATGGCAGCACAATAGCCAGCCAATGCAAGACTTTGGATACATCTGATTTTGGTAAATTATACGTTCTTATTGCTCACTCAATTAAAACCCACCTAAACCTACGTTTTATTTGTGTTAATTAAAATGTCCAAGCAATAAATAATAATTTAAATGGTTGGCCGACATCCATAGGCTTAAAGCATGATGATGATATTCAGTTATTTATATACTTGAAAAGGAAACAAAGAATAAAGCTTTACCAAGTTGTGTTATCTGGTTTGCAAGCTCTCTCTCCGTTACTGTTACACTCTCGGCAATCTGACGCTGGCGTCGTCCTGCTTTTGATTCTCTCTTTGCTTTTGGCATAATTCTTTCCTACTTGACTCTGTAAGTCTGAAAGCAGTGACTAGGGACTATACGGTTTCTGTGTACAGTATATGAAACTACTAAGAAAGTAAGATCAATACCCGCACTGTTTTATTACACTGTCTAATTGATGAACGTATCAGGGGCCGGTCATCTACCTATGAGGTTGCTGCTGAGGGTAGAGTCGTATTATTGCTGAACACACAGACCCCACTCCAGTGAAAAGTTTCAAAGAAATGTTTTACAAATGCCGGGAACCCATTAGTTTGAACATAATTTGCGACAAGTGTCTATTGTTAGGTTTAGACCACCACTGCGATGTTTTCCTGGAATGTAGTCAACGCACGAACCACGCAGACAACGAAGTGCCGCCTGAGATGAAAGGATATGTCATCACAGGAATCTTCAAGCGATGCCCCATAGTCTCATTAGTCACAGTGGACCGCATTTCCGCGTTGTCAGGGCCATAGGCGGCGGCCAAGTACTATCTAAACTTGGCGATCAATTAACATAATTCAACAAACAGACCAAGCACGTGTAATTGACAGACCAAACTTGCTGCTGTTTTTCTTCATTTTTCTCATATAAATGTTTTTTTTAAAGTTATTTTTGGTGAGCACAAAGTTTAGATAATAGACTTCATGAAAATGGAAAAAAGTCATTTTATGATGAGTCACCATATTGCTGATGTAGTCGAAATGTGGCCGCTACCTTAACACTTGTTACCACGATATCTCCAGAATGCTTCCATGTATTTCTCCCACATTTTGGATTATAATTATTACACTTGACAATATGGGCTGATTACTTTTTGTTGTCACCATGACCTACTTTGAGCAAATGGCAGGTTAATTAGATGTTCTTTAGGTCCCGTTACCATAATATTTCCAGAATGCCTCCATGTATTCTAATGAACCTTTGAAAGGATTAAATTAGTAAAATATCTCAAATATACTTACTTTTATTGCGTGCCAGTATGAATGGGTGCATGTAGTTAATGCTTGCTTACCAGTATACATATTTACTGAAACAGCACATCGAGTTACTTTGGACTAAAATTATCAGTATGGGCTGCTCTAAGCGACTGATACTGCAAGATGGTGACATACAATTCCTTTGGACTTAATTTATCTATATATGCTGTTCAGAGTGGCTGATGCTGCAAGATGGTGATATCCTAATTATGTTTTTTTTTTCTGGTGGACCCTTTGGTCAGTGCTTTGCATTAAAGGTATCTCTAGTTTTACTTTGGAGTCAGGCAGAAAGTACATTTTCACACAAGTACCAAACCATTTTGCTAAAATGTAGCATTCTTCATATCCGCTACAAAGATTTTCATTTGCTGTTGATGAGATGCTACTCTTGTATGTTTTGCAAAAGTGGAGTTCCTTTATTTTTGCTAGTATATGCATCGTGGACATCTAATGAAATACAGTCCTGAAAATATAAAGGTCCCTGAAAGCAATGGTAAACAAAACCCAGGACAATGTTAATTTTAATATATTTTGTGCTGCAAACAAAAAGAAAATCTACATACAGATCTGAATATTTATAGTAAAACAGTAAAAAATTGTAAATTATGGCAGTGAAAATCCCATGTGTATTTGGTTTCAAAATCCCCACTAAAATGAGAAAATACTCATGGTATTGTGTGCCAATTCTGTTTTATCTGTAGAACACCCCAATGGTACATAAATACATACATTGTATTGTGGATAATGTCTTCTCACAAGAAACTAAGACCTGGCCATGGAAAAATACTTATGAAATTTCCCTGCACAGAGATGTTCCTAGTGAGATGTACTGTGATGTCAGACAGATAAGTGAGGCTACCTGGTTTGGTTTTGACTGTTACTTTAAAAAAATGTATAGTTATACTAAAAATTACATGCATTGAGAAACTAACTTGTATACTGAATACAGTTAATATTGGAATCCCTGAACCTTATATGGATACAAAGTCACTGGTAGTGCAGGACTTTCTGAGTGGTGAGAAGGCCCATATTAACAGGACCAGCAAGGAGTCTGTTGTAATAATGTACATGTGCAACAAGAGGACACCCGGACTGCATTTGAAGCTTACAGTATCAGTATGCGAACAAATGTTGTGTCCCACAAAGAGTACATACCATAGACCCAAGACAAAATTAAGTCACCTTTAAATAATAACGGCAGTAGCCCTGGTGCACAAACTAAATTTTGAAATAAAATTCAAGTGCACTTTTCAACGTAAGTAGTGTGAACAGCCACTTGCATGTTTTACCTTTGAATAAGTATCTAAAGTTTGTGTAGAAAATTTTAGATTCACAAATGTGAAACCTTGTGATTCAATGTCGATTTCTCAGCATGCCTACAAGTCAGGTTCTCAAAGTTTGATTGTATCCCCATTGTTTGACTATTGACTCACTCCATAGAAATTTTGAATGATGGCTTAGTATCTTTGGGTATAGTGGATAATGTGTAGTGCTTTGCAAAGTCTGTATTATATTTAAAGCATGTGTATGAAAAGTATGTATGTGAAATATGAAATATAGAGAGAAAGACTAACTTTATGCCCTGACCTGTTCTAGTCTTCATCCAATTTTTGAGGGAAAATTTAACTGGTCCTCATGCCACTTATATTTTCAGTTGTCTGTTTGGCAGACTAGAATTCAGACGGAGTTATAATTTCAGGATACAGGACTTTCCCCCACAGGTGGACCACTGTGCCCAGTGATTTTGTCACCTCCAATGCCTAGAGAAAGCCCCTTTGCCCCTTAAGACTACTTGATTGTACAGTTTTAACATAGGCACTTGCGGCAGATCAAGGTTTACATATTAAAATAATATGAATATCGGAGCTGAGCAAGTTTAAGTATGGAAGAAAAATATCGTCTAAACTTTTAATGAAACCTTTTATAAAATTTTAAACTAATAACAATAGGTTAAGACTATTTTACTGCAGTAAAGCTTGCCTAATCAGTGAAGAGTCTGCCATGACTGAAACAATGGCGTGTTGCCTTTAAACACCACACTTGTATGAATATTTATATCCCACAGAGCCATATGCTTTGGTGTCATGAGCAAATGCTGGCAAAATGTGCTCAGATTGAAAGGTTTCATGTGTTGATATGACACTCGCACATAGTTACCTCCATTGAACCATTCTTTTATAGGAATGGGGATTTGGTCGAGTGGATATGTGCGTTTCCCATTTCAGCTAGGTGACTGGTGCCAAAGGTAGCAGGTTCGAGTCCCGCCTGTTCCGAATATAAAATATACATTTTTCGGCATTTCCTTAATGCTGGTGGATTTAAGTCCCCGATTCTGGAAATAAATGCCGACTCAGTAAATATACTGCATTACCTTGTTGATATGGCACTCGCACATAACTACCTCCATTGAACCATTCTTTTATAGGAATGGGGATTTGGTCGAGTGGATATGTGCGTTTCCCATTTCAGCTAGGCGACTGGTGCCAAAGGTAGCAGGTTCGAGTCCCGCCTGTTCCGAATATAAAATATACATTTTTCGGCATTTCCTTAATGCTGGTGGATTTAAGTCCCCGATTCTGGAAATAAATGCTGACTCAGTAAATATACTGCATTACCTTGTTGATATGGCACTCGCACATAACTACCTCCATTGAACCATTCTTTTATAGGAATGGGGATTTGGTCGAGTGGATATGTGCGTTTCCCATTTCAGTTAGGCGACCGGTGCCAAAGGTAGCAGGTTCGAGTCCCGCTTGTTCCAAATATAAAATATACATTTTTCGGCATTTCCTTAATGCTGGTGGATTTAAGTCCCCGATTCTGGAAATAAATGCCGACGCAGTAAATATACTGCATTACCGTGTTGATATGGCACTCGCACATAACTACCTCCATTGAACCATTCTTTTATAGGAATGGGGATTTGGTCGAGTGGATATGTGCGTTTCCCATTTCAGCTAGGCGACTGGTGCCAAAGGTAGCAGGTTCGAGTCCCGCTCGTTCCGAATGTAAAATAAAAACTACTCTGGCGATTAACCCTACAGGTGTCAGAAACCAATTGACACCTATGCATGTGTGGTGGTCAGTACATAAATGCTGTATGAGGGTCTCATTAATTTTTCCTGTATAAAGTTTCATATATGTTCACAGTAAAGATGCCTGGTGCATTACCGATATTGACAGGCATAATAATAAAAAAAGTTTTGCAATTTATGTTAATGTTGCTATAAGTAGCTTCAGATTTACCCTGAAAATTAGAACTTTTAACATGCATTACCCAATGCCCACAAGTGTCCACCCCCACAATGCCCTCTCAAGTCAGCTGGATGTGCGAAAATTCTATGCTTTGCTCGCTATGTGAAAGGAGTTTATTACATGGATCTTTCCTGCCACAGCTACACGTTACATGTACTGAAATGGTATTTTTCTTTATCACATACACAGTAAGAGCCTTGAAATGATGCATTATGGTTGGTTATGTAAAAACAATGTAACCATTGACTGCTGTGCCCTCTGAAAAAAAGTCAAATGCTGCTGCCTGCCCATGAAAACCAAATGCTGCTCCTACCGAACCATGAATATTTGGACAGACCATATAATAATATGACTATTATATTTATACACTGGCAGTGGCTACCCACAACGGCGGCAACTTTTTGGGATTCGTGTGGTGGAATGTTGCAATGATACTTAATATGAAGTTACACAACGGTTCATACAAATGGCGAGGAAAAATATCATGAACCAGTCGATTCTTGTAGCAAGCCTGATACCTGGAATGGGGAATTCAAGTAGATATTTTTTCCTTCTGTTGTGCCAGAACATGAATAGTTGGGGCGCCACTGACATCAATCATGCCTGAAACCAACAAAGAAATATGATTGATGGTTTTAATTCTTAGTTTTATGTTTCTTTCCTTGCACTTACACACACAAAATAGACAAAAATGTTTCACAGCATAGACATTAAAAATTAGGCCTATGAGACCAGATTATCAGTGGGGTTTCGTCTCTTCTTAGCACACATATTTATCCTTGTAAATTTGAATATAATAATGTACATACAAAATTTAGAACAAATTTGAAGTAAAGGAAAGAGGTCTATGAGTACAGCCACTAAACTCTTCAGGTTCAACTAGCGATATTATATGCTGGCTGCCAGGCAACATTTTACAGCTGTAATGGTAAAAATTTAGGCATTACACTAAGTAGATATGGCTTGAGAAGATTTCAATCCAGTAAAATTCTTCATACATCAGAGGTCCAGCAGTTTCCCTTGCCCATAAGGTCATAAATATAGTCAGTGAGCTCAACAACCAATATGATGATATCATGGATTCACTGCCTGTACACACTCTACCCCCCCCCCCCACCAGTTATAAACATCCAGACATTACATGTACAGTGGAACCTGCTTTAAAGACCGCCCCTAATGCTACCTATACCCCTGTATTCCTTTGTCCCGCGAGTGTGAGAAAGATGGTTATATGTCCATAGTAAATTTGCCATACTAATGTGTACACAAATGTCCATTTAAGCAGTCATATCAGGAATTTATATAAAGCCAGTTCACAGGCTGGCGTATGGATAGACTCATCAAATAATGACGACTATGTTTTGAAGGGTGAAAGCCCATTTCAGGTGTATACAGCTGGCTTGTACATGGCATTCACAGTGGCCATGTTCAAAAAACCTGCACAGAAGTGAAGTTTATTTATTTCTACTCTGTGGATTCAAATAAAGAACATAAGCTTCACCAGCAGCTGTTGTGACCATGTTGTGATAGGTCATATGAAATATGGTCCATCCTGTAAAGTTTCATGACTGTAGGTCAAGTGCGTGTGAAGAAATACACGCATGACAAGTATTTTGGGGATGGGCGGTCGGATGGATGAGGGAACAGATCGACACATAATAGCAAATCTACCTAAGTAAATTTGTTTCCCTTTATTGCACACTTATTATATGCATGCACAGGTTGCCAGCAGGTGAACCATGTACATGATACAGTATACCCTGGCTAGGACTTCATGACATGTGGGATATATGTAATATGGTAATTTATCAAAGCCTGCTTAGTTACATAGGACTACCTGACATATTACATATAGCACTTCACCACTAAGGCCCCCCCCCCCATAAGCTGCAAAATCCCAGACTTTTCACAGACGCGTGCAATTGTCTTTCATGTTATCATTTTAAGAAATATGGCCCAGCTTATGTGAATTATTATCATCTTTTTTCCAAAGGCAGATTAGGGTTAACAATTCTATTGCATCCGCCACTGGCTGTGCGATATTAGGGGAAAAGCATTGGTTGAACTTTCATATGCCTCAAAATTTTCAAACGGATCTAGCCTGTACTTGGAAAATACAAATACAGACAAAAACTGGTCTGTTTAACAGTTAATCGTGATGACAGGTCAGGCCCATGCTACCTGGCAACATGATGGTCCAGGACTCTGCCACACACTTTCACTGCGTTTTTAATCCATACATTTGCACTACCTCGTAATTATTTGTAGAAATGATTTTTTTTTATTATAAAAACAGTGTGTTGGTAAAAATCTAACATGGAATGGAATGATACTTTAGAATACAGCGATTGTGCATGCCACTAACCCCACACGCACCATCGGCCTAACTCACAAGTGTTTGCATCGACTCGTTTACCTCCGGCACTAGAGAGCAACTTGGTGATCGTAGCAGTGCTGCCTTGGCGTGGAAAAAGTCAAGACCTAAGACGCGTGTCTTCCGTAGGTAAATGTTTGTTATTCATATCCCCTATCCACTGACCTAAGATCGACAACTGTTAAAGTCTTTCCCAGAAGTTGTATCCGTTAAATGAGTTAGACAGTTTTGGCCATCTTTAGAGTAATTATATAAAGTGTCTTTACCTGCAGAGAATAGTAATTATATTCAATCAACCAAACGAGAAATGAATTGAAATAGAAAAAAAAATTAGAAATGAATTCCATCACAATTAGGGATCCTGTTTGATATCCTGGTGAACAACCTGCAAAAGTAAAAATAGACCAGACTGTTACTTATGATGGAGCAACTATACAGAGGCATGTAGTTCTGTTCTTCAAAACGGCCAGTAACAGAGGCAACCAACCTTGGTCACGCAGCCTTGGTCACTGAGGCTGGTCTTCACAATCATTACACTTGTTTGTTTACTACTAAAGGAGACGATAACACAAACAGACGATAATACAAACAAAATATTTACTGTGTCAAAACATAAATTTAGCACCTTGCATTTCTTTTAAAGCAACGTCCGCGTTCTGCTTGGGTATTTGTTTTTAGCCCACACTATATATTAGGAGTATTTCGATTGGCCTTATTAAAAAGTTACGGGTAGTGCCTCTCTTGACAAACGTAGCCGTGCATTAAAATCATATCTTCGGCAGAATGCACTTATGTCTATAGTTTCTGGTTTTATTTTGAACTTTCCCCCACCCCACCAAAGAGCTTTGGTTGGCAAGAATTAATTCGCCAATTTGGCGGCTTCAGTGATGATTTTTCCGATGGTGATTTCGAAACTGTCTGATTATCTATTCAATGAAAAAATACCTTTTTCTGGTTGAGGCGTATGAAGTATAATACTATTTCAGTCAATTATGGAATTAGTACTATGCAGGGGACACCAAGGCTTCATAACTGCAAAGCAACAGTGTGATACTTTTTCGCATACACATGTTCAGTCTGTCTATGATTCCACATTCTGCTTATAACTTATCTACACATTTTCTATTGCAACCGCTGACTATCTGTCATTATCAAATTTAGTAATGGCCTGGTATCAAACCAACAGAAATACATTGCCAACTGTTGTTTGACAGGCCAGAGAAAGCGATTTAACCACGTAATTGTAGTCTGTGTGTAGAAATCACATAGCTCGTTGTTTTCAGACGATTACTTTGTGGCCTCCTGTGTTTGCTGCTGAATTTGGTCCAAAACTAGGTAGTATTTCACGGCACACAAATTTTCAAAATGGCCAATGGTTTTACAATGTCCAGTTTTTCACAGGTTAATCATTCATGAGAACTGGACATTCTAGCACAGATGATTAATCGTGTTTTGGGTCATTGGACAAATGATCCTATCACTCAAATGCTAATTTGCTTATATTAGACGTGTTCTTATGAGTTCTTGCGAGTTTAGTTGCTCGAGAAAAAGGGAGTGTGGTCTGTTCTCAATCTTGTCAAAGACAATTTATACATATATATGGTGTGTGTGTGTGTGTGTGTGTGTGTGTGTCGGTGGGTGGGTGGTTGTGTGCGTGTGGGTGTGCGTATGTGTTGATACCGCTAGGCTGTTGCTATGATCTTAAAAACCAATTTGACTAGAGGAACTTGAACCTTTGAGCCAAATCCCGATTGTCTTTATTAAATTAGGACTTGCAGTCTGACAAGATGACAAAAGCTTCCAAATATTGCTCGCCATATCCCACATTTTGCACTTGTGATATTTGCCTAACTACTAAAACTAGCCTGGTACACATGGTCCCTGCAGGGATTAGCAAGGAAATTAAAGACAGAAAAAGAGAAAGACAGAAGCTAAACAAGGTCCATCTGTCAAGCTTAAAACAAAGCAGACCCCACACAAATATACTGCCATTTTGAATGTCTTGTAATAAAGATTTGAATTAATAAAGCCATTAAGTCTTTGTGCCTATATATGCAACAAAAATCTGGTGTGTGGCTTCAGGTATTAAAGAAGCTGAAATGTGAACCAGAAACTGACTTATATGATGATCAAAATAGCAGAAAAATTACAAAAATCAATAAAAAACACGACCAATTAAACAAACGTCTTAAATGCCCAACCGAGTTTCATTGCCACCTTGCTTAAAGTGAAGTCAATCTTGATAATTGTTTGCAAGAGGTCAATAAAGTGAAATGTTACTATCAGCCCGCAAAAATATGCATATATATAAAAAGTAAAAACCATAGAGAAAACTTTACCTCTTGAACACACCTGGTACATGTTCATTCTCAGCATATTCCCACAAAGTTTCAGGAGCATCTGAGTTGTGCTTTTGCAGAAGATATTTCCCCATAACAAGAACTACATCTTCACAAAATAAATTTATTTATTTATTTATTTATTTATTTATTTATTTATTTATTTATTTATTTATTTATTTATTTATTAATTTATTTATTTATTTCTTTATTCATTCATTCATTCATTCATTCATTTATTCATTTATTTATTTATTTATACAGGGTAGCCCTGATCAGCACTCAGGCTGCTTTCCATAGGGGCCCATCAATCATTACGCTTAGGCAACTAAAATACAGAATGATTAGTAGAAACCAACCAGAAGGAAATTGGACAAAAGTTTGACAGGAATGTGGATGAATTTGAATTATGTTTAATCCCAAGTGAACGTTTTTCTGTACAACATAGAAACGTCCTCTTAAAACGTCAATAATACAACCCATATCAATATATCATGTGACTGGCTTAACAGTCACAGAAATCGTTATTATTATCAGTATTATTATCAATATTATCATCATCACCATCATCATCATCACCAATGTTATTAGAGCAGACCTACTTTTGTTGATAGAGCTGAAGCTGTATACGTCGTTCGCATCTTCAAAAAAACGTGTGCTGGAAAAGGAAAATCTTCGCTCAGTGACCGCTCTGAGCAGTTCTTCAATATGCTTGAAAAAACTCATCAACTGGCGGATGAATGATAGTTTTCCGCCCCACATTTATCACGAATGTTTATCAGCATACAGATCAAGTTATAGTTTGCAAAAATTTTACTTCACTTGTCTGACTCTAAACGTACCCTTCAGCACTTAATTTAAATATATGTTACAACACCAATACATCACCTATCAAGGATGAAAGCTTGTACGCAATAGGGAGCATGGGACAATAACTTTTGGACGCCGTTTTGCCAAAAAAAAACCACACACACACATACAGGTCTAACCTGGTCACAATTGACTAAGCATGAGAAGAGAAGCAAAACACAGGAACGATGTTGGAACAGTGGTAGTTCCTATTCGATCGTCATAAAAATAGAATAAAACATGAAGTATACAAGAACGTACAAACATTTGAAAATTGCGAAGGTAAAAATATAAAAGGACAGTTTATATACATATTCGTTTAATGATATATTTGCATTGCTAAAAATGAAGCAGCTAAGCGTCAATACTATGTAGTATTCCCAATACTTATAGCATTGGATTGTCGACAACAGAAAACTCAACGCCATCAGGACGAAATAGTGCTTGATAAAACTTTCCATGATGCAGAGGCCTTAGCTAAAGGTTTCACTGATCATGGTACTCTTGACACACCACACCATTTACAGTGGATAGAGAAAATATCAAAACACACAAAATTACAGGATGCTGGCTTGCAATGATACAAAATTTGAACAGAAACATAGAAAATGTATGGAAATGCAAGAAAAGTAAATGTCACGCATACGATAATCGCTAAAACATGAATAAATACTTATGTATATATAAGTTGGCATTTGTAAACCAGATCATGCCAGGTAGGATTCAGGGATGAACATACCTGGTTCGGTATGGTAGAAGAAAACGTACAGGAGTTATATTCATCTTTATATTCTGCGAAAATAGTATGTTTAAAATTGACGTTGCTTAACCCATTTAAGCTAAATGCGTGACCCTAAAACAGAACACAAATAGCAACAACAAAGTAAATGGAACAGCGGTATATTATACATTAATGTAAGAATTTTAATTCAATATAACAAAAGAATTTATTGTACAAAAAAAATCCACATAATGATTGTCCTCACCGTCTGGTGTGAGGATAATCGGAAAGAGGTTAAAAAACTTGAAATTTATGGTAACAAATAATGTTTTTTTCAGACGTTTGAAGCCATACTTCTTTTACATATTCCGTAGGCAAATTCAACAACCATCATTATTTAAAAGTTGGAAAAATCCATAATAGGCCCACCCAAGTGAAAATAAGTTTAATGCTTAATATCCCAACAGTTCTAATCTGAGTCTTTTGACCTAGTTATAGGTAACAATATAAAAGTGACACATGATTGTATAGTCCTTTCCGCAAAAATGCTAGCCCTTCGTAATGCAATGTCTTTAAATGCAGTGAAGTCCAGCAAGTCCATTTTTACTATGCACATTCAAATTCAAGTTTACCGCATATGCCTTATGACAATTTACAGAAAAAATCAGCTGGAAATGTGTCATATCATGTGACGAGGTTGCCACTTCATTGTCAATAAAGGTACAACATAGCTTAGCTGTTTCTGGACAGAATAAAAAAAAATAGCCGCTTGTTTTCTTCCGCCTGAACGAAACTATTTACTGATTTGCAGATTATCCATAGTTTTGTGAAAATATATAGGAAGCTACCCGCCATGCTTGGTGACATTGGTATCGTGGAAATTAGTAAGTACGGCTTTTCTCACAAATACATAGGGTAGTGTTAGGATGTGGGGATCAGCATCTCCCAAAATACCCACAACGTACATGTATATATTTATATATATATAACTCCAGTTTTGTCATCACTCTCCTGTTCTGTCTTGCTCACTTGTATTTTATTTGCCTAAAAAACAATATGAACGCTTTCTTTCCATTCCTTTACTCGACTTGTGTCTACGGGTTAACTGTGCCGACTGCGCGTCAGTAAAACATACATCCCAGATAAAGTCTTGGGAGGCATCAAACTAACTGCTATTTATTAGTGAGACACTGATACGTTTTGAGATATTAAAACTAACTAATCTTTATTATTGAGACACTGATACGATTTGAGATTAAAATTGAAAAATTATATACTTGACAAAGTACTCTGGCAAACATTTTGCTAAACTCGTGATTTAATCACATTCACACCAAGTATGGACTATCTTGTCCATGATCATTTTTGGATTTGTGTTGTTTTATATGTTTGTGATCAAGTAATTAAACGTTACCAAATAGTTTTTTTTTTACTGCGAGACAATACTATATTGCCGTGTGATAAAATAGTTGTTGGGAGCTTACATCAGTGTAGTGGCTACCAGATATTTTTAGCCTTTGGCTTCAAAACCGAGATAAGCTTTGTAGTCTTCAGTGCAATGACTCATATAGTAGTCACTTGCTTGCAACTTATGTGTCTTTATGATTTGCAGGTTGAGTGTCAAAAGATCTTGTCGCAAAATCCGCGGAAAAAACTTGATGGCTCTACTATTTATATACAGAGAGGTCTAATGTCCTCTTCACATTTCATATATATATATATATATATATATATATATATATATATATATATATATATATATATATATATATATATATATATATATATATATATATATCTGGTTTCAAATCGTGACGTCATGGAGGCGGCCCCATGACCTCCAGCCTAGCAACGAAAGTTGTGTTGCCTTGCGTCGGTGGGGCGTGCTACGGCTGCTCGTGGTCGGTGGACGAATGGCAGGTTTGGTATTACGCCCCCTACCTTTAAAGCTTGAAATTTTGACAACAGATGGAAAGGACATTCATCTTGTAAAATATCGTTAAAATCTCACAATCGGCCATACAAGGGGATTTTGGTGTCTTACCTGTCCTTAGGCGGCAGGGCTCAGTACATATAATGCTATTTTGACATCACTTTTCCTCAGAAGTCTGACATTGTTACTCATTTATCTCCACTTTAACAGAACTCTACCACAGAATATTGCATATTTACCACAAAATACTGTTATATTTGGAGGATATATTGGACCATCTATCAACTTTTTTCCATGTCATTTTGGTCCAATTGGACGCAGGCTGTAGAACATTGACATACCGGGACATCAAGCTAAGACAGGTGTCATTTGGCTGATATCCGCCACTCACAACACTGAGGAGAAAGAAAGAGTTGGCGATGTTTTTTTTCATTGTTCAGCTTGAAATTGCACAGCATCATATTAGTCAAGATGTTACCAACTACCTGAAATTAGTGCATGTGTGCAGAAATCCTGGATTTCAAACAACTCAAAAATAAACAGCTGTCAGGGGAATATGTAAGCTGGAAAACCAACAAGACATTCATATCTTTAAAAATTCCTTCACATTCAGATGCTGAAAAGTTTTCACATTATTAGCACATGGCAATTTTTTATGTTGAGACAGAATATTAATGGTAGCTATGTTTTTCTTGAATAGTAAAAGGTCCTTCAAGAAAAAATGATTGTTCCGATTTGATTATCTGTTATTTTCTGAGGTTAGCCGAGCTTTGTCTCGGTAAACTAAGTACGATTTCACCGTTCACGCTGCATGAACTGAAAAGTATTTACATAAGTATAACCAAATATATTGTTAAAATGGCCAAAGTCAATAAATTATAAAAAAAAAAAAAGCTCAACTTGTACTTTATCTGTGTTTTCCCCAGCATCGGTGGTTAAGTGAAACTATTATCATTATTATTATTATTATTATTATTATTATTATTATTATTATTATTATTATTATTATTATTGTTATTGTTGTTTTGTTGTTGTTGTTGTTATTATTATTATTATTATTATTATTATTATTATTATTATTATTATTATCATTAATATTATTATTATTAAACTAGTCCCATTTGGTTCAAATTATTGTATAAACAACTTTTTTGATCAAAACTACCATGCAATATAACATGATTATACAAATATGGAAACAATATAATAATGGTTTAGGCAAACTGCAAACCGTTTTCATACAATTACTGGCTACATATGTGGATGAAAAGGTGTCTTGTAAAATTCTTATCTGTGTTTATTCTGCATTAAGGTTACAGTGCTTTAAAGTTTATGCCACTGTAAGTTGTAGGTTTGTTAGATTAAGCTTTTAAATGCCAATGTCAGATCAAAGCAAACGTTTGTTACTGATTAAAAGAAAACAGTCATTCTTTTATTCTATTTAGATCTGTTGATCATGGCCTTTGCAACAATATCTCCTTTGCTAATGGATATGTGATATTATTTTTACTTCATGGAGTCGAAAAGAGGATAGTGAACTTAGCTTGATTACATAAAAAACAGTCTTTGTGGTTTACCGGGGCATAGCGCGACTACCTTGATACCAGTCTTTACGGTGATACAGCTGTAACAATCTTGTAACACTCTTCTTACTTTACCAGGCATACCACAATGAGACGCATTGTGAACTCATTTTACCTGGTTATTAAACAAATTGTACTGTACGAACGTAGACCTCTTACAAAGCTGACAGCTATCTGTACATACACCTATTAAAACAAAACATCAGTATAATGAAAAACAATTAAAAGTGCACCTTTGAATTTAAATGTTTTTCTCGGTAATTGCAGTCTTTCTTTCTTTTACTTCTTTCTATGTGCTTTGATGTGTGTCTGGGTTTTTTTTGTTTTTTTGGTTTGGTTTTTTTGTTTGTTTGTTTGTTTTTTAATTTTTTTTGACAGGGGTGTTTTGTTTTTTGTTTGTTTGTTTTTCTTTAGTAAATTTTCGTTTTACTTTATTTTTTTATATTTGATGATTTTCAATTAAAATTGAATGCTTACTGCAGTCTTCCAGTCAAACTGGCATACAAATAATGCGGTTCCAGTGAAAGTGATGCTATCAAGAGTGGACTTGAAGCAGCTTTAAACAAATCGAAAAGTCCCAATATTGGATAAATAAAGGTTAAAAAGGTCGAGTATTGCTAAACCAAGTTTCAAGATGAAACTTAAGGGTCCACCATCAAACAACTAGGTTTTGACATAATAATTATTGAATGTAAAATACCTTTTTCTCATTCCATCAATACAGGGGAAGTACTTACCCAGTTCTATCTAGAAGAGCATTTTTGAAGCTTTGTTTGATGCTTACAATATGGCAAAAAAAGGAAACAAAGGTCCAAGAAAAATAGTTAAAAACAGGTGAAAACGTCCAACGTTTTCCTCTCATCGGTGGAATATTTTTACCATAGATGGTATGCTTTCCAATAGGAAAGTGTTATGCGAACATGGACGTTCAAAAGGTCCTGACATAATGAAAAAAAATTAATATTGTAAAATGTTTGTTTGTTTGTTTGTTTGTTTGTTTGTTTTTTGTTTTTTTGTTCTTTCAAGTGCTATGATCATTCAGAACAAGTAGAGTAAATCTACTCTTGGTTGAATTTTTAAAATGTGCGGACCTTATGCATATGAAAATTATTATTGCAAAACTGTATAAAGGAGAGTTTCCGGGGTTTGTTTGTCGTCGTTGTTGTTGTTGTTGTTGCTGTTGTTTTATTTGATTTATTGTTCCGTGGTGGGTATTATTGTACCTTTTGGCGCTGATGGGGGTGTCGATTGACACTCCCTGGCTACGGGCCTGGATAGTAAGAGTCCTGTACACCTACTCCCCCCTGGTTTAGTAGATCAACTGGAACAGCTGAAGTCGATGACACAGAGAATCTGTGACAATATTACACAACTGGAACAAAGTGTCAGCAAAGTACACGGACAGGTACAAACATGTGTATCAGATATGTATGTTGAGGTGCCAGTGATAAGTACTGTCCCAGTGCATATCAAGCTCGCATCTGTTTCTAGGCAACACCAAGCTCATAGTCAATACCTGCTTCATGAGACGATCAAGAAAATTGTGACCACAAAGATTATTTACAGTCAAAGCAAACTCAGAATGACAAGAAAGAGGATGACCAGGACAAGAGACTGACGCTGATGTGATCTACTAATTCTGGGCAATTTTCGCGGCAGACGCCTCCATGCAAATAAATTACACAAGATCAAGAAAGTACGCACACTGGTTAATAAGACAATACCGAGTGCAATAGACTACCCCCAAAGCCTGTTCACTGGTCCCTAAATGTATTCTGCAAATTTAATCGACTGACTTTACATCTACAACCACGGACTATAGAAGTGAGAAGGAGAGAACCGAAGAACTACTCTGATTGATAGACGCAAAACTACCAAACAGCCAAAATCTGTGTGTCGAAGCTATTGCCCCGTTCGCTACGAAATGAAGGTCCCACCAGGGAGTACAATAGATGGATTGAAATTTCTAATTCCTGGCGAAAGGACATTAAAATGATAACGGTGATTCCTCAGCCTAGTTTTATGGCGGGAGAGAGTGTCGTGTTTAACAAAGACGACATCCGGTTGACTACAAGAGGCACAGAAATGCTCGTAAGGAATTAAAAACTGTTCTGAACAACGTGCGGGACATGCAGACAAACCGTGAGGGCCTAAAATTCCGACGCTAAATACAGCATCTCAATACAGAAATAGACATAACTCATTTCATATCTGTAATGCCTGTGGCAGTAGCCGTCAATTGATACAGCCTCCCAGTGTGGGCAGACAGAATTATTTAGAACAAAGTAGAGTACCCTGGAGTAATTTTGTGTCAAGTGATCCTGGTGCACCACCACAGCCATATGGATCCTTTAGGCTACACCGTTACTTTGGAGACAATGATGCTGGAGAGTTCAATCGAGATACAGCCCCAACCTCAAACTTTAATTGTGCGACAGACTGTATTGTTTGCATTGAGCAGGCCCTGCTTAGTAGTCTTGGGTTCACTACTTTTTTCTTCCGATATGCTAATGTAATGAGAATTCAAATTATGGAAAGTAAAGAATTTCTCCTGAACAATATACATAAACCACACAACTTCTGAAAAGCATACCAGATAAAAGCATGTCACGCTGAGTATGTGTCATGTAGGTGGATAGGTACTAGGTGAGTGACATTCCAATCATGTTAAGCAAAATTAAATTTTGCTCACAGGATTATATAATTTGTCCATACATATCATTTGAAAACACTATGTTTGAAATGCATGCGTGGGTATGTGACATTGAGTGTGTCTCATTCAAATCACAACAAGCTGTATGAAATGCTTACAAAGCATTTTGCTGAAGCAGATTTCAACTAGCTTTACTTAGGGAACAACCTATATCTTAGAAGTAACACTTGAGATATAAATATATACATGGTTGGTTATATTAAAATGCACTATTCTGCTGTAAAAAATTGAGGTATGGATATATGTATTGCCGTTAATATAAATATTTAAATGAATTTTTGCAGCTCTCAAAACTTCCACTAGGACCGATTTTGACTTACATAGGTGCTAGCTTGGTTATCTATATTTCTCTATTTTTAACCACTTTCTTTTGCACAAACTCACTTGACAGCTACAGTGCAACCTAATCATGTTAATGGTTATGCACAAATTGCATGCTGGAATACAGATGGTCTCTTTTATCGTGAGGGAGGCCACAGGCTCTGCAAACTACAGGACGCTCACACTAGCTTGCAGTCTATTAAATTTGACATTGTTTGTTTAATTGAAGCACACCATGGAGTAAATGATGATTCGATACTAGAAAGATATGACTTGTTTATCAATTCGCGCCAAAGCATCCTAACACTTATCGATATTTGGGGGCATAGCTATGTATATTAAGAAATAGATTCGGGAGGGTATGAAGATACTTTCTTACACATGTTTTAGCTGATGTGGTCAAATATTCTGTACTGGGCAAATGTATGATATATAGTGACATAAAAGCCAGGACAGCACAAGCCCTTGACTATGGAGTAAATGACATTGATAGAAATATGCCTGTGCCTGACACATGCAGAGGTGATACAAATACGACTAGAGATAATCTTGGTAGGGCTGAGCCGAACTTACAAGTTCAGAAGTTGCTTGAGTTGTGCAAAACCTCTGGCCTCTGAATTCTGAATAGCAGATTTCTAAGAGACTTATAAGGGTATTACGGGTGTTACAGTCACACAGGTGCTCCAAGTGTGATTGATTACATGACAGTAAAACAAGACTTGCTGAGAGATATAAATTATGTTATTTTCATGTGCATAATCCTGATACTGCATCTATCCACTGTTTGTCATGTGCATGTATTACAACAGGTTACTATGTACCAGTTCAAAGTACGTGTTATGCTGTACAGTGTAAGAAATTTCAATGGCACGAGGGCGATGATTCTCGTTTTCGAAGTGCCTGGTCAACAAACGTGACTCAGCATAGCTTCAGTATAATTGGTAGTCGGATTACTGGTTCCACATCACGCAATGATATAGTGTCAGATCTAACAGCAATATGTCGCGTGCACCAAATATGGCAAAAGTTAAGAGTTTATGCGTTGGAAGAAAACCAAATAAAGAAAAATGAAAAATAAAGAGAAATGGTATGACTCTGACTGTCGGGAAATGCAGTAAGATTTGAAGAAACTTGCTGTGCCTCTAAGGGAACTACTGCACAATACACATATTCTAAATTAGGTCACGTGTAAAAGGAAAAGATACCAAAACTTTTAAATACGAAAAATGTTCTTTTCAAAGAAAACGAATTCTTCAATTGAAAAACATAGAAGAGCAAGACCCTGCTTTATTTTGGCGTCTATTTGATGAACTAAGTAAACGCACTTTTTATAAGAAATTAAACCGTAGTGACGCAAGCACTTGGACCTCTCCCTTTCAGAATTACTCAATAAAAAAACCCATAAAGAGCACATGATGGATTTTGTAACACTGAAGAAAAATGAAACCTTTAATGAACCCAATTTCAAAATTCTAACCTGAGAAGTCCCAGCTGTCATCAGGATATTAAAGTTGAGGAAATCTCCAGACGAAGATAGTATCCTAAATAAAATGTATAATAAAAGTGCTCCAGAGATCTAAACACCTATTTGCAAGAAAGTGTTTAATAAAACACTTTGTAACGAAGCTACCCAGATGTGTGGAAGGAAAAAATCTTTTCCCGGTGCATAACAAGGGGATGCTTACAATCCTGACAACTACAGAAGGGGGACTCTGTCGAGGGGGGACTCTGTCCAGGAGGGACTCTGTCATGTCACTTTTGCAAATTATTTGGCAGCATAATCAGTACACTACTGTATAGTTTTTTTAAGCTAACAACACTTTACATGTGCATCAGATTGGATTTAAGGAGAATAGCAAAGACAGCAGATCACGTCTTGAAACTGTTGTTGACAAATATATTAAAGCCATGCCAGATAATAAATTGTATGTTTATTTTGTCAATCTCAAATGCAGTTTGACTTGGTACAGAGACCAGCCATTTTATACCAACTACTCTTAAAATGATGTGGATGGAAATAATTTGGAAGCACTTAAATCGATGTAGAGTGATGTCACATTTGTATTTAAAATAAATCTGGCCTTACTAAAGTTTTCTCGTCAATCATTGTTGCAAAATATAGCTGCATATTAAGCCCGATTCTGTTTAATTTGTTCTTGCCGATGTGGTTAATATTTTTGACGAATGTTGCGATCCAGTTTCCCTTTATGATCTCAAACTAAACTGCATGCTGTATGCAGAGGATAAGGCTGTAATATCTACCGCTCTATAAGAATTACAACAATCTTTGAACATTAAAATTACACAACTATTGCAGCACATGGCATTTAAAGGAAAATAATTTTTTAAAAATGTTAGATTGGCTGTCAAATTATACGAAACGCCCATTTTCTCTATTATATCTAATGGCCGTGAAGTATGGAGTGTGTTCTCAATAAAAGGCCTGAATGAAAGTTATTTTTACCAACTATGTGACAAAGATATCCCTGAAAGCATTCACGCTTAGTTTGTTAAGGTTGTGTTAGGTATTCACCGAAAAGGCACGTCTGTGGCAGTCAAAGGATAGTTTGGGTGTTTCCCTGTCTTAATCGATTTCTTATGTAGCAATAAAATATTGGCAATATTTTATGAACCTGACTTTATGAAGTATAAATGTTCTTTAGAAAATTTTGAACTGTGTAATTTGAGGAAAAGGTGCTGGTTAAAATATATAAACGACACATTTTATTTAGGCTTTCATGAAACGTGGAACATTTTGGTGGACGAACACCAGGAACTGTAGTTTACTGAAGTAAAAATAAATTACAGGCTATTTATTGCCCTGGTTGGCTTCGAAAAAAATAATGGTTTGAACTCTGATGGCCAGCATAAGTTACGGACCTATAGCAAATTTAAAACAAGACTTGAAATGGAGAGATATTTGGAACTAGGAATATTTGTACAAAGACAAAAACAAATTCAGTCAGTAAAAAAAAGCGGCCACATGCTTTCAAAAGAATCTGGCAGACACATAAGGCCAAAAACCCTTGCGGATCAAAGATTTTGTAAGATATGCAATACAAAATCTGTTCAGGATGAAAATCATCTTGTAACAGATTGTGATGATATCATGATATTAAACAAATATTATACAGGGAGCTGACTGATAAATTTAGCTTTTTTATTGATTTACCCAAGGAAGAATAATTTAATTTCATAATGTCTTTAGGGGATGAAAGTTTTTCTACTTCCCAGTCCATATTAACCTTTGTGAATGCTGCATTTGATAGAAGGACAACCTTTATTGCTCACTGAGCTCACTGCTATTTTAATGTATGGGGGCTTTGTATTGGGGTGCTGGGGGTCCGGTTGGGGCAGCTATGGCTGTGTCCCCCTGGATTCTCTGTGGAGAGTGACCAAAGTGCGCTTCAGTGGCTCTCCCTGTTCATCCCGCAGGGGAGGTGGATTGGGCTGGCCCGGTTGCGGCCATGTTGTTACAATAGGAAGCCCCATATTGTATTGTTTGTCTGTGCATATACGGATATACTACTATGTTCTTGCACCTGTGTGTATGATATAGATGTCAGATGGGTAGAGACAATTTGATCTTTGATGTTAAAATTTACTTTTACACACACCACACACACACACACACACACACACACACAGAGATATACATATATATATATATATATATATATATATATATATATATATATATATATATATATATATATATATATATATATATATATATATATATATTGATGTGTGTAGACTCATATCTTTGACATGGATTGCAAAACAGACCAAGCCTATATTAATTACTCTCGATGGCACAGATCGTGGCATATTCTTTCCTACCTACTTGCTTGGCGGAGAAACCGAAGGACTCGGAGAAAACAACCATACACAGACAAAGTGTTAGGAATAGGAACTCTTTCCACTTGCCTACTTGTTGCAGCTCCGCCAACCGTCCAGGCTATACCATACCATGATGTACTGGTTCGTGTCAATAAAATCCTATATATCTGTTCTGCTTTGGTCCTTTGCGGACAATTGTGCAAATAAAGTATTACTACTGCTAGGGCTATGACTTTCAGTGCTTCTATCAGCACCATAGGTGTCTATAATTATGTTTGGAATGTAGATCCCCAGCTTGGATCGACCGTTGGTGAGACTGACGTTCCTTTAAACTGTCAAATCGCCCTCCATGCTTAATGTAAGAAGCCCCTTTGTTGTTGTGTGAGCAGTCCAGGGTCTATGGTATATCCACTCCACACAAATGGAGTGGACGATATACATGGAGATTGGTCTATTTTCCAGGCAACCCTTTGGTCACTGGTGGCAGATTCCTAAAAATAAAAAACTGGGGTGCTATACTCACTCGTATCATTTTTGGGTGAGCTTAGTTTCTACGAGGCTGAGTATATTTGTTACTCTGAGTTGTAAGTAATAAATGGAGGTAAGAGTAAAATTCCCTCGATCACCTCAATTACAACAAAGAAAGAATCGCCATGTGAGGCGGCTCCAATTAAGCTAGGCAGTATGAAAAAATGTTGAATTTTTGTACTTTATATATACAAAGCGTGTGTTAGCCTATACACGTCATCATATTTTTTTGCGAGATTTGTGCCAATGTCTCTAAAACGGAATACATACAACATGAGTTATGTATTTTCACCTCAGAGTCATTAAAAAAAAGCAACAAAAAACACAAGAAAACGATAAATAGCACGATGGTTTGGTCTGATATGGCTCCAAGCTTATTCCAAAGACATTTCATTGGGTAGTTTTTAAAATATTTTGCACGCTCGTCACGTCACGTCCCCCTATCTAAATTAGGGAATTACAAAATATTTTATACTTTTCAGATAATGAATGCACACCACCGGCTATTCTACAGATTTCTGTGGCGAGTGCAACTCATGACCGACCCTCCCGCTCAACCACATCTGACCTGTCGCCGCCCAAAATAATTATCTTCAGAAGATAAGCTGGACAACCCGACCAAGGACACTGTAAATCTGTTTGACAGCCTACTAGTTGATGTAGGCGTGTTGTCTGCACCAGCCACCTTCCGCTTCGTAGTCCTTGTTAGGCATAAGAACGTACAGTACAGCTCTCGCCAAATGGACCAAATTGCTAGCCCGTGGAGCACGCTGGCGGGCAAACAGAAAAAGAGCTAGCCTTGTGTAGCATGCTCAAATAAGATGAGCGCACCATGCGAATGCGTGCTCGTCCCTCTTCACATTTGGCTAGCAATGCGTCTGGCTTCGTGCCAACGGACGAACATCGTGCAAATTGCAAGCGAGGATCGTGCGAGTGGCGACCGCATCGTGCGACATTCCAGATGGTTTACACTTGACAGTGCCCCATTTGACAAAGTGGATTGTCCTTCATGGCTCGCGTTTTAAATTTGCATAAACGATAAAAATAAAACCCTGGCATTGCAAAGTCGTAAAAAGGCATAAAACAAATTTTATCCCACTCAGAACTAGAAAAGCACGTAACATAGCTTACAGTACCGTTTCAAGTTCCCGTGCATGACTACTATGTACGATTTTGAAGTCGCGGACGACCGGAAGATTTTCCGTAACTTCTGACCGTGACAGCCACAGAATGAAATTGGGCAATAATAGGGGTGTGAGCCGTAAAAACGTTCCTATTGTCTTAAAATAGAATTTTGCTTGGAATTTGAGCGTAGAAATAATTCGCACTACCTGTTGGTGAAGAAATCATGGCTTTGTACACAACATATTACGATCGGAATTTAGTTTTCAAGTTGATACTTTCATTGATGGCAGTCGTACATTCCCAGTGCCCCTGATATCGATCAGGCCGAGAGCGTGGTGTCACAAATATTGCCTGCAGATTTCAATGACTAGAAATAGTTGCCAATTTTCCCCAGAAAATGCTTTCTTTTTAATCCATTTTGAGTTCTCCAAATGGGAGAAATTGCACAGGGCCTATTTGAAACGTTGGCCGAAGTTCTGAATCCACGTGGCTCATTAATATTAAATAAGAATTCACGCAGGGCTTAAAAAAATTCACGCTGGTCATACAAGGACTGCATCTGATGATCAGTCTTACATGAAAATCTTTAAAGAAAATGAGCTGCTACGTGGGAACTTAATATTTGTTAGAACGTGACAGAAATGTGCCTCTGAAAGCAGTGAACAACAAAAATGTTTTGATGACTGACCATGGTAAATTCACTGATTTTCAGCAAATTTCCTGTCTCAACACCAGTGGCAGTGGCTCGGCAGAAACAAGATTTGACATTACGAACTATTACAGGTTCGTCCGGCTAGGATAACCACATTAACTCAGGGGGTTAAGATCTTGTGTATAGTAATTCAGTAGGCCTACTCAGACAACATAACAAGCGAACAGTGGTACAAGCAATGCACCCATGCATGTGTGTGTTGCGCGGCCGCTCTGCTTACATGAATTTTTTTTTTCTTTTTTTTCATAGATGCAAACGAAAGAAGCTGCTCTCATTCGTTTTCTTTCCCTTTTTCAATTATTTACTTTTAAAGATAGTTAACATTTTATTCTTGGAATAAATAATCCTTCGTCGCATTGGCGCTAAGAAGATGCTTGCCAACAGCTTCTGTTCAATGTAGCCTACTTACATTGCATTCATGAGATAATTATCTCTAGCTGAGGTCCGGTGACGGACACATTGTCGAATTCCACTACGCGAATGTCAATTTCTTCGATCAGTTTCTTCCAAATCAAACTGCGTCAACAATTAAAATAATCGAAAACAAGAACCGCCGAATGACCAATGATGTCGAACACAATTTTGGGCGAAAAGTGCTAATCATTTTAATCAAAATATCTGCGATAGTTCAACAAGTGTATGCCGAATTGCCAGACGACTATACCACTGGATGGTGGGCCTTCACCCTGTAGGCTGTAGACTCTAGTGTTTTCTTTATTCCTGAGCTGTGCGAAAGCCAACAATATAAAAACGGAATAATAAAATACCTCTGTTAATTTTATTTCATTTTATGTCAGCGAACTGAGAAATCTGAATTATTGTTTTGTTAATCAATTGTCACATCAATCGAGGCGAACCGCCTACTTCAGGAATAACTGAAATCCACTGATCACTTTTCCAGCATGCACGACGGAAAGGTGGTGTACCTCGATCAAAGACAATCTGCTACCTACTATTCCTAGAGAAAACAAAACACACACCCCTCCCCCCCCCCAAAAAAAAAGGTCTTAGTGCCTTTGAGTGTGAATGACAGATTTCTTCGTGGAACTTCTCACATATCTTCGGAAAAATTTTATGATAAATTTGCATTCGCCAGTAATAACTTTTCTGTCAATTTTTCATTCGACCATATCTAAATTCGACATGACGTTTTTCGCCTTCATTGATTTATCGACGAAGTTGGTTTCGGCAATGGGATATTTGGGGTCCCAGATTTTCATTCTGAATCCGGAATCTGTTCGTCTGGAACCATCACTGGAAAAGTTTAAAAGGAGCTACTGGAAAACCAAGCCTTGAATTTTATTGACATTCTTCTTTTTATGTGTATATATTGTAAATACTTATTTCAGGGCCAAAATGTAAACTAGCGTCACGCTAATTTTGTAACCCTGGTGAAATAAAGTATATCTATCTATCTATCTATCTTAAGTCTTTCTTGACGAATTATTGAACCTCTTCATCCCATTAAATCTCATCAACTTTGGGCCCATAACAATTTTTCCTTCATAACCGTGACCAGGAAAATTCCAGCTCCGGATGTAAAAAAGAATTGTGAATATCCTAAAACATGCAGTTTTAGTGTGAAGCTTTGTGCCTTTGATTTTACTTCAACCCAATCAAACCCTACCCACCCACCCACCCTAAAAAAATAATAATAATGAATAAGTAAAAATACCCCCCCCCTCCAAAAAGTGCTTATCATAGTGCAAACTAAACGTCTATTCGGTCTCAAATGCTTTATTTGATATTAGTTTCACTCATGCACTCCAAATTTTTTTCGGCCTTTTTAATAACCTCCTGTGAGTCAGTATCCTTCAGGATTTGGTAAATACAAGGGACAAAAAGGATTTTTCAGATTTTTGTATATAAGAAGTCACTGAAATCTTCAGTTTGTAAGCACCCCATAGCCAATATGTTTATCTCGTTGATGGAGCCGTATTGACGTGTCAATAGATCTACTGGTTCTTTACTCTCATTTGTTTGTGTTATGAGATTCTTGCATTTCATTCGATTTATATTATACTGCTCGTTGTTTTATTATGATTTTTTAAAGGTAATACAAATATGCATTGTTTATGGTATGAATAAGCTAGATGTATGTAATCCACAAAAAAAAAAAAAAAAAAAAAAAAAAAAAAAAAAAAACAACCCCCCCCCCCCCCACACATTGTGCGTGGTACCTGTATGTAGACTGCTAGTCAACTGTTGTGACAACTCATAGTATTTGTTATCTGTCACCGAGAAGATGGTGGCATGCACTGAGCAAATCTTGACCTAATTACAGGGCTGCAATTAGTAAAAAACAACAGCCTGCCTGGGCCAGGTTCACATGGACACCCTACCTGTGCTAGTCAGCTGTTGGTTTTTTTTTTTATACCCGGTCGAGACCAAATGTATTTGTTTTGATAACCCATTCAATAGCAATTTGTTGAAAAAGTATATATATCCTATGATGTAGCGGCACATACACAGTATACTAACCAATGGCAGTCCCCTTCGCCCCCCCCCCCCTACCCCCGGCTTTGAACCTTCACCCTCACCCCTGTCACTGATGGGAGTTATGGTGACTCATCATAAAATGACTTTTTTCCATTTTCATGAAGTCCATTATCTAAACTTTGTGCTCACCAAAAATGACTGTAACAAAATAAATATTTTTATGAGAAAAATGAAGAAAAACATCACCAAGTTTGGGCTGTCAATTACACAAGCTTGGTCTGTTTGTTGAATTATGTTAATTAATCGCCAAGTTTAGTTAGCACTCGGCCGCCGCCTGTGGCCCTGACAACGCGAAAATGCGGTTGACTGTGACTAATGAGACAATGGGGCATCGCTTGAGTGAATTGACACTGCCACATGATATGAAGACGAAAAGATGTTACTTCGCCCCCCTCCCTATATCGCCCGAGAAATTCTCTGTTCTTTTTGTTTATCTTATGGTCTATGACTGAAATAAAATAACTCTTGATGACCCATTTTGATGATCGCCCTTTGTCAAAATGGCGGCTCGATCAAGGGGCACGGAAGATAACAGCAAAAAGGCTTAACGAAGGATTGCCCGAAAATCATCATTCATCATGCAATAATAAATTATACTACGAGTATTAAAATAATAAAAGCTTGCCGATGTTCTTATCAGTTTGTTACGTTATGAGTAAACACAATTGGTGATCGGTGAATTTCATAACTGCAATGCTGCACGCAAGTTCCTGTAATGATATATCGTTTCATCTCAGGCGGCACTTCGTTGTCTGCGTGGTTCGTGTGTTGACTACATTCCAGGAAACCATTGCAGTGGTGGTCTAAACCTTACAATGGACACTTGTCGCAAATTATGTTTAAAAACTAATGGGTTTCCTGTATTTGTAAGACATTTCTTTGAAACTCTTCACTGGGGTGGGGTCTGTGTGTTCAGCAATAATAGGACTCTACCCTCAGCAGCAACCTCATAGGTGGATAACCGGCCCCTGATACGTTCATCAATCAGTGTAATAAAACAGGGCGGGTATTGACCTTACTTTTTTAGTCATCTCATATACTGTACACAGAAACCGTATAGTCCCTAGTCACTGCTTTCAGACTTACAGAGTCAAGTAGGAAAGAATTATGCCAAAAGCAAAGAGAGAATCAAAAGCAGGACGACGCCAGCGTCAGATTGCCGAGAGTGTAACAGTAACGGAGACAGAGCTTGGGAACCAGATAACACAACATGGGAAAGCTTTATTCTTTGTTTCCTTTTCAAGTACGTAAATAACTGAATGTTACCATCATGCTTTAAGCCTACAGATGCCGTCCAACCATTTAAATTATTATTTATAGCTTGGACCCAAATAACCCAAATAAAACATACGTCTAGGGGGTATTGATTGAGCAATAAGAACGTATAATTTACCAAAATCAGACGTATCCAAAGTCTTGCATTCGCTGGGTATTATGCTGACATTTATCAATATTGACAATGCTGTGTTGAAGTGCTTAGCTATAAAATTACAAAAACAACAAACAGCACCCCCCCCCCCCCCAGCTTAAACATGTCTCTGGTCAAACCAACGCATATAGGCCCTACCCTGGAAAATTAGCATTGGAGAGATCGGCTACCTGATATTTTCTCAGCCGATCCGTCCAAATTTGGTGACTTAGCTACAGATTTTACATGAAAGATTGGATACTGCAGAATTTTGTCATGATTAGAAAAATGAGGAGGAGAAAGGTCTTAGGTGTGTCACCAGGTTCAGAATATTTACATCTTTTTGTTTGTTTGTCTGGTGCATGCAGTAGCATGATTGGATCTACATGTACGTTCATGTACATGCAGTATATCAGGGATGTGCTAACATACCATAGGCCCAAAATTATGATAAGACTGCCCATTCTGATCGCTATTTCATTTATAACTTTTTTCCTTCTGCCTCGGGTTCATGTATGGGGGATTTGTGTCCAGCCTTGCACTTGATGTGGCAGCAGTTAGACTCAAGAGGAACATGGCACAGTGAAGAATAAGGTTTCTGCAGTGCTGTGCATAGGCCTGGCAGCTGAGAGTAAGTTTTTTTTTTGTGGGGGGGGGGGGTTTGTCTCTTCATGAATTGATATATCTCTAATACGAAATAAGTTGCATGTATATACAATATGTCAATGCGGTAGGGTGGTCCAGAAGTTATTATTATTATAAACATATTTATTTTCTGGATTGCCTAATAGTACACAAAGACTAATCTGGAGGCTCTCCAGTACATAAGAGAACGCACAGAAATATATACAATACACACTGGACGAGAACAGAAGACTAAATTCACGGCTTGTACACGAATAATACAAATGATGCCAAATAATAGAGCCTTATAATTAGAGTATATGCTAAATTAGTAAATAAAACGTCTAACTTCTGATAAGAATGTCTGAACAGCCTAAAAAATGAATACATTATCAGTGTCTGGCAAATCCTCACTACCTTTCAAGAGAATATTTAGTAAAATGTCACTAGAGCACTGAACTAACAGAGTCGGATTTACACCTGGGGCGAGTAAGTGACACACAGTGTTCAGTAGACGGACCCTTTGCACAGTGAACTTGGAGCAGAACAAAAGGTACTGTTTCGTATCTTCAGTAGGATGCGAGCATGCACACGTTGAGACTACATAGATATTGTAAACACCAATTCACAGATAGGTCACGCCCAGGACCACAAATATGAAAACGGAAGGGAAAAGAAGTGATGCGTGAGCATTGGTACAAATAGAAGGAGTCGTACTCCATGAACACAGTTACCAAATAGAATCACATTTTAAATCTGCCAGATAATTTTATGTACTTATGTACTGCTTCAAAAATTTCCTCATTTTGACTTTTTGAAAATCCTTTTCTTTCTATTCCGAACAATAATGTTTTCAAGTTGAAATTACCAAGAGTGAGTACTTTACACTGCAATTCGTTTCGTAGGGTTACATATTTATCATATTCAAAGAGAAAAATGGTAAATAGATTCTTGACTTGCTCCGCATGAGCATGCTGGAGACTCTACAACACTTATTTTGTACAAGTCGCTGTTCAGCTGGCTGCAGCCCATTCTCATTCTAGAATGAATTATGGCAATTTTCCTTTCTCCAAAATAGTACAATTCATAACGTTTTGGACTGTTTCTGTTAAGCTCTCGTTTAAAATCGTCTAGATGCTCAATGGTCCTTACTGATCGGGGCAATAAGGTCCATTCGCGTATAGTTGACGGCAGAAAGGAATTATGAAATATGGTTTTCTTGGCCGCAATTGTTCGTATTTGCTTAGTCCGTGTGGAAACTGTTCCCGGTAATAATCTGGAAAGATATGCTGGGGCTAACCCGTTAACAATTTTGAACAGAAGTACCAATTTTTGCTTTCTTCTATGCTCTGATAATTTTTCCCAGCCAGTATTCTCGTATATACGTTGGAGACTGGTGTTGGCAAAAGCCCCGGTCACCACCCGGGCTGCGGCCAGCTGGACAGTTTCAAGTCGGTCCCTGTCAGGTTTTGTGCATCCATCCCAGACCACACTAGCATACTCCAGGCAAGGACGTACAAAAGAGAAGGAAAGAGATTCAAGAGTTTTTCTGTTCAGTTTGTACTGTAGGCGTTTAAGAACACCAAAGAGCTTCTTTGATTTTTTTCAATAATATTATTGATGTGGGCTGACCATGAAAGATTTGCGGAAAGCCAAAGGCCAAGATGTTTATGTACCTCTACACTGTCAAGAGTATTGTTGTTAAAAATCAAATTAGGATGGTCTACAGGAGTGCTTTTTCTACTTACTATCAGAGATTCGGTTGTTTTAGGATTAAAGGAGACAAGCCATTGATCTGACCATTGGGATATTGATTCCAAGTCGTGATTTAGTGTATCAGCTGCTTCAATCGGATTGTCAACTGTAATATAAAGAGTTGTTTCGTCAGCAAAAAGACGTATTTCTGATCTTACAATCTCCACAATATCATTAACATACACGAGAAATAGTAATAGCCCCAAAACTGAACCTTGCAGGACCCCTGCTTGGACTCTCCCCCAAGATGAAGCCTGATCCCGGATGACTACTCTTTGTGTTCTTGCGTGAAGATAATCCTCCAACCAAGAAATAAGTGGACCTCGGACGCCCGCGTTTTTCAGTTTGTGTATTAACCCTGGATGATGTACCCTGTCAAAGGCTTTGGTAATATCACAAAATATTACACGTACGTCCTTCTGGAGATCGACCGCTTTTGCAAATTCATGGTAAAGATAAACAAGCTGATTGACAGTTCCGTCACAGGGTAGAAAGCCGGATTGATTTTCAGATAGTATAAAATTGTCACGTAGAAAATTGAAAATATGCTTGAACACTGCACGTTTAAATACCTTCCCTACAGAACTTATTAAAGAGATGAGTCTATAATTGTTACACAATTCTGCTGCACCAGTTTTGTGAATTGGTGTTACATGACTGTGCTTTCTTCCATTCGGTTGGAAACTTACAGTTAGAAAGAGACATGTTCAGTAATTTCGTAAGGAAAGATGTTATACTGGGGGCTGCCTCTCTTAAAAGCAGGGGGCTAGTACCGTCCGGTCCACATGCCTTATCAGTATCCAGGGATTTCAAGATGTCAGAGACACTATCTTCGTCTAGTACAATGGCTTCCAGTAGGTTTGGCGGGTCTTGACCTTCGCTAGGTAGGGTAAAAGTGGATGAGTCAACGTCGGAATGTTTAAGAAAATATTTGTTAAAGGCTTCAGCTTTGGATGCACTATCAGACAGAACCAAATTGTTTGATAGTATGGAAGGTATCGAACTGTTAGAATTAACAGACATGAAGTACTTAACCATTTTCCACCATTTCTTGCTTTTAAATTGCCCATCGTTTACAAGGTTACATTGTTTATCGTGGTACTTGTCTTCAGCTTTCCTCAAATCGCTTATGTATTGATTTCGTAACTCTCGAAAGTACTTCCAAATATGGGGGCTTTCATTTGAAGCCTTCGCCTTCCTGTGCATCCTATGTAATTTCCGTTTTTGAGTCCGCAATTAAGATGTGTACCAGGGGGAATCATTTTGTCTTATCCAGACACTTTCGTTCGGTATACAATGTTGGGCAACATTAAAAAAGTTCGTAGTCCAAGCATGACAGGCCGCATCGACGTCAAGAGAGTCAAAGCAGGCATCCCAGTTAGCTTCACTTAACTTTTCCCTGAAATAGTCAAAATCAGCTTTTGAGTACTGCCATATAAACCTTTCGTATGACCTGTCCGTTTTAACTCGAAAAAGTAAGTTCGCAGACACAGTACAGTGATCGTTTTGAGCCACTGGAGGCAATACAGAAGTGTCTCGCACATATTGTGGAATATTGCTTAGTATTTGGTCTAGACATGTTGAAGTATGTTCGGTTATTCTTGTGGGATCCTTTATGTGAATGGTAAAGTTATTGTGGAGACCAAAGTTTGTCAAATGAACTCCATGATGAGTTTTGGGATCTGCATTCAAGTCACCCATAATTACAATTTTTTCTGTACCTGAACTAACAGCTTGGTCTACATTAGTCTGTAAGTCATCCCAAAAAGATATCCCTAAATCTGGAGGCCTATAGACAACTGCTAATAAAAAACAGTTGTTGTGGAACCGAACTTCCACCCACAAAATTTCAAGAGCTGTATTCTCTAAGTCGGTATGGCTTTTCGCGACTAAAGTCCGGGATGCATAAAGCGCTACGCCACCGCCGTGACCACTAGCGCGATCACGGCGTATTATTGGGTGAAAACCAGGTATATTAAGATTAGTACTATCCTTGTAAGGTGAAGGAAAGGTTTCAGAGAGGGCTATTAAGTCGTATGGCTGTGCTAGCGAAGATCTAATGCATAAAAGTTTGTCATGCGTAAGACTTCTAATATTCGCATGACATACGCTCAAATCACCTGATGCATCATTGGGGCCCGGGTTTGGATGCACATCCCCCGCCAGGGTCAGCAGCAGGAAATGTAAAATAGTAAGAATGTCAATACCATTCTCAAAAAAGCGATGATAGTGTAAAATACATAAAAATTGCTGGAAGGTCAAACTTCTGTCTAAGTTGTTACCGTGTACTTTCCTCGTAGTAAATAAGAAATCGACCGTGCATAGCACCGGAATACTGTACATCAAAATCACGTAGTAAATTGATGGTAGTTCGAGCAACATAGAGAGCAGTAGTGAATATAACTCCATACCATGTAATAATAAATGTACGCACCCATTGTATACAAGTGAACCTACAATAATGGTAGCAAAGCGGGCAAACAACATAGTGGTTGTTGTATGTCTTAGCAAAAAGATTACAAATATTCTTATGAAATAAAAGTACACATGTGTAAAAATTCGTTCTCGTGAGTTAGGTGAAAACATAAGTTTCCAAAGTTCCCATAATACCCCGTAATTTTCACCCAATGTACGTCCGTTTGTACAGTATGTGACAAAGCCTACAATTGCATACATGAAATACGAAATGATGTGGAAGTACCACAGATGATGCATTACTTTCACTGTATGAATACCATATTTGTAAATTGTATTTACCATCTTACACATCTTGGACAATAGTTTCTTTACTATGAGTATATGGGTTTGCAACCCATGAAAAAAATGGTAAAAGACAAGACAGAGGCACGCCATCCAGAAGCAGTTGTAAGATATTGCCAAAAAAACTAGTTCGAATACACTTATAAATGTTGCAAATAGTAACACCCTCATTCGTAACATTATATGTAGCAGTACAGACCTGCTCACACATCGTAGGGAACCAGCATATGTTTCAACGATATATGGTAGAAGAGTACACAAAATGGCACAAAAGTACCAAACATAGAATGTAAAACGAACATTAGTAGTTAGAAAATAGCATAAGCCCAGGTATATAGAGTGATGTGTTATCACTCTCAATAAGAGAAGTACCTGAGAAACAAGTAGAGACGGCAGCATGTATCTATAATAGGGCCTAGATATTCGTACTGGTTAGCAGTGAACTGATCGTTTACAATATTTACGTAAATTGTATACACAAAATACCATACTGAACAATCATCGCCATGGAGCATTATAGAATATAAGAGAAGGAGCATCAGTCGGCTCAACATGTACTCATGTCGTATCTTATAATAATATTGTTACAAGTAGTGCCATGTATCTTTATAAGGAAAATTTCATGAAAGCAACTCAAATTTGTAAAAGTAAGATCAAAATAACCAAGTGGTTGCGGACGTTTTAGGGTAAACACCAAGTTTGTATTAAAACAATACTGAACATGACAAGCGGCTCAAAAGATAGCTTAGATCTTACACAGCCAAACATAATAAGGACATCGAAATTAGATCGTCACTATACCATGAAGCCGGCTGAATATAGAAACAATCGTCCATCCTGTCGTGTAGCAATGACAACACTCATAACTTTGGTTACAAATTTGGAATAAACAAAAAAAAAACAAGCAAACAAACAAACAAAAAAACAAAACCAAAAAAAAAAAAAAAAACAAAAAACAAAAAACAAAGAAACGTAGACAAGCCAGGGTAAGTAGACCTTAAATGTTACCAGCTGGCTCTTGTGCGTTAGAGCCTGCCAGTGCCGCTGAGTGAGATGTTGTCATGCACCTTGGTCAATCGGCGATTTTGACCTGTAAAGCCGTAGTAGTTCGTGGACCAATATGCATAAGGTGTCTAATGAATGCTTTGTTAGCAGGCATTAACTTATAATGGACATGGCTCAAAAGATAGCCTAGGTCTTACACAGCCAAACATAATAAAGACATCGAAATTAGATCGTCACTACACCAGGAAGCCGGCTGTATATAAATACAATCGTCCATCCTGTCGTGTAGCAATGACAACACTCATAACTTTCCTTACAAATTCAGAATAAACAATACTGGACTAGGCTTTGACTTATGCTCATCAGATTGACGTGTTGCTATGGTCAGGTCTTATCATTTGCCACACCGGCCATTAACTTGTTGAATGTAACCGAATGCTAGTCCGTCAACAATATAGATCGAGTTAGACGTTATTGACAATACTTTATGTTCGGGTGCAACTCATTGTACTCTTGAAGTCACAAAGTGTGTAGGTTATATAGTGGTAAAACATGTCTAAGTCTTTAGTCAATCGGCGATTTTGATTTTGACCTGTAAAGCCGTAGTAGTTCGTGGACCAACATGCATTAGGTGTTTAACGAATGATTTGTTAGCAGGTATTATCTTATTAACCATAATGGACATGGAGTAATCAGCATATAATAAATCAAATAAATTAAATAAATCGGGCTCACACTGTGCACCACTACACATTGACCTGTGAACTGTCGTTGTCTATACGAACCAATATGCGTTTAATAAATAGAACAAATGCTTGTGTCAGCTGGCATTAAACTATAAAGCCATTGGTGTAAATATGGACCAATCAGCACCAAATAACCAAGCTGCACTATGTACCAGTAAACATTAACCTGTCAACGATAGTGGTTGACGTGGACCAATGTGCATTTAGTGTATCGAACAACACTTTCTTTCAGCAGACATTAACCCGTAAAACAATAGTAGTAAGCACCAAATAAGCTAGGCTGACACATTTTACCAGTAAACATTAACCTGTCAACGATAGTAGTTGACGTGGAACAATATACATTTAGTAGATTGGACAACACTTTGTATTAACAGGCATTAACCCATAAGGCGAAAATAGTAGGCATGGGCAAGTCAGCATTAAATAAATTGAATAAATGAAACTAACGCTATGTACCAGTAGGCATTAACCTGCAAGCAACAGTAGTTAACATTACCATGTTAACATAAACAATACTAGTTGCCTTGGACCAATATGCGTTAAATAAGTCGAACAAGCAATTGCGTCAGCAGTCATTAACCTATTAAGCCATAGTTGTATTCGGAGACCAGTCAGTGTTGAATCCAGATGTGGACGATGGATGAAGCAAGCACTCAGCGTCATCTCGCGTTTATATATGGTACCAACGCAGTGATTAACCTGCATTTTTGTGATCATATATGCATAGACTAATCGTCATTTGATAAATCGTACATACAGATTGTGTCAGCAAGCATTCACCAGTAGAGTCTTACAAGTAGTCATGTTTATGGACCAGAGGGCGTTCAATAAATCAGCAATCACTTGTGTCCGTAAAAATTAATAAGGACTGCTAATATTAATGTTCGAGTGTAGAACTTGTGCGTTAACTGTCACACTATTGTAAAAAGTCAACTTTTTGCTCCGTTTTTTCCTTCTTTTTCCTTTCTCTTCCTTTTTTTCTTTTTTTTTTCTTTTGCTGGTACGCGTTACAATATATTGCTTACTCTTACAATGTGCTACTTACTCTTACCGAATTCCCAGTAGGGTGGGAGAGTGCTGACTGTTCGCCAACAGGACGGCAAAGTTCAAGAAATTCCATTTTCAAAAAGTATTTATGAGGTGTGACAAATGTCACAAAGTCACAGGTGATTTAAGTCGCTGAGATCGGACTCCGACATCACTACCGCTTGTTTCACTCCACCAGCAGGGTCCTTGAACTTGACGATGATGCGCCCGTCCCTGGTGTATGTGTCCTCAATTCGTTTCATCTTTTTCAATTGTCTTGCTTTGGTGAACAACTGATTACGCCATTTTGTTAAATCCTCACAAACGAATACGTCCGTGTTCTTGAGTCGACTTTTAACGGCAAAGACTTCGGCGCGAGTACGATAGCTGGCAAAACGAGCCAGGATCTGCCTTGGTTTGTTGGTACTGGGCCTGCCCGACCGGTGCGACCTTTGTATGTCACTGGTACTCAAACTTAGCCCCATTTTGTCGTTCACAACCTTTAAGACCAGTTCATCGGTATCTTCGTCCTTGGACTCCGGTATACCGGAGAACCTTAAACTCATCCTGCGGCCATATTGCTCGAGGTCGTCAACCTTAGCTTGAAGATCCTCGATAGCTTCACCCATCTCCGCGTTAACCGTTTCAAGGTCTTTAACTCTCGCCTCTAGCAATGTAATCACATCAACGTTCGCAGATGACTCCACATTTTGCTTCGCTATCTCTTTGGTTACTATGGCATATGTTTAGGAAACGACTTCTATGTTTAAGGTAAGTGGGCTTTTTGTCAACATTTAAAAGTAATAGAATTAATTTAGATTTAAACTGCGGCAGGGAATCGGTGTGACGAGCTTCAACCGGGAGGTTATTCCATAATTTGATAGCAGACGGGAGAAATGAATCGGCGAAGCGATTGGTGGTGAACCTAATTTGGCGTAATTCAGTACGATTTCTCAATAGACGCCAAGTAGTGAATGCAACGTCACGAGGAACGAGATCATTTATGTATCGTGGAGTCAACCTATTATACATTTTTAAAGAAAAGAATAAGTTTAGAGTATTTCCTCCGATTTGCCAGAATTTGCCATTCAAGCTCTTCGAGAAGTAAGACACGTGGAATGTATCTAGTTGCGCCGAGGCAGATCCTGGCTGCCTCATACTGCACCGCTTGTACAGATTGTGACAGGTTTTCAGTGTATAAAACACATGAATAAAACTAAAGAAGAGAAGCTAAATTACATATATATATATATATATATAGAGAGAGAGAGAGAGAGAGAGAGAGAGAGAGAGAGAGAGAGAGAGAGAGAGTGAGAGAGAGAGAGAGAGAGAGTCTTTCACGTATGTTTACTTATTATTGACAGCCATATGTCGGTCTATTCATTGGATCCTTTTCCTTTTGTAGGAAAAAGAGGTGGGCCCAGAAAGTTGCCATTACTCTTATCCTGGCCTTGTCCTGTGGCCGTATTCATAAAACTTAATAAGCACAAGATCTGACTTATTCTAAGCACAAAACTTAATGTCAGGTGTAAGCCGTATTCATAAAAAATCTAAGTACAAGATTCGTCTTAGTTTAAGATGAAAATGTAAGCAAGGGTCTCAGCAGTCTTAGACAGACAATATGGCGGCCATCTTACATCTTGTGCAGCACCGAAATCGCAATTTAATTCGTCGTGAAAGGGTTATCTTAAATCGAGAGGATCTTCTTGAATGTCTAAGCAGGGAGCAGATACAGAGTCGGTATCGTTTTCATCCAGAAACCATTGTCCGCATTACAAATGTGCTTTGGGAGGACCTTGTTCAATCGAGGCGAAATCATTCGCTTCCCGCGAACCTGCAAGTTCTTGTGGCCTTGCGATATCGTGCGACAGGAAGCTACCAAATCTGCGTGGCAGACACTATAAAAATTACACAGCCAACTGTTTCCCGTGTGGTAAGAAAATTTGCCATGGCTCTGCAGGACAAAACAGCGGCGTTCGTCCATTTTCCCTGTTCTTACACAAAACGCCTGGCCACTAAACAGGAATTCTATAAGATTGCTGGTAAGTGTCTTGATTTGGCATCCCATTGCAAGTGTCGACATCATCCTTGTATTATCATCCAGAAAAACAATAAAATCACATGTCTCAATCTGTAAAAGTCATAATTTAAGCACCATGATACTGTTCCTTCGTTGATAATGACTCCATTTTGAAAGTTTGTCCTTGAACGGTGTTGCATGAGAAATTCTACCAAACTTTGGTCTAAAGGCATTGGGGGATTCACTTCACATAAAATGGGTACGGAGCTCTCCTCAAATAAACATAAGCATATAGAACACCCACGTCCATCTAATTTGTTACACAGCTAAAAGAATAAACCATTGACCGTTATCTATTACAACCTGCATAAACAAGAAATTCCTGTCAAAATGTTGTTAAGGGACAATTATATAATTTCAGAGATACTTACGGAACCAAATTTGAACGCTATGGTGTTTTAAACCTTGAAAATATAAAGTTTTGAATTTTCCTTTCAAGTTTACTATCACAAACCAATCACGGACCTAAATTGTCGGTGAACCACGTCTAGAGGGACATTGTCTACAAGTAGTGATACCCCCATTTCGCAGAGGGATAGTGTCACACAAAAACATGCACCCACATAGTTGCAGTAATGTGTATTGCATTTCATTTTTATGGACAGATGGCAAGTGCCGGCTGTGTAACCTTTGGCATGAAGCAAATCAATAAAACAAATTAAATTACTAATTACATTATTATTTATTGCTATTGCCAAGTAACATGAGTCAGGACTACGTTTTTCTTTTTGTCATGACATTAAAACGTTTATTATTGCACAAGTCTGTAAAATTTAATGAAAAGATAAACAAACGCAGTGGAAGTCCTCAGTTTCAAAATTTAATTTTGTTTTGTTCGATCTAACTGTCCTTTTTCAATATTTTAATTTTTTTATACTTATATAAGATGGCTTGCACCCTGTATAAATTAATAACAAGAGGCCCATGGGCCTAATGCTCTGCTGACATTTAAAAACTTAATTCGATTATGTTGCATTGACATGCCGTTTTTTTGTTCATATATGTGTTGCCTTGTGACGTTGACAAAAAATTTTTATATTCATATTTTAATTGCAAATAGATGTACAAGGCTCGATTTTAGATAATCAAGTCGATCAACTTTATAGGCCCTGTGACTTTGAATAAACAGGTAAACATCAGCTATATTGTGTAACATTCTACTTTCAGACATGATGCATATATTCCATATACTTGGTATGACTAGCCTCAGTATTTGCAATAATCCTAAAAAAAAGGATTATTATACAGTTTTTACCATTAATTCTCGGACTCATAATTTCCATACAACTGAAGGTGGTGCCACTATTATCAAACTCAATCGAGACTTAGACATCCCCCACATTCCCACCTAATTTCACGAGGAGGCACCAAGAATTAAGCATGATAGAGCATTCAAATAAATTTCTCATTTTGACCTCCCCCCCATATTGCATAATAATACTATAGGTGGCACCACAAATTTTGAACTCAACCAATATTTTTATAGACCCTAGAAGTCCTAAAAATTATATTGGGCTAACTTGTAAACTGTGGACAGTATCGTGCGAAAAAGCAAAATTTTACAGAGGACAGACATGAGCGGTCGCATATGCTCTTCAACCTTAGGTCAGCAGAGATAAAAAGTGTATTAGCATGTTGGATGCATCATTAGGATTATTTGAACCCAATAGGTATTCCCCCATCCATAAATTACAGGCCTATAAAAAAAGGGGGGGGGGTTAACTATTCACTCACCCTTGGCTTCATTGTGCCTGTGTGCCACACACATTCTGTTTTAAGAAATTTTTCCTTTATTTCTGTACCAGCAGGGCTGACATCTTATTGGTACACTAGAAACTCAAAACTTTGTATGCATGAATATCTTCACAACTACAATAGATAGAGAAGTAATACCAAGTTGAAGCTGAAGTTTGCGATGTAGATACACCCAAATTATTACACATTATTTTTTTTTAATTCAATTCATGCGAATTTGTGGCACTTTAAATGCTTTAAAGTTGAACATGTTCAAAAGTATTACAGGTAGAGGTTTCATTGTAAATTAAAATCAAGGGTTAGTGCTGTAGAAATATCCAATGAGCCAGAAACAAAATTTTTGAGCTTGGCATTAAGGATTGCTCGGTTGTCCGGGTTGACAAATTTCCAACTCTTGGCAACCAAAAAATTATGAGCTCAATGGGACTTTAACCCACTGCTTGCCCCAAAATGTGGAAATAGTTTCTGAGGGACAACCAATCAAATTATCGTAGTGTCGAGCAGAAGGTATAATTTAGATTTATGCTAATAAGCGGTACTGTAAACTTTAATCTGCTGAAGAACTTTAAAAGTGTTATAGGTTGTGATGCCTTTCAAACTTTCATTCCTAGGTTTATTGTACAAGTACGTCCCATGAACACAAACAAATGTCGAATAGTTTCAATTTGTGCTAATTAAGGGCACTCACAGTTTAAATGTTTAAAACTATTACAATTACAGGTGCCATTCTACCTTAATTTAATAGATTTTGCAGTATGAACATACAATAAACCATAAAAAAGTTATACAATATTAATTTATGCCAATTAGGGGCATATGATTTCATATATTTGTGCATGATGAGCATTTAAAAAAAAACATGAAAAAGTTGTAGACTATTAACTCATGCTAATTAGGGGCATATGAAAGAAAAAAGTTTTGTATATCTTGAAAATTATTATAGGTAGAGGTGCAATTCCGAGTTGAATAAGTTTTGCTGTATAGAAACATTCAAATCACTAAAAAACAAAAGTTGTGTGACTATAAATTATACGATTAGGGAATGTTTCACTTTAAAACATGAATATCTTCACTTAAATTCCCATAATAGATAGATAGGCCATTGAATTTTAATGTATATTTGGGGTAGAGGCAAATCCATGAATAGTAAATAACAGTTGTAGCATTTCAGTTTCTGTATCTTTTTTAAGAACACAGGCAGATTTACTTTGAAGCAAATCTTATTTTCTGGTGTAAGTATTGTTTTTTGGGGGCTGAGCGAGAAACATCCATGAAAAGTATAAAATAAAAGTTGCATTAAAAAAATCATAAAAGAAATGAATGATTGAATTGGAGGGAGGCGCAGAGAAAAAGCACAGTGATAGAGCTTCATTTGATGAAAATTAACATAATTTTCGTATGAAATGAATGAATGAGGCATTTATAGAAAGTGCAAATATAAACAGTAAAGATTAATTGAAATTATTTGTTATCAAAGCACTCTCATAAATCACAGTTTATTACATGGGGGATATTTCCACCTCTTTACTGTTCATGCTGTTCTATTGAAAAATACGATAAATTTATGTCGACCTGTATTGGATTCGAACCCACTACCTTCGGCACACTCGCCTAGCCAAATGTAAAGTCAATACAACAAGTAGTGAGTCCTTAACTTTATGTCCTCAGTAACCTTTGGACAGCAGATTAAGGTCACCCACATTACGTAATACAAGAGGCCCATAGGCCTGGTGCTCTCCTGATATTGCCACTGATGTCCAAGCTACACCCTGCCATTACAAAATCACCTCTTTCTACTTTACATGCATGCTGACCGCACCAAAAATAAATCAAGCTCACTGATATTATACATAATTATAGCTTTGAACATTGTCTATATATGCTATAAATTTGGCACGTCTAATGCAATTTGTTTTTGAAATGTGGAATTTTACATCTTTAAACACATTTTGGCTGATGTTTTCCTTAAAATTGTAGGTTGCGCCACTAATATCAATACCAATTTAGACTTAGAACTCCCCCCACAATCCAACCAAATTTGGGTTAGATATGCCACATATTAAAGATCCTAGAGCGTTCACCAGATTTTCATATTTTGACCCCCATATTGCATAATAATGAAGGTGGCGCCACCAATATAAAAAGGACCTAGATTTTTATACCACCTATAAGTCCTGAAAGTTATATTGGGCGAACTTCAAATCTGTGGACGGTATCACGCTAACGAGCCAAAGTTTACGGACGTCTCTAGTATGATAAACTTGTGTACAAAAAACATGACCCACATTCATAAATATCAAACACAACAGTGACAGCAAAGATGTTCCAGATTTACCAAAGCATCAACATTCATTTTCCAATACCAATGGGAAGAAACAAATTTTAGTCCTGACTTTAGACAGACAATCACCCACAAAAGCCAACTGGTGGTTTTCAACCGTTCGTACGGACAGACATGAGTGGTTTCATCAGCTGTGCGACCTTTGGTCAGCAGAGCTAAAAATAGCTATGTCATTCTGTATCAAATTTACAAAGGCAAACATAGTTAAGGATGCATATATAGGTATATATGTGTATTTGAGCCCACTTTGAATATATTCTAGTGCCCCTGTGATCTTGGTAATGACCTCAAGGTCACATATGTACTATTCTAGGCTGACCATAATTAATTCACAGAGGACCAACAACATATGCAACATTAAAGCTAAATCTGAAATAGTTTAAATCTAAATTTATGAGTTGAGTGCTACAATTCATTTAAGTGGCCTTGTTGATCATGAGAATAAAAATGAGGTCTGCAATAAATTGAATATGGTTTTCTGAGGCCACTACCATCAGAAAAGTATATTTAGTGCTCTAGTGGTTGTAGTATCACTCTGTTGAGTCATTTCCATGACAAAATTTATCATACTGCTCTTGTTATCACCAAATATATACATGCCTCAATAACGTTTTTGCAAACCAGCGTCTTGGTCACATTGGCACTTTTGAAGTAATTTTTATTGTAAAAACATGGCATCAAATCATGGACTTGTGACAGGATGTAGCCTCAACTGGATGAAAGTGCACTATTAGTGTCAAATTGAATGCTTGCATGTGACGAAACATTGTGTAAATGCTCATTTATGCCTCAACTCTGCCTGACAAAAAATTGTTTGAGGAGCCAAAAATGCAAAATTTACCCCACAATTATAGTTTGTTATGATTTTGAAAATTGATGTTAATAATCTAGATAATTGTATCCTTTCTCATGCAGATGGTTTGTGATGCCCACCACAGGATTTTGAATGTTGTTGCAAAATGGCCTGGTGCTACACATGATAGCAGAATTTTCACAAGTAGCAGATTATGCCAGTTGCTGGAAAACAGTAAGTGAATGCAAATCAATATCATCATTAAGTTTCAAAATCCTTTTGTCCCTGTTTTATTAAAGCAATACATACATTTTTTGTACACCTCTGACCCTTATTTGCCTTCAATGTCTTTCGTTTTCTTTTTCTTTCTTTCTTTTCTTTCTTTCTTTCTTTCTTTCTTTCTTTCTTTCTTTCTTTCTTTCTGTCTGTCTGTCTGTCTGTCTGTCTGTCTGTCTTTCTGTCTTTCTTACTTTACGACCAAGTTGGTCCAGAGTTTTTTTCTGACATTGTTTTTTCAAAAACTACCGAACTTGCCATGGTGACTGACATAACCAGTGAAATTGAGCATCTCATTTGGAAAAGTCTTGATGTTCAGAATTATAAAAATTTTAGAGGCAACAAAAATTTTAAAAGCGCCATATCTTCCAAACTATTGCAGATGGACTCAAAATTTCAATGTGCATATATGCCTTTGTGGCACTTGCCACTATAATGGACAGTATAGTTGTAGAATTTCAAATTATGCTAATATGGGGCACTGAAAAATCTGTAAGTTTAATAACTCCAAAACTATTGTACATAGAAATGCTATACCAACTGTAGGATTTTAAATAAATGCAAATTAAGTTTAATATGCAAAATGTTAATCTTTAACAGCTTCAAAACTATTACTACAATTTATGGATTTGTGGCATAGCCCCATCCAATGACTACTAAACCAAAGTTCTTCTAGGCTTATAATTCATGCAAATTAGGCAAATACACACAGTTAAAATGTTGAATAGCTTCAAAACTATTATATAGATAGTAGTTTCATTCAAACTTCACTTTATAAGTGTGGGACATGGCCACATCCATTGAACCAAGAACCAAAGCTGAGCATTTTATTTTATAAAAATCAAGCTAATATGCATAGTTTCTATTATGTTGAACAATGGCAAAGTGTGCCATTTCAAACTGTTCTCATTTTGAAGGCACCCAGACAGATTTGCTGTGAAGCAAATCTTCTTTCCTAGTTTAGCTTTGCTTCCATTTGGAGCCTCTGTTTCAACTTTTACATCTAACGTTAAGGTCTAGGTGTACTCATAAATGACCCAAACGTTGTATAATCCATTGATTTACATTAATTTAATTATTTCATTCATTTTCAGGCCCTACTGATGGATACCTACTCGGGGATAGTGGGTATACCCTTGTAGGAATGGTCTTATCACACCATACTTGGCTCCAACAAGCATGCAGGGACCAAGAGAGGTACAATAAATCAATCAGTGCCACCAGGGTGAGGATCGAACAAACGTTTGGGATCCTCAAAAGAAGATTTGGGTATCTTCATCAAGCGGTCCGGCAGACTGCAGAGAGGACATGAACCATAATTCTTGCATGTGTTGTGCTCCACAACATTGCCCTCAGCCACAATGACATCTTGGAACCTGAGCAACATGACAATGATATGCCACCTGTCATTCTGGATGAGGTCAATGTTGCTGGAGGCCGTGTTAGGATCACACTGCCAGAACCTATTTCAATTTAAACAGGCACTGTGCATAAACAACATATTCCAAAGTCCCTACCATATTTGTAACACTACCACCCTCTGATGGCAGAAACCAGAATGAGGCTGCAGTGGAACCCAAATCAAGTCCCGTTCATTTATTTGTTAAATTTGGTTACTTTTCTAGCTCCTATCTATCATTTAAAAACATTTAAAGTGTTTTTAATAATATATACGGGGCTAGTTAGGTAAGCAAATTTAACAGGTAAGTGAACAGCTACTTGATTTGGTATCCACTAAAACCTATTTATGGTTTCTGTTTACCATAAGTCAGTAGTGTTCCAAATCTGGCACAGACTTTTGAATAGGGTGTACCAGACAATTTAAGGCTAAAATGATGTAAGTACCATCACGTAAGGCTCACTAACTGAAAATCATATTGGAAACATGATGGTAAAATGTAAAAGTATTGAACAAACAGAGTCTTAACACGTGAAACATTTTGTATTACTTTATTCAAGGAATTTATGATTCCGTATGAATGCTCAGTTTTATTAATTCAGCATTTCATTCATAAATTATTTATCAAATGCCATTTTTTGCCAGACCAGTACTTGCAAATGTCATTGTTGTTTATACCAATAATATACATGTGCAGTGAAATAATTCTAATTTGACAATTCTTCTTCAAGCTTCTTCTTCTTGAGCTGCAGCCCTTCAATTTGCAACTGATTGTGTTGCTGCTCAAGGAGAAGAAGCTTGAAATACTCCTCATTTGCTGTGGTATTGGGTCTTTTCCTTTGCCTGTTCATGTTGTTCATGGCTTCAATTTGTGTTACAGGAGCACTTGTAGCTGTATTTGGAAACGCCATGGCTTGTAGCTCTGCTAGGTCCCCAATTTCCTCTGGTAAGGGACTGGGGCTTTCTGGGGTTGCTGCATTTTAACTTGGACCTGCTAAATACACATGAAAATATCAAGAGATTTTATATTGTAGGGATGCATAGGTGGCTATTTTTTTTTTTTAATTGATTTATTTTTGTAGTTCTATGCGTGGATGTGGAGGTGATGTCCTCTCTCAAGAATGCCACTGTGTCTCATGCAACTGCATTTCACTCACCCAAACTATGACTTCCTTCAACATTTCGGAAATGTAGGACATGTTCTAACCTGCATTGTATGTCAAAAGTAGAAAATGAGTTAAGCAATGATTAATTTTTTAAATATTTTGGTTGGTAATGACCTATTTTGCAGGGTCACTTGGCTTTTCATAATAGCAAATTACAATAAGTTAACATTTTTAGGAGAAATAATGCCCTTTAAACTAGATTGTACCAAAAAATCACATATTATGCTAAGTTATTAATCACATGATATGAATGACCTTAGGTATATATGGTCTCATAATGGAGGTGGTCTTTACAGCAGGTTTCACTGTATAGGTTTAATTATAAGGAGTATGTGCTCTCCATGTATTACAAGTGAATTAGTTTATCATAACATCATTATACAATGGTCTCTGTCAGCAGAGACCACCCCTATAGCAACTAATCGTGGTGCACTGTCTCCCAATTGAGAAATCATCTGTAATAGCCAACTTTTTTCACAGTATTAGTGCTATCTTTTCCATGTTACTGAATCTCTATTGCAAAGCCACCTACTCCATGTCACCACTTTTTGACCTGCAATATGAGTGGTTTTTCATGTGCCATGTTATATGCTCTTACTACCATCAATCTGTATTTCAGAAATGCAGAAAAATTTTAAAAAACAATCGAGCAGGAGCACTCGTAAATATCTTGTGGGCACATATACAGGTTACATTCACACCAAGTTTGAAGACAATCGGACCATTGGTTTTAGAAGAAAAGACAAAAATCTGTTATCTTGACGGGGGGGGGGGTGAACAGACAGACGGTCAGTCAGATGGACAGACTGACACCTTTGAAAAATTCCGTGGGTCTACATATTACTTGAACCAAGTTTGAAACTAATAGGGGTCACAGGTACAAAGATATGGCCGTTTGGACCTGGATATTGCTTAACAATGCTCTGTTAATTAATTGATTAATAATGATCACAGGAAGCTAGTTTTCATATTGGATCTGCTTCATCAAAAGGTGAATCAATAATAAAAATATGGCGGAGCTACATGCAATATTTTTTAGTTATCACAGTAACGCTATCCTGATGGACAGACGGACAGACAGATGACGGGCCAATGGTCACAAAACCAATATATCCCGCGGATCCTTTGGACGCAGGGGATATAATAACATCATTCGAATTATAGGACTTGCGAATGTGAAAATCAGTCTCTCATCAGAGGGTGGTCTCTAATGACAGGGGCTCTTGTGACAGGCACCACTGTATATGGATGTGTTTACATGTATTGATTTTATCTTTCACTTATCCATTGATGTATTTTTTTTAAACAAACATACATATTAAATACTTACCACCTAAAACATCAAGAGAATCTGTCCCACCCTGAATTCCAATCACACTTGGCCTTGTCTGGCAGTGCAACAAGTAAAGATTCTCAGCTGGACTCAGTCCAGCTGGTGGAGGACCACCTCCTGTCTTGGGCCTCTTGCCCGTTTGAAACTTTCTGTTTGCTGCAAATAATTTCAAAGGGATGAATTAATGTTTCATATATGTATGTCATATAAGCAATGTTTAAACATCACAAACCTTGATGAATTATCACAATAAATATGTACCATATAATGCATATATAATTTCATGAATCCCTACATGTATAAGACATTTTTCATTGTTTCATGCTGTTAGAAGGAATAAAGTACAATGTAAATTAAATCTCAGTAATTTAGAAAGCAATTTAATTATTCAAAGTAAAAGCTCCACTGCCAAAGACCTCTCACTTCTGAATTTTTTTTCATTCCCAGATGTTTTTTATGTTATTCAATATGCAACTGGGTTTTCATAACATCTCATAACTGGACATTTCTCATTTTAAAAAACCTCTCATTTTATTTCTGCTAGAACTATCGCCCAAAAATGTACCTAAATTCTATTCATACACTTTTGATTTTTGTGAACAATGTATGGATTTGTGCAAAATACTTATTGATAAAACCTGATAACTCATGCACCTGAACATCCCAACCTCCGGCTAATGAACATCTCTCCTTACAGAACACGGTCACTAAGCCCCAAGAGTGTGGCAGGTTTCACTGTATTATATTCATTGCATTCACTGATCTATTTTGGGTTTTAAGGTAGCGGCATCGTTGTGGCGTAGGGGCCTAACTTTCCCGTATCGCAAAATGGGTTTTTATCATTTCCTGAAAGCACAATACTTGAAGTATATTGTCACCAAAAATCAAATTAAAAAATTAAATATTTATATGAGAAAATTGCGTTTAAACGTTTGGAAGTTTAGCTGTCTAGTACACGTGCTGGTTTCTGTTTGTTTGGATATGGTAATTTGCGACGGTGTTTTCGCAGCAATCCGCGATCGTCCACATGCCTGGCAACGGGAAGGAGCACACGACCGTCGCCCAGAACAATGGCGGCACGCTGAAGTGGAACGGAGCTGATTAGGCTACAGAACCGATTAACGTTATGTAAAGGGTAATGGTAATATGCGGAACGGAACCGCCCGGAACCACTCGTCCCGGCATTTCCGGCATATTATACGCCAGAACGGGCGGAACGGGCCCCCGCTTGTCCCTTGCGCTTTACTGCAGCGTATTTCGCCCTCCAAGACCTACCTCACACTTTTGTCTTTCTTGTCTGATAATGTAGAGTACTTGAAGTATATAATAAAAGACATATACAAGGTAAACGACATCCCTCAATCGCCGGAACGGGAGGTCGGCCATACTGACAAACCTCGTTGGGCACTGGGCAGCCAGGGGTTCAGCACACAAGAAACTACAAAAGTAATTGGTATTCACAAAAATGGTTGGGCTACATGTGTCTGTTTATCCCTCCATTATAATTTAACAACAATAATTTACAAAAAAAAATTTGCTCATGTGATATGTCAAACTTGAACCGTAAAATTAACTCAACCTACAGATTCGGATGTCAATCAACATCCAAAATGGCGGACCTCTCGATCTTACGATCGAGCGATATGTGGTTAACCCGGTAGATTTTATTCAATACATATTTAAAGCTGACCATATTTTCAGAATAGAAGATCGTAAGCGTAGGGAAGGTTTGAGAGGACCAAAGAAGTGAAGAAAAAGCGTGAAAGACACGAGAGCACCCGTTCCGGCATATATTTGCCGGAACGGCGTTTCGTTCCGCATATTAACATGACCCTTATGTAAACAGGCTGTTCAACGATGTAAAACTGGATGACTTTCATGTTTTTGGGGTGTTCCTATTTGTGATATGAACTTCGGGATGCGTGATTTCTCCAAATGGAACATAAACGATGCCGACGTCGGCGTTCTTTGATCTTGGTTTGCGAACGAATACCGATATGCAACACCCGGAAACCATTACCGTAAGCAGCGAAATTTTACAATTATACTGGTGTCCTTCATTATGTTGAATTTCATCATGGGTTTCCTATTTATTGTCGCATTTCATTTGAACATGAAACATTGTGAGTTCGGTGGTTCTCTGGTTCAACTTTGGTGGTGCCAATGTGGCATTCATATATGATCTAGCTGACTAACTTACAATCAGTCTCCGTTCATGTTCGCACAGTGACAGTACAGTCAAGAGCACAGAAGGTGTAAAATCCAAAAAGCAAATTCAGAAAAATGCCTAAAGTGAAAAAAGAAACTAAAGCCCAGCTACGTAAACGTCAAGCAGCCGAGTTAGTTGCAGTGGGAGAGACGGCACTTACAGACGAGATTACGCAACTGGGGTAAGTATATGTGTGTTTGTTATTTATTTGTTTGTTCTTTGCGTATCATTGATATGTCCATGGATCGTCGATTTTTTGACAGAGAATGAAAAGTAATATTTCTGTAGGCCTTGTTCTATCATATTACCGTAAATAGTTCAGTTCTGGTAATTGCCCATTGAAACTAATACATCAAGCATGTCAACGTACGTATGTAAGTTCATATGCAGAAGATTTTTATTTCATCACAGTCTACTTTCAGTTGACAGCTATTGTTTGGCTCTCGCAAATAATGAATATGGACATTTTCAAAAAGGTTGTGGATCATGCCGACTTTCTCTCCCAGTTTTTCCATGGATGCACATGGGAGCAAATATACAACATTTCAATATTCAACAAGTAGCCGGAGCAAGACAATGCTGTAGGACCTATTTCTGATTTTCAGTATTTGCATGTATCAGCACAGATAGGAGTAAATCTTGGAGTTTGAGTAGTAACTTTCAAATGTTCCCTTCCAAATAAATACAAGGAGTTCCCTTCCAACTAAATACAAGGAAAATGATATTCCAAAAATTGCATAAAACCCCATCACATTCGGGTAAAATATGTCCAGCAGTTTACTTATCATTTTGAACACGTACACCCCCCCCCCCTTCGTATCGGGAGAGTACCAGGAGTCCCATGACGAAGGGATTTTTTTTTTACAACACATGTGTAACTAATTGTTATACAGTCAGTTTTGCCCGTATTGTTACCTGGACTGATAATTTTATTAATTTTCTTTTGTAGATATGACGGCCATGGATTTGTGACGAGTTTGAAACTTGGCGTTACAGCTCTCCAGCTGAAGAGAAACATGGCGCAGAGGAAGATGAGATTTATTCACTACTGCTCATGGGCTAGGAGTTTGAGAGTAAGTCCCAGATAACAACACTTGAATTATTTTCTGATTATCTGGAGCAGTTGTCCGAAGTATATGATTTTCTGGAGCATTTATACAACTTTCGATATTTTCACCAAGTTGATAGTTCAGAATGTTACCCAAATTTGTCTTGTAGCAGGGAGCTTCTAGAACATGTCTCTGCTTGTCATAATATTCTTATGGGTTGTTCAAAAATGCAATGCAGTAATTCAATAATGCAACTTAGAATTTTTACATTCAATAAACAAAATAGGGGGGGGGGAGGGGGCAGTTTAATTAACTAGTCATGTTGTCGTGTTTTGTTTTTGCAGGAAAAGGAAGTTGGTCCCGAAGGCTGTCAGTACACCTACCCGGCCCAGATCCTGGCATTTCTGCGTGCTATGCTGCCTTTTTTACAGGTCAAGGGGGAGTTCCGCGAGTTGGCGTACAGGGTTGAGATGGCAGAGTTCTGCAGGGCTGTTTGTACCAAGTTGGATTAGAATACAGTAAACTTTTCTCATGACAAAGCGATAAGAACATGGACAAAAAAAGTTTTCCTGTCAAGTTGGATTAGAATACAATGGACTCTTCTTACGACAAAGTGATAAGAACATGTACATATAGTTTTCATGTAAATAAAATTTGTAAATGTAAATATGGATGTAATTTATGTTGTATTTTTTTTCAAATTGTGCAGCAAGGTCCTGATTTTCCCAGGCCATATTATTTCAACTGTAGCATTACAAGACAAACTGAAGCTTTTGAAAAAATAGATTTGACTGGACTACGACTGATGCATTGCCTGACACGAAGTTCTGTGTATGCCACATACAGTAATTATATGTAGTAGATAAAAACAGGAGCTTGGTCTGCCATATGGAAATCTATACACCCCTCCCCTTACTTTATTTGCATGAAATAACTTCTCTGGAATAATGTTGATTGTTCATTACAGGTCTGTCACATATCTTGAAATGAATCTTGCCAGTCGTTTATAGTTCACAATCTAGTGCTACTGTTTCTGAAAATGTAGTCGTTACATATATATATGTAATGCATCCTAGTTGGAAAATGATTTATTGGCTAAAGAATCAAGAAAACAATCAATGAGACAAACAACAACAAAATATTTTATTCAACATAAGCTGGCGGTGGTGGATGGACCGGGCGTACATCCTCGGGTGGCAAAGGGTCACACAACACAGCCTCCTCCGTGCATTGATCCACGTCCCGGGGCTGGACCGCATCGCTCAAAAGTTTTCTACCTGTTGTACAATTTGCCTGTAAACTGACTGTGTCTGTATCTCTAGTCTGTTCGCCTCCCCTCTTTGCCAGTAGTTGCTTTACACTCCCTTTCATCCGCTTCTTCATCCGTTGATACCTGGGTATTTTTCAGTTTTCGTCTCCTCCACTTCCAATCGTAAAAATTCTCTAAGTTAACAGTAGGTTGTACTCGCTCAAAGGGTGAGCTAATCCTGCCAGATGAGTACACTTTACCGAACAAACTGTCAGACCGCTCCCCGCTCCACTAGGCAGTGGCCATTTTTAAACAACCTGTTGCTTGGGTCAAGGTCAGGTGACTCCGCTAATCCGCTTACTATACCCTTTCGTGTCGGGCAGCGCGTGTGAAACCAGCCACACAAAGCTGGGGAGTATTATGGGATGTTCTTAAATTGAACTCATCTTAAATATGTTCAGCTTTAAAAACCGATATCTTTTTATAGCTGTGCTAACCAAAGGTCACAGAGCTTATGCGACCGCTCATGTCTGTCTGTCGGTCTGTAATCTTTTGCTCGTTAGCGCGATACCATACACAGTTTTCAAGTTAGCCCAATATAACTTTTAGGTCTTACATGGGTACAAGAATCTAGGTTCTTTTTGATATTGTTGGCGCCACCTACAATATTCGGCAATATCTTGTTTAGGTAATAGGACGTTGATAGGAATGAAAGGTGCAGGTGAAACATCCACCAACTTTGTGATACTAAGCCAATACAACACCAGCCTTAAAAAGATTCCTATGGTGGGTTACATCCCCTTCAAATCAAGACGTCCATGGCCCTAATGTTCTGCTATCATTTCAGGATTATAGTTAATGCTCTTGCATTTACATGCCAGTTTCATTTTTTTTTAATGTGTTTGTGGTTGACCTTGATTAAATAGCTCTTACAGTTTCACTCATACTTTCTATACCACTATAGGTGGTGTCACAAGTATCAACATTGGTCAAGATTTTTACCTCCCGCATCACAGAAAATGTAATGAAGATCTGCCAAAACTGTATAAAGCTAGAGTTTTTACAAGATTTTCACATTTTAACACCTATATTGCATAATACTGTAGGTGACGCCAACAATGCAGAAAGGAACCTTAAGTTTCATACATCCTGCAAGTCCAGAAAGTTTTATTGGGCTAACTGGAATACTGTGGACGGTATGGTGCTTATGGTTAAAAGTTTACGGACGGGCAGACAAATGGACAGAAAGACTGACAGACATACATGAGCAGTCACATAAGCTCTGCAACCTTAGGGCAGCATAGCTAAATACATTAAAAAAATACAAAAAAAGTGAGTAAAAAAAAAAACGTCAGACAACAATGGATTATCATAATGAATGATATGAAGAGTTTTTTTTCAACATTTGAAGCTGGTACATTTATGATTGCTTGGCCCTCACAATTGGGTAAAATGAAATAACAATTTCCCAACACCTAAAAAAATGAAATAAAGTTTTTTTGTGTTCACTGGTAAGGTTCTGCTCGTGGTCTAAAGGCAAAAAATCTTGAGCTTTATCTATGAACCCATCACTGTATCATCAAGTCTAAGGTGCACTAGTTTTGATATGTCTTCTCTGTGTTTTTAAGCTCATCTTCTGTTTTGATATTGGCCCATTTTTTCTTCATTTGCTCAATGCTCCTGGTGAATCCTTGACTAAAAAAAACTCTCTTGTAATATTTATCATAAACAGTGGTCACCCTCTTACAAAGCCCCTCTAACCAGAGGCCACCTCTCTTGAAAGGCCAGCCTTATTGTGCAGAAAGTATGTTATTCCCATTATATTTTGCCCCTCAAGAGAAGCCTTCCCTCTTATAGGGCCATTTTTGGCTGCATTTGGGGTGGCCTTATAAGAGGGAACCACTGTACTTCATAAATGAACAGGTACATGTAATCCTTGCATTTGCTTGTTTCGCTACAACATGTATCCTTAGAGGTAAAATTACATTTTTTTGGGGGGGGGGGGTAGGGTGAGAGACAGGAAAGCGGGTGGTGGGGATGTTTAAATTCTCAAGATTTTTAAAAATGCACTATTATGACCAGTCAATTAACATGTATAACTACAGTCACTTCTACATATGGCCCATGCAACGAACAATATATCCCTTACAAAGAAGTATAAACAGAAAGGCTGTGTGAGCAGCCTGTGCTTTCCTTACCTAGAAATTCATCACACAAGTACACCTTTGAGTGTGACCCTGGCATGGGGATAAAGGTTACCCATGTAGTGTGTAATTGGTTGAAGTTAACAGTAAAATTTCTGCAAGTGCAACTGTTATTTTGGGATTGATGCTGCCAAACGCAACTTTATTGATTATCAGAAGGGAATTGCTAGAGTTGTTTTTATAATGTGAACTGACCTACCTCCTGCAGCACAAAATATAAATTCAAGGCACACATTATGCTATTTACAGTGTATCCATGGTACACCAGAGGCCACCTCTCTTGAAAGGCCAGCATTCTTGTGCAGAAAGTATAATTTCCATTATATTCTGCCCCCCCCCCCCCCCCAAGAGAAGCCACCCCTCTTATAAGGGCACTTTTTGGCTGCATTTGGGATGGCCTTATAAGAGGGGGACCACTGTTCATGCACCCAAATCCCCAGGACAAAATTTGACATGGACCCAGTATAACCAAGGTATTTTAATCTTATATTTACCCCCTTTGATATTTTACAATGTTTTCAAATACCACACATGAATTTGTCAATACATTGTTTATGGAGCGTACATTAGCTGTTGTCCTGTCAGACCATCATTCCTACCTTAAATGTCAAAGGTTTAAAAAACTGAAACAAATTTTTCTTTCACATGTACATCTAATTTTAATTAAAATGTTATGAATGGTCTTATATCATAATCAAAATAACTGGAATGCAAATAGAAGAATGCATTGCAAATCCTGTAACTGTCTCTCAAGATTGATGCAATGAATACAGGCATGCATGTGTCTCCCACACTAGATATGTGCTGCATTTGTTTTTGTTTTTCCAAAAAGTTAAAACTCAACAGATTAGATTGGAAATCAGAATAAAAGACTACGTATATAAAGATTAAGACTACATATATAAAGATTAAGACACAAGGACTGTACTCAGAATGTTATCAAACCACTGTGGCACACACATTGGCAATGTTACTTTTTGGATGCAGTAAAAATTAACTATAAAATACAAGTGCATTAGATAAGTAACATGAGTAGACATAAAGTTTTTAAAATACATGTTCAAATTATATTTTATCATTCAGGTATGGGGGTTGCAAGACATGTTTTTCACGGTTATAAGTTATTCCTCATAGACACAGCAATATATACAATTTATGTATATGTTAAACAAATTTAATTTAATACATCATAATGGAAAATTAATTAAAATTTCACGGTTCCTGTGAATATACATTTCGGTAAAAATATTTGCAATCAACCACCCAATTTAAAACATTTAGCTTTTGTGTTTCTCTACTTCATGTTCATTTAACGTCATGTCATCCCAGGAATATGATCTTCAATATGAAAATATTGATGAGCACATTAACAAGAACCCTCTGTGGTAAACAGCAATATCCACAATGTATCCCTTCAATAGACACCAGGCACATATGTTTAAGGACAACCTCATGCATCAGGCATGCTAATTAGTGAATGCTTATAACTCCCAAACATACACTATTACATATACCTCCAGACTAAGCAGTCCTTGTATTCCTCCCACCTGAAGGGCACTTTGTGGAACAGCCCTAACATGCTGCAACAACTGCTGAACTTCTTGTCCATAAACCATATAAACACTGTACATAAATTTATTTATTACACGTCTTGATGACATTTGAAAAACTCTATACTTCAAGCTGACTTCCAAATTCAATCAAGTGGACTCTTTAACTGAACAGGAAAGATTTATTTATAATATCAATGCAATGGGGGATGATTCAAAGACAACATGCTTTTTGTAAACACTACATTTCAGACAAGATCAATGTTGATTGGTCAACGTTAATGGCAACATTTGGAGCAACGGTGTAGTCTACTAGTTATGGTAACATCTGAAGCATCTGTGTTGTACTATATTTATTTTATTGGTACATGTATGTTGTATTAAACTCCACAGTAAGTAGAACATATTTGTTTAGTGTATGAATTGCGAATCTCCTTGTCAATAAAGTATTCATGTCTTTGAGTTTGATTATGTATGGACAGCATCATAATAAGCCTACGTGTGCTTTGTAAAAAAAAATCCTCTGAAAAACAGGTTCGGGTGGGTGAGTGTCAAAATTCGGAATACAGTCGTACCTGCTGTATGCAACCACTGCGCTGAGTAGCCGCATTGCTTTTTGTGGTCACTAGGCTCCGACATAGGAGTACATTTCTTTGTAAAATTTACCTGTGGTGAAAGGTCACCTGCTGTATGTGGCCACTTTTTCTTGGCAGGAAGGGTGGCCACATACAGCAGGTACCACTGTACTACATATACTGGTACTAGCCAAGCTAAAGCTGATACTGAGAGTGAATCAAGCTTGACGGCGCCATGAAAACTTAAAATCAAATATAAAAATACGATCCCAACCCTAAAATACTTCCCTCAACATCCAAGTCTTTGCCTTGCCGAATAAATTCAGACTGCAGTCTGTACAAGCACAGCTTTTGTACCAGCGACAGGTTAGAGACCGTGTCAGTAAGTCGAATTCTGAGTAGAGCCCCTGGACGAGCTATGTAAAGTGTACACAGTAGTTTTCATCACGATTTCCTGAGGCTGACGGGTGATGCAAGCATATGTTTTTATTCCTGGCTGTAGGCTTATGCCTTTTTAAATTCACACACATCTCCCGGGACACAACAAAACAATTTGTATAGTTTGCAGAGCAACAATGAACTTTTCAGCTCCAGTGGGAAAATCCAGCTCCTCCATCATGTTGACTACAAGCTTAGAAGGTCAAGGACAAGGTAAAGGTTGAGGTAAAAATGACAAAGGGTGAAAGGTTGCTGTTAAAAACCGTTAATATCCTAACAGATGTAAACAAATACACGTGCTGCAAAAAAATACCCATTCCTCTTTTCATTTGGGATAGTAATTCATCTTGTTTTGGATGGAGTTCATTTCGCACGCCCGTGTCTTGGCCTGGTTGGTGACACACACACACCCCTCCCCCCTCCCCCCCTCCCCCCGTGCTCCGTAGGCGCCCTCGATTATGTCGAGGCGCTGAATAACCTCGTGCGCCAACAATTCTGCTTCCCTTTGTTGGAAAGGAGGGTCCTTTCTGCTCTCCTTGCTGCTGCTGGATCCATTTTTTTTTTAACGTGGTTGATGGCCAGATCTAAGGTGGCAATGATGAGCAAGACGAAAGAGGGCGCGAAATTTACAAGATCGTCTGCAAGGCTACCAGGCAATCGCGTGCTTGTAAACAGTGCATTTCGTCAACAAAGCCACGTGCTGACGGCTGGAGATGCTTCTGGCGCGGTGGTATTTTTTCCTTAGCTGAGTTAGGCGTTTATAAATATGGTCTAAGCAAGATTCTTAGTAAGGCAATGAAATCTTGCTAAGACAGATTCTTGAACTTAGATTTCAAACTAAGAATAAGATTTTTTACGAATACGCCCCCTGGACTATCTTCGAGCAATGTTGCCACTTCAAGTCAAGGAAGAATTTCGTGACACCGCATACAGAGTGGACATGCCTGAATTCTGCATGGCTGTTTGTGTAAAAATGGACTAGAGTATAAATGATGTACATGTACCTGAGACTGGAGTAGTGTGTAGCATGTGCAGCTGATATATATATATATATATATATATATATATATATATATATATATATATATATATATATATATATATATATATACGTGTGTGTGTGTGTGTGTGTGTACAATGAGATACTGAGATACTGCAGACTGGCCCAAGTCAAAAGGAATGCACATACAACATAAATGTAAATACTTTTGGATGTAAATACACATTTTTTAATACTGATATACAGGTTATTCACTGTTATCCATACCTTAGCGAAAAACAGTCTCCTTTTTCCCATTTCTCAAATATCATGGCCAGTGCAGCTTTTACGTCAAAGTGATTATTCTATAAATCCGCCCCCCCCCCCCCCCCACATCTATCAACACATCAATGGCCGTCAACATTTCTTTGAGACTGCCTTTCATGCTTTTCTTTCTCGCGGCATTTTCCAACTTGTAATAGCGGTAATATTCTGCTGAAAGTTCTCAGAGTTTTCACAGGATGTACTTGCTGTAAGCTTTCCAAAACACTGCCTGGTCATGGTATTAACCATGGCGTAAAGGCATTTTGCTCTTATCCAACGTGATGAGACGCGATTGAGCAGAACATGCCAGCTGAGTGAACTTCTCCGTAAAACAAACATTTGAAATGCACGCGGTCTTCACTCACAGCCTAGGGTCAAGGTTATCACATGTCAGATCACGTGATTAATTCATTTACAATTCCTGTTTGCAGTCCGCCAGCTGCATGGGAAACCAGCCAGGTAAAACCAACAGCGTGGCTGCCTTTAGAGTCGTTGAGTTTTAAAACATGCTTTTTAATGCAGAAAACATCAATACATTTTACGAGCAATACATCAAATGTGAGGTTTGCATGTGTACCATGTGTATACTACAAAGTTGAGCCGGAGAAATAAAAAAACGTATTCCCGCTATAGACAATCATGTATGAAAACGGGCCATTCTACCTTTTATTGCGATTTACTCAGGAAAGCAATTTTCGCAAGATCAATCAATTTTGTAAACAACATTAAAAAAAAAAAAAAAAAAAAAAACAATAGGTTTATCCTATCGAAATGAACAGATTTTGGAAGGTAAATACCTAAGCCAGGAACCGCATCTGGGATTTTCCGTTCTAACTAGTCCTTCCGTGACTTTTGAAGCGCTAAAAGTGACAGAACTGTAAGACTTTCTAATGGCGATGAAAGAATTCAACAACATTTTCAATACCCATTCCTTTCATGAACGGTAAGAACGGTTCCTGCGTATTGGTCAGTATTTTAATCCTGCATAGTTTTTAGACTTAATTGTCGAATAGTTTTCCAGTGGGCGCTGCAAAAAGTGCGAATTGATACCGTCTTGGAAAATTACTCAAGACACCGTCAAATGTCGTCACATTTATAGAAAACTTGGTTTTTTCAAATCTAGACATCTGTACCATTAAAACAAGGCATAGTTTTTTTGGGTGAAATGGAAAAGCGAAAAGGTATTAGGGGTTAAAGTCGCTAGTTCTACACGCGCGATCGAAATATGGCCGCTACCTTAAAGTGGAATGCAAAGGAATTTATCTCTGAGTCAAACCATGGAGGTAGACTTTCTACCTCCATGGTTAAACATGTATATCGTAAGAACCCAATTGAATCGACAACTGATTTTTTAAATACATCACTGACACTTTGCTAATCCTGTCCTCTCATCAGAATCTTAATGCATTTACATATATGCCTTCTAAATCAGTAGTTTCAATATATGCTGACACTGTCTCTTTCTCTATAAAGAGATCATTGTTCTGGCCAGCTAAGGGTTACACTGTACACTCTTAAACAGCGGGGAGCAATTAACACATGTTGTATGTGTGTATTATGCGGCCAGACTGCTCTGGTTTGTATGAATTATATATATATTTTTTTAAAACCCAAATGAAAAGCTGCTTCTCTCATTCATTTTGTTCTTTTTTTCCCATTACATTAGGCCTACATAACTAAAAATCTACTCTTTTTTAATTTTTTTTCCCTACGACCTTTCTCTAATAATTTGGTTTATATAGGGAGACAGACAGACAGACAGAAGCACTAACCGAATTTCCTACAACGGACATTATTTTTTTCATCTATTTCTTTCCCTTTTTCTGAAATTACATAACTGAATGATATTGATTTCTTTTGTTTGGCTACAGTTGAGACTTCTTTCTGTGTGTGCATACAGAGAGATAAAAGGTGGTTTGAAATTTAATTCCAGCAGTGGGAATTTTAACTAAGCTCATACAACGGAAAGAGAGGAGTGAAAGAATTCAGGCGACATCAGGTATCAGTTTATTTATTTTATTATTTTGTATATTCTGCTTATAGCAAATTTATTAACGGCGTCAAAACACTTGACTCTTCAGGGACGAACTGTTGGGATTCAATATCAGTTGAGGGTTAATGGTGCGGCTGTGCTGAGTGTGTGTGTGTGGGGGGGGGGGGAGCAATGGGCCCATAAATTCATTGTAAACGTACATCTTAACAAGATTGTTATAGGCCTACAATACATGACTTTATAAGTTTGAGGAGCGGCATAACCTGGGTGTCCCTCCCCCCCCCCCCCCCCCGACACACACACGCACACTTTTTTTCTCGTGGGACGATAATCTGTGCAAACTTGGACAAATGTGCGTTGCCGCCATAGTTATTTTGATGGGATTTTTTTTTTGGGGGGGGAGGTGTTGTTTTTGCTCTTTTTACTAGAAACATTACGAAAATAAAATAAATATTTGCCGACCAATTAATTTATTTCATAACAATAGTTTTATTTTCCGCGGAAATGTTTTTTCGCGTCCGTTGCAAATGTGTTATGTATAGATGATAATTAATATTCATAATAATTAACACAGCCAGTTCCATGGCAATGGCCCACACCAACTTTGCCTAGGCTGGTTTTGTAGAACTAAGGCATTTTCAGCCTAACGGTAACGAATTACTATGTATCTATCCTTGGGTGTTAGATATAGCCTACTGCCATAATACATCCAGCTGTTGTGTTTAAAGAGGGAATACAACGGAAAGAAAATTGCAATTTTGTGCTCTGTGACTGTGGGTGTGGCTGCGTGAGACCGTATGCTTGAGCTGCATCCCTGGTCAGGGTGAACCTCCAGACTGATTTCCAGGCTTTGCTGACACCTAAGAGGGAAGACTAACCGCAAAACGTAGAACAGACTACCTGCACACTGAATTTAACTAGAAAGCACAAAGACAACTTCCACGGCTACTGCAAAGATAATAACAAAACTTTCGACTTGTTTGCCGGGGGCACGCCTGGCTTGCAGGGTTTTGTTTCTCAGATTCTGGGAAATTCCATCATATGACCAACCGTGCCCAGAAAAATTCTCTTCGTAGTCATGCTGTGGTCACCCATGACAACGAAGGAGTCCATCAATGTCCACAGGGCATCACGGCAAGTATTTTCTTCAACAATGTTTATACAAAAGATTTAATATTAACTTCGACATAACTGTATATATATATATATATATATATATATATATATATATATATATATATATATATATATATATATATATTAACATGCGATAGCCCTCTTCTGGTCGATTTTGATCATGCAGCTGTTTCGGGCCTACCACTAGTACCAGGAAGCCTACTGACACTGTATCCCCTCCGTGAGCAAAATGATAACGACGGACTGGCATTTTTCCATCGCCTTCATTTGATTTTGACGGCTGTTTCAAGTGTGGAATCATTGATATAGATTATAGGTACACTGGGGTGCCCAATCGTCGGACAGCTAAGCGCAAGGTTGTGTTCATTGCCAGGATGAAAATTAAAGACTAAATAAAGTACATTTACTGATCAATGTTGTTTGGCAGTGCCGCTGTGGGAACAGAAAGTTAGTTAGGTATGCCCAAATGTCGGACATGGGAAGGTATTTGGCTCCACGTTACTATTGTTCACCTCTAGTTCGAAATTAAACTCCAATCCTTGAGCGGAGAACCTCTATATTGTAATATACATATTAGATTTATGATAGAACTTTATTTTGCAAACTGCGTCGCATTGGTGTTGAATAACACTTGCCGACTATAATGGATATTTTCTATCTTAAAGCTGACATTGTGTCTGAAAATATGCAAATTTCAAAAATGGTCAACTTGTCTTCGATCCAACTTTAGTCTCTTGGTGCTTATTAAATTAATAATTTTTGTGACACATCTTGTCACTAAATGGCAAAACTATCGACGATTTCCCACAATCGGGCACGTCCGACAATTGGGCACGGCTCTCGAGTAGTAGAGGCCTGCATAGTTACACATGGGGCCTAAATTGAATGCATTTCGGAGTCGCCGTACCTTTTTACAATCACATTTACTAGGCAAGGAAGAGAAGGAATAATAACACACACACACACACACACACACACATATATATATCAAAATACGGATGACTATTCAAGTGCTGAATGATGCTGACACGTCAAATGGCTATCACCATGTACTAGCTGCCAAAATAGGCCTACTGGTCACATAACTCGCAAGATCTAAAACTTGGTGCAACTGCACAAGAAAGAAATTGTACGTGTGCATGTCGATCATCAGGCAGTGGTCATCATCCCGGCACAAGTCAGCCCCGGGAGTTTGAAGCCAATTCTTTGCAACTGACACTACTTCAAACAGCCCCCAAACCAAATGATGCAGTGTGGTCATGTTGGCACCTTGGTAGTTGCCTACATCACGAGATTCTCCATAACGACAGGCAAATGATTGACAGCTCTGCGGACCAGACTTCCAACTGCATGGTCCAGACCGGTTTATGTAAGTCATCGTGACTCGGTCTTGTCACCCGGGGCTCATTTTACCGTGGCATGTTTAGTTTAATTGGGCTGACTGATCAGAAAGATACTGATTCAACAGCACCATGTTACTTTTGAACTAACATATTATAAAGGGTGGTGAAATATCACCGAGAAACAGGAAGAATTCCTACCAGTGTGACAAGTTGTTGACGGGGCGCCACAGAAAGTAACATATCAGCACCTGAAATTGATCGATATTCTTATGACTTTTAATCAGGAAAGAAGAGCTCCTGACTTACAAAAACTTTTACAAGATTTGGTTGGTTTGTCACTGTCCATATCGCACATAAAAGGTTTATAAAAATGAGGCCCTCGTTGGAGCATGGAGGTATTATACAGTAAGATCTTGCCATGGATGTTTACCATTTTTTTTGGGGGGGGGGTTGGGGGGGTCATGTTTTGACCAATCAGAAAATCAGCCTTGAACTAGGTGAATCTTGTCACCCAGCATCTCGGAGATTACCGAAAGTCTAAAATATCGATGAACGCCGAGCGCTATGAATAGCCTTTGTGTTGAAACAGGCTGTGCCAGGGCAGCGGCACGGCAGTAGGTGGAGGCACAGAATTTTCAAGTTACCCCTTTTGTTTGTTTTTTTTTCATTGCATATGATAGTAATCTCAAAGTGCTTTCCAATGATACCAAAATTATTGAAAATGGTCAAGTATTTCTCGAGATACATCAATTTATGTGTTCTCTGGAGACGGGGCTTGCGTCGCGACCCGAAAGACCTGTTCCCTTATATTACAAAACATCATCTTTCTCTCCCATTTTTTTCCAAATGTTATTTCATAAAACCATTTATTTTTCATTTTTGTGCAAAAACCTGATAAATACACAAGAAAAATAAGAATCAGGGAGAAATATATCTATCATTTTGAAATTTCAAGGATCTTAACTTCCTTTTTTTAGACTGTGGACTAAGTCTTTTTTTCACGCGGCAACATAAAAATGGCTTATTTGCTGCAATTTTGAAAGTTCTGTATTTTCGAAAGTTTCATTTTTAAAGCCGTGAAATTTCAGTTATGGATGTTACTATAAAAGTTTACAACAAATTCAAAATTACACATTTCATAACTTAATGTTCACAAAAATTACAGCTTTTGAAAATCGACACAGACAAAGGCCATCCGCCGAAGTGTCAAAAAGTGCCCGTTTTGCCACTTTCACTGCCAGGTATTTCTATAAAAACCCCGTTACCCTATAAGTCATATCATTTTATAAACTGCAATATTGTCGATCTGGAGCACATAATCTAACAGTATAACACAATAAAATGCAGAATATAATAAACATTTACAAATTTGGTTATAATTATTTATCCTTTGCGAAGATGCCGCTGATTTTCCGAAGACGACACCAATTTTTCAATACTTAGAGTATAAGGTGAATCATTAGTGACATGTAAGGGTATTATGGGTCACTAATATCCTTTTATGCAACATCTCAGTGGGCGCAATTTATTTAAAGGGCGTCCAATGCCGAATTTAATATATATTTATAAATTTGGTATGATTATTTTAGATTCCCGAAGATGCCGCGGCTTTTCCCCTGACGACACTGGATTTTCAATATTTTGCATGTTATACTTGAATCTTACGTCCGATGAGAGGGACTTTTGGGGCAATTTTATCATATAATACCAAAAACACAGGTCTGAAATCCATTTGTGTGATAGTCCGATGAGAAAATAAATCAAAATCCCCCCCCCCCCCATCAACGCCAATCTTTCTGGACCAATCTACCAATCTGCTAACAACCCCATTTGACATCTTTTCCCGCGGTGGCAAAACATCTTTCAACTTTCCTGGGATGCATCTCTTCCACAATTCGATGGTTACCCCAGCTTTTGCACAGAGAGCATCCAGTGGTGGTGATTCTGCTTCCTCACATGTGGTCTCCTACAACATATAAAAGACAAAACACCATGTCACCTTTTATGCAGTGACTGCCTTAATTTTCACAATGGCAGATAACAGGGAGAGCTATTCTCACCAGAGATGCCGACCTACATGTGGAATTTTGCATTTGAGTTATTTATCATTCAACAAGTGAGTTGTTAAAAGAAAAGTTTCATATGTGAGTATTAATAGACAAGTCAACTTAATCAAAATAAAAAAAAAAAAAAGTAACCAAATGGAAATGTTTTCTTGACAGAGAACTCATTTCACTCCTTTCAACTGACAAAAGTATATATCTCTACTGATTTTATTACTTTTCAATGACATTTTAGCATTTTCTGAATACATGTATTATAAACCTAAATGTTTATGTGTGTCGTGGAGAGGGCAAAAGTACTAACTTTCTTCAGCAAAGATTAATGATGGAGTGATATTTGTGATAAAATAGCAATGATTTTCCCGAAAGAGTAATGGTTGGCATCTCAGTTATCATAGTCTCCATTTGAGATAACACCATGTTTTAAATGAGTTTGAAATTTATGCTTTTTATCATGCAAAAAGTCTCTGGAGTCCTTTAGGACTCGGGTTGGGCTGTATCAATTTCATCCTTTTCATACCAGTCCTTAACTTTTCTGGCCAAGTGCATAATACCTCAGCTACTTTTGAAATCCTAAAAGTGAAGAAAATACAGGTACATGCATATAAAGTACTCCTGCACAAAGAAGTTGTTGCTGTGCTCAGCTGCTCACTGTGGACTCTCCTTGGAAAAAATGTAGAGTCATGACATTGGCATTAGAACACCTCACTATGTAAACATACAAACATGGTTTTATGTCTGCCATGTGAACATGATTTCTTTCTATTTACTACAATTTTTGTGAAAGTAAAACTATGTATATGTAATGGGCCCTGCTGTAAACTTAGCTCACTTCTTTTGTAAAACTGTTGACACATAATACATGTGGTTCTACACCATTATAACATCATCAGTTATTGAACCAAACAAGCCAAAAGCATTAAATTTACTGACCAGTGGATATGTGTTAACAAACAGATGTGACACGGACTTAACTAAAATGTAGTTAGATTTGTAAGCAATAATGGCATGCATACAAAAAAACATTGCATCACTAACACATTGGAGATTATGCTCATAATATGACCAAGACAATGTGACAAAAGCATTCTTTCTACTATATAACATTCACAGCAGCATGCATAGATACAAAACTAATTCCTAATCAGAGGATATTAAATAAATTGATCAATTTCTGTCTTGAGCACCAAATACGTAGACAGACTTACCTGCATACATTTTATTCAGTGGTACATGCATGTATTACCATTGTTGCAAGGTACATGCAGAGTTCACCCCCCACCCCCATTAGTACTTTGAATTTGGATACTAAAGCAAATTAGCCTGCCCCTAAAATTGTTAAATTGTGTCTTAATCATAGCCCTATCAGAATGTACAAAATTTAAAATTCTGGCATGAAAAAATGCATAGTCCCATAAATCTGTCTTCTGTTCATGTTGTTTTGCTGTGTTTTGTTAATGAAATGTCAGACTTAACTAACTTTGTACTCGTGTAAGTATGCAAGAAGAAACAACTTAACACTTTGAACTTATAAAATGTAATTTACACCCAAAATATGGGGAAAATCACCTTTGACAAGTTCTCATATCATCATTTTCAAAGTTTATGCTTTTGACCTGTTGAATTTTGAAAATCTTTATCAAAGAAAGAAAGTACCATAGTCCCTTACACCACAATCCCTGCAACTTATAACATTCCCGTGAAAGTCTAATTTATACACACACACATATGTGTGTGTGTATAGTTGAATCTTGCTAGTAGGCCTATACCATTCAGTACAATTATTCTGAATCTGAGTGTAATTTGACCAATGCATTGCAGCAATAATTTTCTACAGTAATGTGATGCTGTATACAGATATGAATTATACATAGAAACTATTCTTATTCAAATTCTACATGAAAAGAGCTTTCATTTAAGCACCAGCATTCCTGGTCTATATTTTGTTTTAGAAATCATGGTCTCAGTCAACAGCTTCCCTTGGTGCACTTTGTACACAGTGCGTGCAAGGTGTGCCCAAGCAAGCTGTTGATTCAGTTTCAAAATCGGCACTGCAAGAGTTTAAATACATGAAGCCGAAAATAAATGGTTCATATAAGAGGTGTAGTTATTTTGCTTGCGATTACACATGAATGGATGTCCGGGGTTGTCGGGTTTTTTTCAGGTATAATCTGCACACTAAAACAATGATCAATTACTTAGGTCTATGAATGAAAAAGACAGTAAAGCCAGAATTCTTTTTTCCTTCAAACTTGTGTTTAGTTTGTAAGGATTTAAGAAAATGGGAGCAAAATATTGTTTCATACTATGATACTATTCATTAAGTTAATTTGACTTTTAAAACTGATTTTTTTCACCCAAGATGACAGTGACACACACACAGTTAAGTCTGTTTTTTTGTTAGAGTGTAAAGGAGATGTTGACATTTGATATGTTATCAAAAAAACAAAAAACAAAAAAGAAGAAGAAGAAATATTTATTGTGCCAGAAGATAGTAAAAGACAATATGTGCTTTCAACTGGGATATGTATGAATGGTTGTAATAAGGCCATGCCTGTTTAAGTCTATGCTTCATGTCAGCTGAGTTTTCAAACCTAAGGAGCGAGGGACCAAACGCAAGACAATATCTTTCTCACATGTTTTTTTCATACTTGTACGTAGTACATTTGTAAACATTGCATGCATTTTTTATGCAAATCATACATCACAGTCAACATGAAGGGAGGTGCAAAGTAAGAAGGGAGGCTGACAAAAATATAATTTAACAAGCATGGCCTTAACAGAGAGAGAGAGAGAGAGAGAGAGAGAGAGAGAGAGAGAGAGAGAGAGAGAGAGAGAGAGAGGAAATACTTGCCAGCATGAACAAATTCTGTGGAAAATGCTCAAAACATGGGTACAAAGAGTGAGCAAGAGCTTGAAAACCTCACTGAAAAAAAATCACTATTTTTTTTAAATGAACATGGATAAGTTTATTTTCCTTCGTCCAAACACAATAGTGGATGTAAGTGACCCCATACTGCTGTTCAAACCGCCAGGTCTCCATGTGGGCATGTGCATCGGAGTTTCATCTTTTAAAATATAACAACACAAAACAGTTGATAATTGACCTAACAGACATAGGGACTGTCAAAAGGTTATTTTACTGAATGTCCCCTTTGGTACTTCAGCATTTTGAGTTTTCAGACAGGAAACAAGCCTGTTAATGATATTTCCACAAAAATAGTCTGTTAAATCAACTTCCCACTGTAACTCCATGCCATCACCTTCATACACTAGACATTTGCAGTGTACATTCACTGACTTGATTGAACAAGCCAAAATGTTTCCTTAAATTTTGATAACATTAAACTCCTAGCAACCTGCATAAATTGAGCAACAATTAATGACAGGTGATACCAGAGCAAAATAGACACTAATTGCAGATGAATGTTTAATATTGTTTATCTATTCTAAAGAACACTGTTAAAAGTGTTCCATTATTTTTGTATACAAATTTACGGTAAAGAAATTTCTTTACATTTATTTAATTTGACATATTCAAAAACAATTTAAGTTATTATATTGGCAATGCTGGTTGTGTTTACCTACTTTACATGAGGTGTGGACACAATAGGTTTACAGAAGGTAATGACCTTGTCTATGTGTATGTGCATGCCCCACAGGGCAATGAGGGAAACCCTCTTGTAGTGAACATTGTCCACATTCAGCACTTGCCTGAGATGTCCCCACGCCCAGTCACAATGCAGAATGCTTCGAATGTCCATCTCACTCAAAAAAGTGAGATAACACACACATGCAACAAAGACCCCTATTGTGTGCAAAACTCATTTCTTTGTCTTATGACAGAATCATTAATCTATAAATAACATTACATATTCCATGTTCATGACAAGAGGTTGCTATCAAGAAAAAAAAACAGTGATTTTTAGACTTTTTACGATTTTTTTGTTTGTTTGGGGGGCAAATCTTAAAAAAAATTTCTTCTCTGAAACCACTCACCCAATTACTTTGATATTACACAGAAACACTCCTGGGGACTCCTAGTTCTGAATTTGTTCACCAGGTGGCGCTGTGATTTTTTTCTATCTTTTTTAACTGTTAAAGCTATTTTTCATCAACATGCATAGGATAACCTTTATTCATTGCCCACTATGATGAAAAACAAGAAGTGTTATACAATATTACCTGCTATACAGACCCATATTACATGAAAGACCACAAAATGTTTTTGAGACCAGCCTTTCAAGGCACTGGCATCTTATTTCTCTGTTAATTTAAAAGAAAAAGACTAACTGTTATATGACAACAATTTTGTCTTCTGGCAGTAGGGGTGGTCTCAAATAGCAGGTACCACTGTATTTTCAATTAACTACATGTACTTAACACAACAGCATCCCGTGATCAAAAGGAAAAGCTGCAGTCATGAAATAATGTCTCACGACTTTTTTAAAGTTGTATTATATAACAAAGTGTACTTTGCATTTTAATATTTTATTTAAGATAATATTAACCTTTGGTACTACAAAGCATACTTATTTGTCCTCAAGCACGACACTCTTTGGATTTTTTAAAGCATCTTCATAATCTTCAAGCGTTTGGTATATGTAAATTGTTTCATGCATCATCCCATCACCAAAGGCAAAGCAAAGCTAACTAACCTATTGCAAACTACACCCTTCCACCTGATCCTTCACCAAATATTACTATTGAACTACAGTCTACAGTAGCTATGACATTATTAAAAAAAATACCTAGCAGTAGGATTTAAGATAGGCTCTTCCATAACATAAAATAAAATAAAAATATGCTTGTTTTAGTAACTTTTACAACAATAATCAGTGATGATGATGATGATGGTGATGATGATGATGATGATAATAATATTCATAAATATAAATTGACTTTGACTTAAGAATGAGATTTTAAACTTTACCTTTACCTTAATTAAAAGAGCTAGGTGCATTTCTATATCATGATGCCCCCTCCAAGCCACCACTTAATCATAATTTAACCTTGTAACTTAATGTAAGTAGGCCTATGACATAATTTATATTTACTAATCACAATTTTAATATCAATAAATTTATTGTTAATTATGTGTAATTCCATACAAAGAAAGCCAAAAGAAGGTCTAAATAGTTCAAATTATGATTTTCCAAATGTTACTTGAGTAAAAATTTTCAAAACATGTATTTTGATTAAAATATAAGAGAAGGAAAACTTCATCATGTGTTACAATGCCAATGTTGTGACTCTATTATCGCTCACTGCCAAGCTCCCACTGTAACAGTTGTTACGAGGTGGCTTTACCTAGCACGTCTTGTGCTAACCTGGCCCTCAATAACAGAAAAAAATAGAAATGCTGCGCTTTTTCTGCCGTGAACAGAACACAAAGACAAAGCTTTTTGTTCAAATATATTGACTCACATTCTCCACAAAAAGCGCAGCACGGCGGAAACTGGCAGTTCCTCTATAATGTCCGTACACTTGTTTGATAGGCTCTACACAAAGTGGTTGGTCGGGTACGCTGTCCTGGCTTGTCTAATCGACCTCCAGGCTGCAACTCAGAATCAAAGGGCAGTATCAGAAAAATAAAATAAAACCTAGAACATTATCTTGTAATTTTGTAAAAACCCGTTTTAAATTGTCAGACCCAAACTGTGGTTTAGTTTCTTCCAATTTTCTGGTCTTATCAATAACCAAAAGTGAGACCTATTAATTTACAGGATTTGCTGTGCAATCTCAAGACAAACACTTGACAAATGTCACACAAAACGCCACATTGGAGAGCTAACAAATCTCTGAAAAATATATTTACACTGGTTTCCTCGTCAAAACTGGCTATTTCAAAGCCTACATCATTTAATTAGTGAACCGCACAAGATTCACAAATACAATATTGGAGCATACAAGTCCTCAAAAATGGCTTAACCGCAAGCCTACATCATTTTAAATGGTAGATTACACAAGATCCACAAAGACACGACATATATTGGAGCATACACAAGCTCTCAACTAACCAATACTCAGGTTGAATGCCTGGCCATAGCAGGAACACTACCAATATTTCAACATGCACCCTGTTCGCTATATGCACGGGTCAGACATTTCGGATATTTGACGCCAAAGAGCAGTACACAGCCCTTTTTATTTGGGAGAGAAAGTCTAATCCTGTCCCCACTGTGATCGCCTTTCACTCACTGAACCCATCAGTAGATCTTTCTTAACCAATCAAAACCAAGCAAGATCGGCGATCACTCAACACTTCCTGGCATGCTGACACTTGGCATTTGAACTGTGTCAAGTTCAAAAATGTGCTTGCACTGCTGCTTAATTCCGCAGCCACAATATACATTTTATACAACAAATTAACCCTTATGTTTTTAAACTTATCATCACATAACACAGTGAGCCATGTAGAATTACAATCCACTATCATCTTTGCTAATCTTAAGCCATCGATGGTCAAAACTGCTACTGAACAGATCAAAACAGCTGTTAGAAATATTTTGTGCCATCATTTTTTCAATATCAAGTATATTCTCCATAATTTGTGGGTTTTTTCTTTGGGCTGGTACTTCACTGTGACGCGATAGCAGACACTTTTTCCCTCCCTGTATCAGAACAATTTTTTGCTCTCAATTTGCCTATTGCCGACACTTACTTACTGTCAAGTAATACTCGGAGCATTCATAAAGAAATTTTCATACATATTATGGGCAGTTATTCATGCTGGACTTTCCAAAGTGGAACAGAAAATCTGAACGAAGAACAGCATACTCAACCTCGGAAGCAACGCCATGATGGTTAACCAAGGAGACGCATCACTCGCTTTTTAAAGGACATGCCTTGCAGATCCATGTTTCGCATACCGGTGTTTTGTCTTCGTATAAAATGACATATACCATTGAGTAGAGGAGATTCTGGGCTATAAAAATCCGTTTTATCGTTTTTTTTTGTCTTTAAAATTTACCATTTTTTCAAACTGATTGGAATTCGAAACTACACGTTTCTAGCTTTGTAATGATATGCTATTTATAACGAAAGAGCCAACCTTAGCCCTGCGAAACGTCTTTGAAGATGCTATGAATTTTCTTGCCGCGATGCAAAGAAGGTATCTGGCTGCCGGCACACTTTGTATTTTACCCTGTTTTTGACGCAGGGTGGGCTAACAACGCTTGTGCAAGTCATGCAGTGAGTTACATCACCGGAAAGAGCATTTCATTCTCTTTAAAGTGAATACAAACTCATAAGATTTCATAAAAGTTTATGACAATAAAATTGGAACTCATTCATGCATGTCATGGTCATTCACGCATATTAATTAACATGTTGCTAAATAGAGCAGAGGGTACTCTGCCGGGCCCTAACGGCAGTAGTGTGCCATTTAAATTGCCCTCCCCCCACTATAAAACTTGGCAGTTTCAGAGCTGGAATCTTTGAAGTGGCTGGTGTGCTCTCTCCTTCTGTATGATACCTCCATGGTTGGAGCTGGGGAGGAATAGAAACCATGGTGTGCTGTGGCCCTGACACTGCCAGTGCCCTTGTGTTCCTCCATCATCCATGACGGTTTTTGTAGATTGAGGTGAACATGTCAATTATGATTGGTTCAGATCAAACGGTGTCATACGGGTTCTCCTCATAACAAGAATGACTGACAGGCAATGCTAGCATTGTGCGCATGGTTTGAAAAGTTGATTCAACCTTGCCAGACAGGCATTGAGCATCCTGCGATAGGCTCAACGCATTTTGTAGCACGCCAGTCGCCAGATGCGAGAAGAAATGAGCACTAAAACGCATGCTTAAAAAGGCATGTGCACACATTGGAGCACGCCAGTAGCAAGCATATATTGCTGGCGGCATGCAAGATGCCGTGGCGCAGTGCTCAAGCATGTGCGAGTTTGGGTGGTCCATGATGCGAGAGCTGTACTGTAGAACATGAACAGAATGTTCTCCATTTCAGGTCTGGGGGATAACGTGATTGAGTCATATAAATTGGGACCATTTGGCCATCTTGCAACATCCATCCAAACTCGAAAGGATATATATATATATGTGTTGCTGGCAAGGACTCTCTTCCATATGTACAGCTGGTACAACACACTGAGCATGTGTTGTTTAAATGCAACCTGTGTGGGAGGCAGTGAATTGGGGTCCTTCACCTCACGACTGCAATGCAGATGTGCGCTCAGATTGTTGGAACTAGAGAATTGTTGTGCACTATACATTCTAATGACCAACCAACATGCTGCAGCCGGAACTTCAGCAGGAATTGTTGGTGATACTAGAGCATCGTCTGTCACTTTGACTAAAGGAAGGACTCAACTCAAATCGTTTAATCTCCATGGGCATTTATTGACACTAAGACATCACTGCGACATCATAGAGACATACTGAAACAATATACATATAATCAACATATAATCATCTTTACTACTCATTTGGTATAACTTTTAACTTGTATACCATTTATCGTAACTATTTTTAACACTTGTTCACTTATAACTTTATATCAATATTCTATTCTAAGCAGAGAACCCTTCCAAGAATTAATACAACCACCAATAACGGCTACCATGTATAGCTGTAGCTGAAATAAAAATACATAATTTTTCCCATTCTTGATTTCATAGTTACGTTTGTAGTTAGTATATGAGTATCTGTACCTGCAAAAATTTTGTTTCACTTACATTGCACGTTAACAATCCTCTTAAAACTTATTTTAAGGCATTTTATAACTAGTAAAGGCTGCTTGAATCACCTGAAATGAATCATTTGCAAAACCATTTGTACACCTTTATACGGGCTGTTCCCTCATCCAAAGCTAAATATTCGTACTTGTAAATGTGTGATATATAACATTTAGCTACATTTTACTTATATACGGCTTACGTGTCTAAATCGAAATGAACGAGTTGTCTGATCAGACGACGTCACTCCGAGACTCACGTTTTTGCTATGGCGGAACGTACCTTCCCATCTCTCTCAGGGAAAACCTCTTTTACAATATCCAAGGGCCAGGGATTACGTGGCATCCCTGGATCATATACCCAAACTAATTCACCAGGTTTAAAATCAGGATACACAGTTCTCCATTTTGATCTTATGTTTAAGCTAGGCAGGTATTCTTTGAGCCAACGACTCCAGAATAAGTTAGACAAATGTTGTACATACTTCCAATGACTACGGTAGGCATCAGAAACTGAACAACCCCCTGGAGGCAATTCAGGAGACTGCTGTAACGTAAGCAGTTTATTCGGAGTAAGAGGTGTGTGATCGTTTGGACCCGAAGTAAGTTTTGTCAAAGGCCTACCATTGACTATAGACTCCACTTCAGAAAAAGTTGTTTCAAGTATTTCATCTGACATACGTTTAGCATGTGGTAAAATAGCTTTGAAGACTCTTTTGATTACACCAACTAGTCTTTTGCTAGGCACCACCGAAATGGGGGCTTTTAGATGGAATGAAAAACCATTGGATTGAGCGTGTTGCTGAATATTGTCTTAATGTGGTTTTGGTATGATATTCAAATGCCTTCTTTAACAACTCTTTGCCTTCAACGAAGTTACCTCCATAATCTTATGTTACAGTCTCAGGTGTCGAGCGTCTAGCTACAAATCTGTGGAATGCATTAATAAATGACTCTGCATCGAGGGAATGTAACATCTCAGTGTGTATTGCTCTTGATGTTAAGCAATTAAATATGATACCATATCGTTTCTTTTAACCATGATAAAAACTGGAATGATATGGACCAAAGCAATCCAAACCTATGTGTGTGAATGCAGGTAAATGAGGCTCTGCTCGAAAACTATGATTATCAGCCATTATTTGTGTCATGGGTTTAGCATACATTTTCTAACATGCAACACATCCCTTAATCACTTTCCTTATTAAGCTACGTGCTTTAATTATGCAGTATTTCTCACAGATGCCACTCAACGTCCATTCACAACCTACATGTAAGTGTCCATTGGAATGGTATTTCCATGTTATCACACGTGAAACGACATGATGATGTGGAAACAAAATGGGATATTCTGCTGTCCTGCCACCTACTCTAGGGATATGTTTCTCTTCTGAGTACGGATTTAGACAAAGTATACTACTTGACTTGAGTAATGGCTTACCAGTTTTCAATTGTATTTCACGTTCATAAGCATATTTTTTAATATCTCTGAAAATCGCATCATGCGCTGAATCAAATTCATGAGCTAACAATGATTCTTGAGACACATTACATTTAGATTTGTACATGACAAATCTACGTAACCATGCTACTGACTTGATGATTTAAGACCAACTGGAAAAATACTCACAGACACGTTGTAGCCACGATTTCGTATTTAAATCATGTGTTGCTACAGATATAATTCAGACGATTTTCTACAAACACGTGGAATCTACCGGACTCGTTGGTAATAATACCAAGAACTATAGTCGAATCTGACCAAAAATATATACAGGTACCGTATGTAGAACTAACTCATCTATCAATACTAAATATACGTCCAGCGCAGTTTTGGCCCCTTGTAATTCAAGACGCGGGATTGTACAAGGTTTGTTCATTGGGGCGAGGTGAGATTTACTCAGTAACAAACGAGATGACACGTGTCCGGTGACACTGACACACCTGAGATATGCACAAGTGCCATATGATTTATCATTTGAGTCTGCGAATATGTGAAACCTCTTAATAGCCACCGTCAAATTCAAATGGTTTGATACAACGTGGAATTTGGAATTTTTTTTTCCAGGTTTGCTAAAGAAAGAGACTAAATTTTCTACTGGGTACTCAATTCAAGTGAAATTTCGGTGTCCCAATCTAAACCCAAGCGGGTAGCCTGTTGAAGTAATAATTTTCTCTTTAACATCGAAGGTGCAACGAAACCCAAAGGATCGAATATTAAGGACACGAACTTCAATATTGTTTGGCAAGTAATGTGATTCATGTGTGAACTCAGTACATGAAAACAAAAGATATCTTCATGTACTTTCCATGATATACCTCATGCATGACACGTTGACTCTGCAAAAAAGTATGTACTTCTTTTGCTCGATGTTCGAATGGTATTTTACTCAACAATTGTTCATCAATGACAGCAAACTTTGTGAGCAAGAAACCAAATTGATTCATATGTAGGAATCAAAATCTGCATACACATTTCTCGGATATCAGCCTGGATCCCATAACCGTGGAGACGGAAATGCAACAAAGCAGGTATCAATTTGTTGATAAGATCAGGACCTTGTAAACACCGTTCATTGAACGATTTACCTCCATAGCGCGCAGAACAATGGAACACAAGACGATATTTCCCTGGTTTTTTTACCGATTGGCCATAATGGTGTGGTACTACTTCTGCATACCCAGAATTTGGTAATTTGGATACTTCTGAATCATATATCTGGTAAGGATTATCTCGTTCTAAACGAACGATCAGGTTATCTAACCTCTTTTGTGCAAGGCTAATATTATTGGGAATGGGTTCACATGGATCTTTCCATGGCATAGGCAATTTGTAGTGATCATTGACTTTTCTACATTTCTCGTCCCACAAATTTAGAACTGTTTTATCAAGTATAGACATGCCTTGACGCTCAAAAGCAGAGTTCTCCAGTTCCCACAATTTGTTTATATCATCATTGATAGACGTGTCGCAATTATTTTCCAACTCTACCAGAGAAGTTGAAATAAAATTGCATATGACAACATTACTCACATCTGTCTTTGGAAGTTGACCACTGACTGTCCAACCAAATTTATATTTAATTGCGACTGGTTGACCAGGCAAACCTTTATATACTTCTAAAGGTATCAAGGCTTCTACAAAATCTTAACCTATCAGAATATAAACATGTTGACAATCTATACTAGCAGATAGATCAAGACCCTACAAGTGTGGGTATTTACTCTGATCTAAAACGCCCGTGGATATAGGAATATGTGGCACAACTTTCACACCAGATAACATCATTGATTCTTGATCAGTTGATAATTCAAGAGATACCTGTTTCGAACTAACAGGAGAAGCACCACTCATCGTTCTGAAGATGTAATCGTTCAATGATCCTTTCAAATTTAACTGATCAGCCAAACTGTTAGTGCAGAAAGAAGTGGAAGAAGCAGTATCCAGTATGGCCTTAGCATAAACTTTGTTGTTTACCTGTACTCTAACCACAGGCATCAAACACGATGATGCGTCCACAGCAAAGTTAACTGAGGACCTATCAGAATGAATGAAAGCTGTATGTTTGTCGCCAAAAACAAAACAACCAGCCTTACATTTGCAGTCAGAGATATCATGGTTATCCCTTAAACAGTTCACACATTATTGATGTAATTTCACAAAGGGTAAACGATCTTTCACCTGAAGACCACGGAAAACAGGACACTTCATGATGAAATGATGCTGTTTTACACATTTTGCATGGCTTATTGAAATGCTGTGAGTTTTGTGACTGCTGTGTATTTTTCTGAGAGACTGTATTCACGTCAAAGGTACATACAGCAGCGCCATCTGATGAATTACCAGGTATATTGTCAATCTCCAACATGGGGTCAATCAACTCCTGAGTTTCATCCTGGGTAATATGGGCTGTCACATGTTTGCGACTCGGATATCTCTCATATCCAGTCCAACCAATGGATCTGACCATTCTTCGGCAAGACCATCAACCCAAGATGCTAACTGCTCAAATTTCATGTATTGACATGAAGAACGTGTGTACTTCAATTCCTCCTTATTCCATCTATTTTGTACAAAATCAGGTAAGCGTGCAAGGCAATCAATTTGCCTCAAAATTTTATAAGAGTTGTTTAACTCATTTGAAAGCGATTGCATATCAACCACAGATTTGATCGGTCTTGTACACCTAAGGGACTTAATAAAGCTCTGAGTTACCAAGTGTGAACTCCCATAAAGTTTATGCAGTGTATCACACGCAAACTTGTAACCCTCTTCACGCTTAAGAAATACAGCGGACTTAATGGCGTGATTAGCAGCAGCTAATGTGTATTGGAGCATGCGAGTGAGTCTAGCAGACGGATCGGCTATGACTGAACTGAAAGTTGGAAAGCTTTAATGAAGTAATGATATTGGAGCGGGTCTCCAGAAAATGTTTCTATTTGCACTTTTGGAAGGGATAGGATATCATAAACTTCACGACCCGGGATTAAGGGAGGTGTTGTTTCGGTCTTAACTACAGGTTTTATAGCACTTTTAGCTACACCCAAGATTTTGATATATTTAGATTGTACTTCATCAAAATAATCATCATGTTCTTTTTTCATGCTCTTTATCAAGATTCAAAAACTTCTCATGGGCGACCTTGAACTCATCAAATGCCTATCTTAATTGCGAAATCAAAAGTAGGCAAAGTTGAAAGATCATCCTCCTCTACAACAAATCTTGATATCTTGTTGCATAGACTAGTCACCTTGCCTTTTGCCATCCCCATGTCTACCTTTGCCTCTTCTAGAGGCGCCATTGTGTAGGCTGTGAAAAAAGCGCACACGAGAATGTGCAAGAATGTAATTGATACCCTCATATACAATGTGCCAATGATATGTACTGAATATATTGTAAAATAAACAATATAACAATCCAATATATACCGAATACCAATCAGTATGTATGGATAAACAATGTATCAATATATAGATATGTGGCAATTCAAAAAAAAAAAAAAGAAAAAACCAAGTGACAATAAAAATAATTTTGAAACCAAAAATAAATGAATTAATAAATCACAATAAATAACAGAGTTGGCTGCATCCAGGTACGTAACTTTCTAGCTGAATAGAAGACTGATGTTGAAGCTTGACTTTGATCAATGTCACAACACACGATGGGACTCCTAAACTGTATAACGATGTAGCACAGCACTGATGAACATCATCACTGGTGTGTCTGAACACTAGTGCGCGAATGCACAGAAGGACAGATGAACAGGTATTCAAATGCACTGATGCACTTCTCCACTGATGTGTCTAACACTTGAAACCGGACACACTGGAACACACATTGCACATTCCCTCGAATGTGTCTAACACAGGAACACTGCAACACCCTCACCCGCTGCTCCTAGGTATGACTTGCAACTATGGCACCCATGGCGAAGCAGGTAATAGCTTTTATTTTCTGTCACTTTGACTGAATGAATGACTCAACTCGAACCATTTAATCTCCATGGGCAGTTATTGACACTAGGACATCACTGCAAAATCATAGAGACATACTGAAACAATATACATATAATCAACATATAATCATCTTTACTACTCATTTGGTATAACTTTTAACTTACATACCATTTATCGTAACTATTTTAACACTTATTCACTTATAACTTCATATACAATATTCTATTAAACAATGTATCAAGTTTTAACAATACGACATTTCACCATTTAACAAATACTTCAAAAAATTATGCTCTTGGTTAATAATTCATAGTTACATAGAATTTCCAACCATTAATACAGCCAGTGAAAAAAGTAAGCTGAAACACAACAGCGACACCTGCTGTCGATATATGCAACTAAAGAGAACAAAGCGTAATGCACATTGAAACCATCGGAAAAAAAGTATCGACTATTAAAACCCAAAATTGCGAAACTTTTATGTTCAAGTCGCACAAATAAGAATAGCCCTTTTGACATAGATTTATAAGAAAAGCTTACTCTTAGGCGTGAAATTTCACTCTGAATCATTCTCAACCCTTTGACAATTGAAGGCATAAAATGACTGAATGACATGCACGCGTGCTAACAAAAGAAAGGATATTTGTTGCCCATTCCCTTGACCAATTCGTACAAGAACATACGCGCCAATAACTTAAGCTCCTGCATTATGAAAAATTTCCCTTTATATATATATATATATATATAGCTTTAACATTAACCCTTTATAACCAATACTAAATACTCTTTTCTCAATTCAATATACTTCATATAACCTGTACAAGCTATCAACTTCATTTACACCTTGACATAACCTGATTTTACAACACTCTTTTACATTTAATAGCGTTAAACCAGTATTTAAACTCAATGCATACTTACAAAGCTATTTTGCGGGATGACACAGCCTACCCAACCCCAGTAAAGCACAGAACTTCAACCATGTTAGTACCTTTAAGCAACATACGAACAATGCCTATAAATACTACGAAATTACTGGGAATTGACATATTTCAAAACGAACATGATGAAATAACAATTGATAAACGTAGGTCCCTACTTACATTCGTTCATTCGAAGCTTGTTAGTTACATTATATACAGGTGGGGGGGACAAGCCCCTAATCCGGCTCTCTCGACCTTAATACAACCATTTGGCTCGTTGAAAAGTGGGGAATGTGTCTACATACAGCCTGCTAACAGTATATATATGGCACCGTGAATGACTCGCCAACATTATAATATAAAAGGAAAGTAGTACCTAAGCAAAAAAAGAAAAAACTAAAGAACCCTACCCTCAATACATCATTAACCTGTGTATACGGTAACATAACACTACAGGTTTTACAAAGACACATGTACAACAACAACAAAAAAGAAAAACCATGGAGGTATATAAAAAAAACACACGAAAAAATACAAAACACGAACTAGTGTTTGACATCATCATCTGCACGCTTGGCCAAGTCTACACAAATTGTCATATTTCGTTTAAGGGCTCAAATGAAATTTTCATGCCCATTCTATAATGTTTGCTGGTGGTGTCACAACCAGTCATTGCATGTACAGCAAGAAGGACACTTACCATTCTGGGACCAAGAGCAGAAGATATTGCATGACCTGAATAAACTCAGAGCCTGATTTCTCAAACCTCAAATCCTTCGAGCCTATGATCTTATGGGCATAGTGGATGCACAAAGCAACCACATCTGTGTCAGAAGCATAAACAACTACACTTCTGACCCACAGCAAACAGAATATGCTACATGTAGAATGAGCCTAGCAACAGCCTCTTCCAAAGCACTTTCCAGTGCAGCAATACCCTGCACACCCATATTAATTATACACACTGTCCTGTGGATCTGAGAATGTTCCACCAAGATATACTGCAATTTCAGATGGCATTTTTATCGACATCAGGTCACTGGACCACTCTTCACATAGAAATTTCAAAAGAGCAGATTTGGACAGAGGGTATCCCATAAGTTCTTCCTATTAAGGTATTTTTATGGTTGCAGCTCCTCAGTGACCCACTTTAGGATATCTTGGGTGACCTCTTTTTGTCTTTCCATACCTCTAGGACTGAGCATTTGGTCAAAGTGATCCCCAAGCCAATGGAGTTCTTTAACATTATCCACAGTCTTTCATTTATTCATCATTTATGGTCATTCCGAAGTACGAACTTCATATATCTCTGGACGTTTCATCTTTCTCTTTCGCACTTGTGTGGACAAATGACATAGTATCATAAACCATTGCAGTTTGGTGTCAGTTTGATGACAATACATTGGGTCATTCTGGGATGTTAAGAGCATCCTTGAAGACAGCCAGAAGTTCAGCCTTGTTTCCTGAACACTTGAATCCATCTTTTCTGTCTGCCAAGGAGCCAGGAGAGTGACATATCTCATATGACAAGACACTCGCCATATCAATATCACAATAGTTTGCAATGCTTGACACTGCAGAATGCTAACTCTTCAAAAACAGTGTATCTTGTCCATCAGATTCTGATCATCTGTCTCATTTTTTTAAAAGTTGTTTTGTGTTTATTCTGGATGAAAATATTTTGACTTTGTTATGTTTAATTTTCTTTCCTCCACTTTTAACATATGCAACCAAGATAACATGCAGGAAGTCGTCTTAAACCTCTGATGGTGCCTTTGCTCCAGTTGCTATGTTGACAAGTGAATTTACATTGTCAATCATAGTCTGGGGCTGTGACCTCTCTTTGCGTGTTCCAATGTCAATTTCTTTGTGTCTGCAATTTCAAGGGATGTTATTGCACTGATATTTTCGTGATTATGACAGATGTTTCAGTTATCACATGGCTCATATTGGAATTATGATTTGCACTGTGTGCAAGTGCAAGATATGGAAAACCTGATTGAATTTCCCAGGGATCCCCTTTGCAACAAAGTTTCCCTGGACAAACACTTTATGCACTTCTCATGCAATCTCTGAAAGTGATTTCATATCCTTCCAATAGCGTGGTAGGTTTTTAGCACAATTTATGTGACTCACTGCAGTGACATGTGATATAATGCTTATTATTGTATCATGAGAAAGTTTCCAGTTGCCATCCTTGTCTGATTTGATGAGACTGAGGAGCAAATCTATAAGATGCAAAAGCTGATCCCAAAGAGAAAATGTTTTTGAACTTGCACAACCTTCCAGACGAAACTGTTCAATGTGCTTCATAAGATTCCTTGATAGTTAATTGACACTGCTCACAGTAGTCTTCAAACGACTCTCAAAGATGCCACCAGACTGCACTTCTCAAAAGTTTGAATAAATAAATGCAACGACTGTGAGACTTTCCACCAAGAATCTTTGTCATTGTGTTGGAACCATAAACTTTAGATTTAACAAGCAGTTCTTCCAAATCTGAGACATCCATAATTTTGCCAATTGCACCAAGGAAGTTATGGCTAAGTGAAATACACCCGTCCTAAGAATAAGTTGGCTTACTTCCTGGGGCTTTTGCAGTTGGATGTCCTTTGCAATCTTATGGATAGATTGATCAGCAGTGACAACACGATCATCCATGCCTAAATGCTCTTTTACTGCAATGAGTTCCTTCAACGTTGTACATACTAGTGATGTGTCTGTGGGTGGGGCACACAGTAATGGCATGTGACCAATATTTGTGACCTGTGGGTTGCTAGTACTCATTACTGCATCAAATGTGGTCCAACTGGGCCATTCTGTTTTAATTTGGATCAGTTTTGTTGGTTGAAGCCTTGAAAATAACCAAAAGAAGTCAGTCTTCCAAGCTTTTTTGTCAAAACCAGGACTTTTCTGCAGAAGTTCTTCCACAGAATCAATATTCTCAAGGCCTGATGCAAGTCTACTTTTCACACAGCACTTCTGAATGTCAGGGGGTTTTCATCCTTAAGTTCCCCCTCAAGACACAACTGCTGTTGTGTAAAACCCACCTCAGTTTCCTCTGCACAGGGCAAATATAATCTTCGCTGGTATATTAGACTGCTTGTAGCATGTGTTGGTTTCCCACTCTTATAGTCTTCCAGGAAATCAAGATTGTCTGTTGCACATTGCAAAAAAAAAAAAAAAACAACAACAACACCAGCCTGATGTTTGGACGGATATACCTTTTATCTCATTCAGTTTGCCTTTGCACACTCATTGCTACGGGAGTAAGAGCCTTTTTCAGTGTCTCATATAAGATAGGTAACATGCAGGCCATGTGCAATTACCAAAATAGACTTGCTACTAGTCATGTTGTGTTCACAAACGGCATGTCCAACTTGTTTTGGTGTGAGAGTTTTGGACAACAATGTTTATAAAATCTTGCCCAAGACTAACTGCTTTCTCTAGTACCCTCTTGACAAGTAAAATCCTGCCACAACAGAAAATGGCCTCATTGTTGCTCTGAATGGCCTATACAAGGAAGTTGCCTTTTGCAAAGAGTATTGACTTCCTGTGCTGAAATCGAATGTTTAAGTTCACTTGTCATTCAACTGTGATCTGAAAATTGCAGTAGTCTCATACAAGACAGCATCTGGGTGCTTCTTTTTATATCTTCAGTGTTTTTTTCAGTTACAAAAACATTACATTTCTCCAAACAGGGAGTGAAGGACTTTTATGCTGAACCATGGCCTTCATATACTCACCCACAGTAAGGAAAGACTTACATATCATATCTTGCCAGCCCTCTTGTGGCCAAAAAGATGTCTTGTCACCATAATGATGTATGAGGCGTTGTTTCAAAGTAGCCACTTGGGCCATCAGTATTTCTGCCATGAGGATGTAGTAGTTTATGGTATTTATCAAGAACAACTGATTACCCTAACACCATCAAGTCCTGAAATAGTAGTATATCTTACTCATGAAGAAGCTTTTTGAATGTATTCTCATACAAGTCATCCTCTAAATTTGTTGCCATATAATAGAACTGGATTGCTGCACATTACTTGGCAAATATTTCGGAACCTTGGATATACATTTACGCAACCAGATCAATATGATTAGCACCATCACCTTGTAACATAAGAAGCATAGGTGTGTCATTGTTGTGTTTAACTGCGTTGCACAAGTCAAGTGAACGACCAGAATTCTCGACCAAACGTGACTACCAGGAACCACTGCTGTCACGTTTTTTTCCGACATATGACAGACATTTCTTTCCAGTTGAAAGATGGAACTGCAGACACATTCAAACATTTAATGCTGTGGTCACGTTTATTTGGACACATGTTTGCTGGACCTTCTGGTGTTTATTTTGGCTCTTGGTCTTCCAGAAAACGTAACTGGTGCTGTTCATCATACAACATTTGTGTACAATTTTTGTGCCACTTTGGACTTTTTGTATGCAGCGAGTCTAAATTTATGAGCAAGGAGTCATATAAAGCCCCTCCCTTGCGTGTTACTATTTCAACTTATCAATGCTCTCTGGTTTCAGCAGTGAAAGTGGACCTAGAAAGCCATGTGTGCAGTCCATCCCTGACCGAGAAAAAAGCAATATTCATATGGCACACACCAGTAAAAAAAAAAAAGAGTTTGAAAATTCTTCAGAAGTTAACAGAAAAAGAACCAGTTACACCTATGCTGCAAGTTTCTGCATAAAGAGACATTCCCCAACAAGAGACTGGAACTGGTAAAGTGAAATTCCAGAAACCAAAGCAGGAACTCAGAGAACTGTGAACGTTCACTGGAGAAAATATAACTTTCAACACCTGAATACCACGTAACTGAATGCACATTTCCCTGTAAATGAGTTTTGGATCTTTTTAATGATTTTTTTTATCAAAAATCTGCATAAAAGTTTTAATAGGAAAGTTTAACATGGGAATTTCTTGTGGTGTGATGGTTATAACGTAAATAATTTTGGCCAGATTGACTTCAAACTTGGTGGAGATGTGCTTTGGGTGGATCTCTACCAAATTTAGTCAAATGGTTAGGCTCGATGGATTTTGGTTTTTTTTCGTGATTTTTTTTTTGTTCTTTTGGGGGGCAAAGCTTAAAAACTCTTCCTCTCTGAAACCGCTAACCAAATTGCTTTGATATCGTACATAGACACTCCCAGGGACATTTAGTTCCCAATATGTTCACCAGGTGGTTCGGCTTTTTTTGTATGGTTTTGCTATTTTTCACTTGTTCTCAGAACCGTCACGCAGATTAAGCTGAAATGTGATAGATATGTTCTTATGAAAGGGTCAAACAAAGTTGTTTACTAGGTGGCACTGCTTTGGATTCCTGAATTTTAATGATTTTCAATTCGGGTACTTGTCAGTCAATGCAGCTTTCCTATTGATTACTATGAAAGTCAATGGGTATTCTAATGCTAATTCACAGGACAACTGACACGAAATTTACTGTTTACTTGATAACTTGAGATCTGTTTTGAGTTAGTACCTTGATGGTACACGTGTGAGTGTTTCTGTATGAAAGTCATGCTAAGACAGTACATGAATGACCCTGAACTCGTTTCTGGGGTCACAGTGCAACTTACATGTACATGTATTTTACTCTTCACTATAACTTGAGAACTACTTGAACCTTTGATGTTGCACATGTCAGTGTTCTTCTTCAAAGGTCAGACTTACTCAGAACATGGGTGAACTTGATCCTATCCCAAGTTCACAGAGCTGCAAGTGCGATGAATGTCTAGGTCAGCTGAGCATGGGCTCTTCACACAGGCCTCTTGTTTAAAAACTTGCCGCATATTCGTATGGCCAAAGGTGTTGCCTATCAAATAAAATCAGATTCATCCCTGGGTCCACTCGAATAACGTTACTTGAAAACTAAGAGACTGTCCTCGTTCTGGACTCTGGACTATACCAATCCCTGCAAAATAATGCAGAGCCTGTATCCTCCCAAGACCCAAAAAGCTGCAGGCAAATACAGGTTTGTGGGGGATCAATGCAACCAAGGGTACTGAATTGGGCATACAATGATCTATGTGTCCCAAATACTAGTAAACATCATGTTGTTCTACAAGAAATATACAAATGAAAAAGAAAGCAAACGCATTTGTCAGCTAGAATTTCCAATTGTTTTTCACTTCCATTAGCCATTGCTGTATATAAAGGCCAATGTGGCTGATTGTCGGGGTAACAAAAAATGAGTATTCTCATTGCCTCATCAGAAAATGCCGGCTATGCAGACTTTCAATGCTATTTCATTCTTAGCCTGTATCTAATTTCGAGAAATTCTGAATGTCGTCGATGTATCATTATGTATGTGTGCCAACACAGACTTATTGTTGGAATTCTTTCTTTCTTTCTTTCTATCTATCTTTCTTTCTTTCTTTCTTTCTTTCTTGCTTCTTTACAGGCAAATTTGTCCGACATTTGATTTCAAAAGAATTACATGTAGAAACTCCAAACTTGGCACAAAAATAGTTCTTTAGATGAAGTCTCGCCTTTTTCTAATGAGAGGTCATGCTTTTTCAAAATTATGCAAATGAGGTCTAATTAAAGTTTTAAATTTTCAATATCTTAGATACTATAGTAGATGTGGTTCCGAGTGTAAAGGAGTTCGATCATAGCAAGGCAAAGGTCATCTGAAATGTCTAGGTAAAAGGTCATGTCGAGGTAAAATGTCAATTGTAGGCCAAAGTGTCATTTTTGAGGTCAAGGTTCACTTGAGGTAGAGATCACCTCAAGGTCAAAGGTCATTTCAAGGGCAAAGGCCACTTCTGATGGTGGCTTTCTTCTAGCCATAACTTGGTCAACTTTTATCCAATTTTCATCATGTTGGGCTCATATTGGAGCTATTGTAGCACTGCACATTTTTGAAACTTACATCTGACCTCTAACGATTAAAGGTCAAAGTCATCTGAACCTTTGAAAGTTTCATCCAGTCGTAACTGGACCAATTTCCCTTTAATTCTAATCATGCTGGACTCAAATTGTAGGTACTGCAACATTGCACATTTTTATAAGAACATATAACCTCAAAAGGGCAAAGGTTAAGGTCATTAGGCCCTTTGAAAGTTTCATCTTGCCATAACTTGGTCAATTTTCGTCGGATTTGGTTCATGTTGGGTTTAAATTGTTGGTATAGTAACACTGTGCAATTTACATATGAGCTGTAAAGGTCAAGGGTCAAAGTCATTTTTTACTTTGAAATTTGCATCCAGCCATAAGCTAAATGTAATATGAAGTACCAACAAATTAAAGTTATAGCTCTTAATATTTACAACTTTTAAAGGCACACAGACAGATTTCCTTTGAAACAAATCTTCTTTTCTAGTTCTGCAGTGTTCTTATCGGACAGTTTCAGTACGCTATCTCATTTTGGTGTGGATACATCCCTTTGAACGCACTGTATCCTACAAGACTAAAAATTCAACATGTAGGTAATTTTATTACTATATTTAGGATGCAAACTTTGAGGTGCCTTATGCTTTTTATTTATGCTAATTAGGCAAATAAAACTGGCTACTCCCATTATGATACCTGCCGGGGGCCTTGTTAAGGTCTCGAAAACAAAGCTGTTTTTCTTGTTATAGTTGGGGAGGGTTCTGATCCTTTGCAGTACATGGCTACCAGAATGTCATCTAAAAGGTGTCAGTTTTTTATGCGACTTTAGAACCATGCATTTTTTTTAAACAAATATGTGATTTACTTTGATACAAAAATCAAGCTGACTGATTGATTTTTAAAGGCGCAACCAGTATCATTGGAAGTTTGAAACAGGCACACTCAAAAATGTAAGTGTTGTAATCTTGCAGACATGTAAAATAACATTATATAATAAAAAGTTGTGGCGGCAGTTTTGTTTGTTTGCATTCTGTTTGTTTGTTTTTTGGTTTTTTTTTTGGACCATAAATGTCACAGACAAAAAATCGCCAAACAAAATTTCCCTGCTCCAAACTTGAACCTTACCTTTCAGTGTGCATTGATTTCATTGGAATATATGATATAATTTGTATTATTACTAGGCATAATTTTAGCATGAGACTCCAGATCCAGCCTATTAATGCCTGAGCAGTGGCAATATTATACTGACCTCAAAATAACTAGCATGGCAACGCAATGTGTGAAGCAACAGAGGGAAGCTAATCAGTGTTTTCTCCATTATTAATTGGTAAAGAAATTACAACATTGTGTTAAATTCCTAATCATTCTTTAAATTCAATTCCATCTCTAGTATGGTTGCATTCTGCTCTTGCAATTAAGTTTCATAACTTAAAATTCGTGCATGCATCTGTAAGTACATGTAATCATTCTTCAGTACAGAGAAAATAATGTTCATAAGGTCCCCATTTCATATTGATGTCACAAGTTAACAAATAAAGAGATTTATTTCCTCTATAAATTTTTGTTGTGATGTCTTGAAAACTTAAGCTATATATGATTACATTTAAACAGATTTAAAGAAAAGTAAAAGTATATACACATGCAAATCTGCCTCATACCTTAGTCCTCAAGTAACAGGCCTTAGGTTTTACATGGTGAAAAGAAATATGGGTCGGCTGGTAATATTGCCAATAATGACACACAAACGTCTAACACATTTTGGACCTGATTACACTTTCTTTCTTTCTCTTTCTTTCTTTCTTTCTTTCTTTCTTTCTTTCTTTCTTTCTTTCTTTCTTTCTTTCTTTCTTTCTTTCTTTCTTTCTTTCTTTCTTTCTTTCTTTCTTTCTTTCTTTCTTTCTTTCTTTCTTATTTATACCTTCCTGAAGGCCACAGACCACAATTATAAATCCTTCTATTTTTCATCTAGGTGTTTCAGTAAAAAAAATCAATATTTTTTTGCATTTTGAAATTTTGTGAACGGCATTTTACTGATGACAATGTCAGAAATGACCCGGATGGATTTTGTCATATCATACCAATCTTGTTAATCGGTGAATTTTAGTGCGAAACAAAACCTGGATGTCAGCTTTATATAGGTGTATGAACTGTGCTCCGACTGGAGTCACTTCAATGTCCTTCCTCACCATAACGTTCCAACCTGGCCGAAAAGACGGTGCACCTATATGACCACCAATAAGGCAACTCTGTGATGCATCAAACCTTACGTAGCTAACTTTGTTTCAACAGGAGCTTCAGCGTGCTGAAAACACAATATCTTCACAATTACGGACTCCGTTAGGATGCGCCACCAGATAATCACAACTGTGACCTGAAGGGAGACACACACAGCCATGGAGTAACTTTAGTGCCTTTTTATGTATTTCTGCTTTAACATAAGGCAGTGTACTTGCATTTTCCATGTTTTGATGATATGAAGGTTGTACTCACTGTCATTAATCTATGTGTGGCCACAGAGACCCAGATCATGTATGCCTCCATCCAAAACATCTAACCAAAATTTTCCTCCACAGGCGTTGATCGTCAGAGGAATATATTTCGACACATTTATTAACTTTGAAGTTGAGCTACATGGAAACCATTCTATCGAAGCTACTTGGTGTAATACTAAACAGACCAGGCTTCACAGTGGTTTGAATCCATTTCCAGAGTACAAGTAATGCAAAGCTTGGTCTGAGTGTTCGAAGTGAACTTCCAAGCTTTAACGCAATGCATAGCGGGGGGGGGGGGGGGGCAGAACTTGAAACCTATGACGCCAAACATTCGTGGGTTCATTCTTGCACGTAAATCGTTACTGTGCCCTTGAAAGCGAGGTCAAGTACACCAAAATATAATCAAGAGAAGAACTTACGTCAAGGTACAAATGAAATCAACTTTTTGTTTTAGGTGGCCAATAACCTTGATATATTGTGTTCAAAAACAAATTGTGGACAGACCTATAATCTGAAAGCATAGTGGGTTTCCATTTCATATGGACCCATGAAAATAAATATAACTTTGGACATTTGTTTTTAATATGTCAATATCATTGGCACATGACTTTGTGGTTGGCCTTGTCAAATTGTGCCTATAGTCATAATTTGAATTTTGTACGTGTAATGTGAAAGATGAACCATCAGTAATAATATCCATAAAATCCAGTTTCCTGTGTTGGGCATACTCTATCATACATGTTATATGCATATCGGTTAGTTACATTTTCTGGAATCCACATCGTGTAAATATGCAGGTGTATGTCTATTAAATATTTAATGAAGAAGTATGAGTCGGTGTTTTTCTCTGCGCTTAGAGAGAGTCTCTGATCTAGTTTCCTTGTACAGGGATGTATGGCATCTTCGACAAGACGTGGCTTTTGTGCGTGTGTCGGAAAAAAATGGTTCTGCAAAGCAAGTTATTTTGTGCATATAAGACACATTACAGGTGGGGTCTGTTCAACAGGAAAAGGTGCAAACTGAACTCTTCCAAGTGTAATGGCTTCTGTTTAATGTAACACTTTATAAATGAGAGCAAACCGCAACAATGGGGGTAAGGGGTTTTCCGTACCGAATTACTGAACTTTTTCCCCGTATTTTCATACTGGAATCCCTCTTGATATTTGTGTGTTTTGTATCAACCATTATTTTGTAAATTTTTTCTGTATCTTGTACAAGAGCAAAATTATTACTCGTGCCAGCATACCAGGTGTCCTTTACCACCAACACCACCACCACCCGGGGTCATATATGTCATTGTACTGAGACAATCAAGATTCGGTTCCTAGTTCCTAAAGTCCTGTCACGATAAAGTTACCAGCTCCTTGTTGTTATGTTATGCACCCTTTTTATTTATCTTTTTCATGCGATACACTATGTGCCGTTGGAAAGAATCCAAGTGTAGAAAGTACACACATTATTTTGCAGCTGGTTGTGACTATTGAGGCATGTGTTCGTATAGCCAGTCACTAAACTGATATCCAGGCCATCGCGGCAAATAAGCTATGAAGCTCACATTGAATTCGTTTGCTTAAATTCGCGTACATTATATATGCCCTTCGGCTCGCCATTCAGATTAATTCCGTAGCTACTCGGTGGATTTTTCTACAAGACTAAATTTGATATTGACATTACAATATCTTCATACCATGTCCCCACCACAGTAAAATACCTCAAGCAGGATTTTTATGTGTTGGTTTCAACACTGATGATGAAAAATAACGTGCATAGGAAGCATACTCACCTCACTTTTTTGTGGAGATAAACGGGGCAAAGATTGAAAGTCCAAGGTGAATTAATTCTTTCCCAAAGACAACTGTGTTTTCAGCCCCCCCCCCCTTTTCCTGACATAGATGGGGAGGTCTCATGAAGTTTCACTTAAAATGATTTTGCCTGCCTCACATATCTCAGACTTAATGGCTTTGATCACAATCATGAATAAAATCACACAGAATAACTTTTCATACCCCCAAACCACAGAAAATAAAAATCCGTATCACACTTGAAGCAACTTGACCCGAATAATTTCGTCAGGTCACATGACCTGACGAAATAATGAGTTGTACGAGCCATAATTAAACAGAAATAGATCAAGACAGACTATCTTTTTTTGTGCTAAAAAAACATGCACTATATAATTATATCTTCTGATTATCATAAACTTAAGAACAAACTCCTTTATTCAGCATATGAATTTGTGTGACCTAAGTTTATGCAAACTGACTGTTATAATAAAAAATTTAATCTAAAAAATACTTCGCAACGTAGACATTGTTGACAATGGCCATCTCGGGCGTAACTCTATACACAGAAGAATCTGCCCAGAATATGTGGCTAAACCGGAAAAAAAAACAAGCAAAAAAAAAAAAACAAACAAACAAACAAACAAAACAAAACAAAAAAAAAGGGTGGGGAATGAACTCATGTCCCAGCCAAACAGAAAGCGTTTCCTGTCCCGTAGAGATAAATCAAGGCTCCATCCTCCGTGGCTTGGGTAACAAGGATCTGTATCACAAACGTACAAGTGCAAGTTGAAATGCTATCTGCATCCAAAATATATATATATATTTTTTAAAAATCAAGATATGAAACTGTGTCTCAATTGCGGCTAATAAGCATAAAATGTAGGTCAATGGTTTGATCATATGGTTATTGGGTACGGTTATATCGCAAATCCATTTTGGCAGTTGCAATCTCACCTCTGTGCGCAGTAGTTTCTGGGGCATAAACTTAAACATTAATATTATGGCTTTGGTCGTATATTCATTGGATGTGCCTGTATCAGAAAATCCATTTGTACCAGTTCAAATTAAATCTCAGTCTATAATACTTTGAAGATGTTCAACACTTAAATTTTAAATGTTCCCAATTAGCATACATTCAGACTAAGTTGGATCATATATACATTCCATGCGCTACTTCACAAACCTACAGGTTTCATTCGCATTTGATTTGCCTAATTGTAGACATCTTGTCTATACCATGGAAAGAAAAGAAGAAAGAAAGAAAGAAAGAAAGAAAGAAAGAAAGAAAGAAAGAAAGAAAGAAAGAAAGAAAGAAAGAAAGAAAGAAAGAAAGAAAGAAAGAAAGAAAGAAAGAAAGAAAGAAAGAAAGAAAGAAAGAAAGAAAGAAAGAAAGAAAGAAAAAGTCTGTTGGTACACAAACATAGTATTTTTGCGGTAGTTTGGTCATATCACATATCAACCCATTCATCTTTTCTTGTTTTCCGGTCAACACTTTATTGCACTTCACTCCATTTTCGGTTTAAGTGGACTGGTGGTCGTAGCAAAGGAGTCAGGATACCTTGGAACATACCACCGATGAACGGGTAATGGGTAGCAAAATACCAAAGGGTCAAGATACCTTGCAACATACTAGCGATAAACGGGTAAACGCGTAGCAAAAGATCAGAATCAAGATACCTTGGAGCATACTACCGATAAACGGATAAGCGCATTGACCCTGTGTGCCTTAAAGCTGTGAACCGACAGTAGCATATTAACCGGACTGATTTTCCTCACAACTTCATTTTTTTTTTTTTTGTATTTTTTTTTTTTGTAATTGTTTTTTTCTTTTTTTTTGGGGGGGGGGTGTTCTGGTCATTTTTTTTGTTTTTTCTGTCAAGTTCTGTTCCGTCAATTTTATCGTCACTTTTTTACTACATTTTACTTGAAATTAATGTACTTTGGTATCATCGTCGTCATCATCATCATCATCATCATCATCATCATCATCATCATCATCATCATCATCATCATCATCATCATCATCATCATCATCATAGCTACGATTGTAAATCAGGGCAAAGCAACATGTTAAACGTCATTGTGACAGCAGTCTTTAGTTGTTATGCAAGGCTAAGCCCCATTCTGTGATTAAGACACTCAGTAAAATTCAGTAGGGAAAACCTATGGTGGGGTTCCTTGAGGTAGCAGTTTCCTGGCAACCGGAACTTCCAAACTCAAAATAGTTATTCTATGGTTTGAGTGGTATAGTGATATTTGTACCCCAAGTCATAAAGACAAAAATAAGTATTTTGCCTCTAGAGGAAATGTGGCATTTCAAACGTGTCCCATGTTTTCTTCCATCTTGCCAAATTTGCAGAGTTTTGCCTGTTCAGAATGTGGCTTCTATAATGGCATGAGATATTGAATTGTCTATAATCTTCTAAATGTTCTTCTGAATTGAAGTGTGGGAGTTTGAAAGGAATTGGGGGGAAAATGTTTCGCTCATATCGTTTGTGTATGGATAATTGAATAATCGGTGTTTACCAAGTAGAATCACATTACTATATGGTATGGATATGGTCATGCTCTTCTGCTTAAAATAACCATAAAATCACGTCTCAAAGCACACACAAATTTCATAATGAGGGATTTTCGGGATGTTAATTGCATGTGACACTGATTACTTTTAAATTATATCTTTCCGTACCTCATTTTGTATCTGAATCAACAGCTTTGATCGCCTCGCTATGGGTGCAGTTCGCCTGGAAAAACTGTTGAACTGGACTGGTAATATATTCTATGTGCTTGAATGAACGGTGTTTTCAAAGGAACATTAATGTAATATACTTATTATTTCAAAACAGTTTGCTTTAAGTTTTTCGACTTTTCGGATTTGTTTTCCCGCCATATGGCTTGGCCCCATTTATTAGGAGCTGGATACCAAGACTAAGTAACCGGACTGAGTGACCAGTGACTCTTTCGGCAACACAAGTCTCTCACTGATCGTGTAAGGCACGGGTCGAATTAAGCACCGATGGGAGCAAGAAAATTCATGACGTTAATCAATCCGGAAAGAACAACTGACAATTATAACTACATTTGAATATAACTTTATTGAAATCCCTGAGTCATTGTTCCATTGATGCAATAAATAATATTTCATTAGTTACAAAACCATGTCACAATGGGTGATCTTAACTCAGTAGCGTGTCTTAGCGTGACAAGGAGCCGGTTGCCATGCCAAAAGACGCGACACAAAAATCATACTCAAGAAATACAGGTTAGGCGCAGTCAGAAAGGACAAGGCTATCAAAGTCTACTTAGCCACAGTGCCAATCTGTTGTATTCTCCACCCCCCCCCCACCCCACCCAACAAGCAATATTTAACAGTGCCATCCAGATCTCCGCTTCACATGATGACAAAACTGGTTCAGTGTTGCAGCATGAGGGTATTTGAGTTGAGCAACCTTCTCAGTGCAGGCCTTATGGATATAGGTTTATGCTGGCAGCCCGACCGTGATACCTTCTGCGATTCGCTCAAAACAGTTCTTGAACGCCTTTCCATTGAATCCGACTGAAACCTGGCCAAGTATCTTTCCCAATATACTTTTCATCTCCTGCAAGGTAATGAACGAAATGTTTATTTCAATTCTTCTGTAGTTTTTTTTTTTTTTTTTTTTTTTTTTTTTTGTGTGTACGTGTATCGACCAGGTTGACACCAAAGAAAGCAACAGAGGGCGTTCGTATTTATTACGATCCTGTGCTGCCACCTAGGCTGTAACAAGTCATTTGACAGGCAGGTGGGCAGATAAATGCTTTCAGCGGGGACGCATGGGCTTCTGTGATAAATGTAACAACTTGAGGAAACAAAGCAAGCCTTTAAAAAGTCATTCGCTAAGTTGTAAAACACACAAGATGCTAAACATCTTAAGAAAATCCCATTTGTTTTGGCAGAAAAGTGTCAAAAATCATAACTGTTACAAGTGCCCTCATCATAGTTCCGTTGCCTAGAGCTTGTGGGGACCAGAGCAGGTCTGTAGTTATCATAGGTAAATATGAATGCCTCCAATAATTCTGAAAGGGGGTTTGCGTAAGATAAAAACAATTAGTGAAAATGTCTCAGTTTTGCACTTCCTAGTCAAACTCAACATAATCAAACAACATTAATACGGGTTCATATTTCAGGACATTCATACAAACACACACACACACACACACACACTCACATAACCATATATATACATATATATATATATACAATGCGCGCACTGCACTCAATGTGTGTATCACGAAAACCACAATATATCTTTATTTTGATGCAACATCTAGTATCGCTGAGATGTCATGAATAAACACATAAAACTGGAAAAATCTTCCTTACAAATTCTTTTTTAATTTATTCGCAACAGCAAAACACATGACACACAAAATCAGTTAATTTACTACAGTTTTTAAGGCTATATTGTTTCGTGGTTTTGTAAATCCATCCACTTTTAAAAACGTTAAAAACTTCCATTTGAACATCCAGATACAAGTCATGACAACGTACCTAAAGAAACCATGCCTTGCTTGAATTGACGATTTCTTTACGTCCACGCAATAAGGAGTAACAAGGGAACAAAATAGTCCGCTTACCTTAAAGTGATGTGCTGTCACATTTGGTCGCGCTTGATGCTGAAGAGACAAGTGATGTAGATGTAAGTCCAGGGCCATGGGGTCGCGCAATAGATTGATGGCAACGTCCAAACCGTTCAGTACACGTACGCAGTGGGCCTGGAATTCACCACTGTTAACATCGTCCACTCCTACTTTGTTGAACAGAGCCTTGGACTTGGGATCTTTTTGAACAACCTGAAACAAACAGAGTCGCTTACATTTAATAGTCGAAATTTAAAAACCTTGCATCTTTGTCTCGCGCGCAACACACACACACACACACACACACATATATATATATATATATATATATATATATATATATATATATATATATATATATATATATATATATATATATATATACACAACGGTGTGTTTGTTGATGTATGATTATATTTGGGTGAACTATTACTGCGCTTTTGTCAACTATAAACGACATCCTGCAGTATCTTCCGTTAGTAGTCATGTTAGCGCTATAAGGGTTTTCTTCCAAGTTAATTTTAGTTTGCGTTTACATCACCTTTCAAATATAACATTTTAACTTATGCATGTCCCTCGCCTAACATCTGCCTGTATTTGTAACTTATATGGACAAATAAAATCGAAATGAATTGAAAACCAAGATAAAAATGACTGTCTGGTGCTCAGCTGTCTCTAGATGCACAGGTTTAAGTGGCGTGTTGTTGCCATCCCTGTTGTACCAATGCCAAAACATGTACATACACCCTAACTGATCTTCCCTAAATTTCACGACCCGTTAAAATTAAATAAGATGACAGCAGCACATGTATTAAACATGTTTTGGTTGAAATCAAAACTATGTACATATTAAGTTTACAGATAAACCAAAATGCATGTACAGTTTGTGAGAACTAGTGCATTGACTTAGGGGAAACAGTCGGGTCCCAGGACCCGCAAAAAATTATGATTAATATTCGGGACCCCGGTACCCGCGTCGAAAGCCCATACTGAAAGGATACAAAGAAATATACTTTAACTTGTTTTTACTCAGGTACAGTATAATAATTCTACCATTCGACAAATTGCCTATTCCTGAGAGAAAGAGAAAAGGAAAGAACATAACAGTGAAAAAGGTACAAATACATATATTTCCATAATTTGTTTATATGTATCGAAAGTAGTTGGATATTAAAAATAAGATTCGGGACCCGACTTTTTTGTATTTTGACGGGGGGGGGGGGACCCGGGTCCCCAGTCAATGCACTGGTGAAGAGTGACAATAAAATGGTAAAACACATAAAACTTCGTTAAAAAAATAATTATAAATGAAACACTGCATTACCACCTGGCGATTACTTTGCGGTCTATGGGTTCCCAGACCTGCCCTGTGGAATCTCAGCGTGATTGGTCTGAAAGTTGTGGAAGATGATTTCTCTAAGATATAACCCCCAAATATGAACAGAAAAAGTGTAAATAATTGGAAGATAATTGCAGCATAACCATTTACAAGAAACTCAGTGGAAACCCACTTGAGGTACATCCCCACCAAGTTTGGTGTAAGTGTGACTGACGGCTTTGGAAAAGAAGTCGAGAAGCTGTAAATTCAATTGTCATCACTATTGACTTCTATGGTAATCAACAATGTGTACGTCATCTGTCAACCACCCGAACTGAAAAATTCGTCCTACCATACTGACCTACTTCTGGCCAATCAAAAGGCTAGAAATCTATGGTGTAATCACTAATTCAACCTGCAGTTTTTTTAAAGATTCAACAGCTCAGTCCTCATAAAATCAACCCCCCCCCCCCCATAAAAATGTATCTGATCCAATGTAATGGAAATTAAACTTCCCAATCAGGTAACACTGTAATAATAATTAAAGCCGAACGTTGTATGAAGGTTACCCTGCTGGATTGATATCCTTTCACACTTACTTCTCCAGGATTAGATACAGTTGTAGACGATTTTTATAAGATTTTAACAAAGGTGGTCACTACTTGGCAGAAGTATTGGTCCCTGAGTACCAATGGTCCATTCAATTCAGATAGTTATCGTTAAAGCATACAGCATTTTTATTACCATGTAAACAAATGGGAATTACAGTGGTAATTAACATTTTCGACTTATTATCCAAAAACGCGATCCAGATTCTCTTCAAACTTATGGAGGAAATTGATTCAAAACTCCCCTGTGACTGTGGCAAGCAAAATCCACACTCATTCTTACTCTGGTTTCTCACAATATGTCACACATTTCTATATTACTCAATATTCCGAAACATGCTCCATTTCTTATTGTTTTGTATGTGGTAATCATCAATAATTTGATTGTTTGCATGAAATTGTATCACACAATATCTAAGTTGATATGTACATAAATACAAATGGTTGTTAAACATGTTTTTACGATACAAAAGGGTGTGAACCAGCAAAGTAATATTTTTGAGGTGGCCCATGCGAGAGCGGATGTTGTTCCTCCTTATTCTGGGTCATCCTGACAATTATGTTCAGTGATAGTAGCAACAATGTTGGCTTTTCTTGAATGTATGTTTCTTTGATATTACTAACAAAATTGTTACATGTATCCACTTGTGTCGAATAAATGAAATCTGAATCTGAATCTGAATCTACAACGAACTCTGCTGCCAATTCAACGTAATTTGAGGCACAGTTTTGATAACAAGTTCAAACTAGCAAAAATAAACACAAATTCATGAAACAATTGAAGCACCACCTCTTAATCATATTTAGGTATAGAAGTCCCTAGAGGTGTTCCTATGCAATTCCAAAACACCTGACCATGTGGTTTCGGAGAGGCAGATCCCCCCCCCCCCCCGAAACAAAATCATCAAAACTTAATAAAGTCGCTGGAGAGTGACCATTTGTGAACAGTTCTATGGCAGAATAGGTGCAAAACATGATTTACTGCTGCAGTCCCCAATGAATAATAAACATTTCACAGTAATCAACAGGAATGGATGCATTGTGTGACTAGTACCCAAATTGAAGAATTCGTTTAAAAAAGAGCGATAAGGAATATCAGCACCTAGTGAACAACTCTCCTATACTCTTCCACAAACTGTATTTCCACAACATTTTAGCACATTTTAGAAATCGCAGTACCCCTTGTTGAATAAATTAGGTCTAGGGATCCCAAAAAGTGTTCCTATGGGATTTCAAAGTAATTGGACAAGTAGTTTTGGACACGATTTTTCATGATTTTGCTAAAAAATGAACAAATAAATTGACAACAAATCCAAAAATCCTCGGAGCTTGACCATTTGAACTAGTACTAACTCTAAAAATACAGCTTTGGCGATGGTAACGCGATGTCCTGCATCAGGGACGCCCCAGGTTTTGGCCCATCCATCTATCAGCTCAGTGCGGTCTTCAATAGAACAGCAACTACTGGCGAATGCGCTGACGGTGGACAGGCCGGCCAGGACCAAAAGAACGATGTAGCCAAGCAGCCCCATAACTGCGCTGAAAAAAGATAAACAGTTAACTGCACGTGTAAGCTTACATTAGCCCGTTCCAAGTTTTAAACATTGTGTCACAGTCCAGTCCCACAGAACTGATTTCGATGCAAATATTCTTTCTGTGAAGAACAGGTAGCTTTAAAAACCTATATGCAAAGATGGTCATGGTAATATTTCGTAAATGTCCGGGGAATTAAATTTGGCAGCTCCCATTTTTTTTTTTTTTTTTTTTTTTTTTTTTTTTTTTTTCTTTTTGGTCAAAGTGGCTCCCACTAGCAAGGAAGTTTTTGAACAATATTTTGGCCTCCAGAATAATAGCAAGAAATTTCATGAAGCTGCTTTGGCAAAAATTTAAGATGATGCACCGTTGACATTCAAACATTCACTCAAAACTGGCAACATATTACAAGCACATGTTCAGATGGCAATAAATATGGGGCCACCTCTCAGTAAAGCTTAACTGAGGGTGGCTCCATATTGTATGGTTGCCTGTAGGAATATTACTGAATTGTAATTTTACTAACAGAAGGGAGACTGAAGTGATCTCTGAACATACTCCTGGCAGCCCGTTTACTTGAGGTTAAAAAAATTCCGGCTCCTATAATGACCTTTCACTCCCATTGACTTGCTTGGACATATACTTAGCTGCAGTTATAATGAGAATGATGCATAAAATTCCTAATAAAAAGAGCTTTAATTCAATAAACAACATGCTTAGTGTAAAGTCAGTGGTTTTTTGCATTGCCTAGCAAGTCATACTGCCGCTGCTGCAAGGGCAGCTGCCACTTGTCTTCCAAAGCAATGCAAAAACCACTGACAAGTGCATTTACTGCTCTGGTCTTGAATGAGTTAACGTGAAAGAGGTGGTCATGTTAAGAAAACGTCATTACTAATGGGGCTATAAAGGCTATGTACAACTGCATGTTGCCAATGATGCTGGCGGTAGCTACAATACAGTAGTGACTGACCCATTTACCACACACTTTGACTTCAGTGAGGCTGCAGCCTGGCAGGTTCCGGGGGGCGGGGAGGGGGCAAGTCAGCATCTCTGCCTTACAATACATCTTCGCTGACCTACATAGCACATGTGCCCTTCCTACCTTGGAATTAATTTGAACATTAAATTAATTGCCTCTCTCCTGCAAATATTCATTTGAGGGGCTGTCCAGAATGACGTGTTTAGTGGGTAGAAGCAAAATCTATGCTGATATGTGAACATGAATGAATATGGTGCCAAATGCTTTTATCATTTCAATAGATGGTCACATGACCTTCTACAAAGGATCTGTGTTCTTGCAGTTAAAGAGTAAGCAGCCTGTATCTTTACTATACATACATGCTGTCAGACATTATGAAATGCCCATGCTGTAACTTCCCCGAAAAAATTCTATATTAAGCGGCGCCTCGATTAAAACTCCATCACGTATAAGCGATAACGCGCATCTTCATGGAAACACCTTGAGGTTGAGTAGCTCAGATAATTTAACTGAGCCGCTGGGATAGTATTTAAGGCAGAGTTGTTCGGAAAATAAGCTTGATCTTCCTGGTGGACCACTGTACTTCTTGTTTTGCGGTGAATAGCGTCCAGTGACCTCACTGAGGTTACCTGAACATCAGACTGCTTTAAAAGTGGCTTCGCTGGCTTTGGGCCTTGGACAATCAGGCAAGACCGAGGAAGTTCAGCGCAGATGCTGATTTTACCACGTACTGCGTTTATTCAGTACATGTTCCATTAAAGAATTTTGATATCCCCAAAAAGTATTTGTGATTCTTTGTGAAATTTGCATCAGCCCTTTATTGTCGACATGGATAGACCTAAAACTACCACTCCGTAGAGGAGTTGCAGCTTAAGCAGAGACTAATCAACAGTTAGCCTTATGAAAAAAATCACAAGCCATTAAGTATTTAATGCCCATTTGAAATATGAAAACAGTGGACCATTGCCAGAAAGTGTATGATTTTGTGTTTGGCGGTTAATTTCCAATTTATAAATCGTTTTCCTCCCGAACTAGTTTTGTTGTCAAAATGCCGCCTCTGTGGCGCCTGAGAACACAATTCATGACACAACAATTCACATTATTAAACATACAATGCGCAAAATCTTAATGGACGGACAGTCAGGTTTTTTTTATTTTGTCGCGAGGGACCGTTGTCGGCACGGAAAATTACGAGTGACTGCAGGTCACTTGTGATTTACCCCAAAAACATCGAGCCCTCGAGAAAGAAAAATTTGTTATCTATTCATTGTATTCATGGCCCACTGCGAAATGCAACATGCCACATTTATTGTTTCTTTTCATTTGAAGAATCTTCCGTCCCTTCGGCAAATCATGGGATCTTTTACCCATAGTACTAGAAACGTACCGTCTCTAACGCAATTCAAACCAAGAATATCCAACCCCTTTATCATGTTCCGTGAAATATCCTGAGCTCATAAAAGTCGGCAACAGTATGTTCTTCATGCTGGGTTACATGTGGGCCCGAGTCAATTAAACGCACATTTATTTTAAATATGTGTCACGGAATCACCAGCTTGCCCACGTGGAACGGCCATGCCTGGCATTATTTTTAACCTGTCTCGAGTCTATCACAGTCCGTGATATACTCTTTACTACCATCGACTCTGTAGCTCCTTCTCGCCCAAGTACTCTTCTGTTAGGTACCAGTGAATGCGACCTTGAGGGCAATACTATCACATTTCTAGCATTGCAAAATTTTATTGAAAAAAAAAGACAAAACAAAACAAACAAACAAAAAAAAACCTTTTCTAGCTCAAACTCTATTTAGTAACTGAAGGCAGTCACTCCTAGGAGTCATAGTCTCAGTTGGCCATACCCATATCACTCAACTTACAATGAGCTTATTAAGTCACCCCCACTATCTGTCCTGAGAAATTTGTGGTGCCTCTCTCATCATTAAGTACTGCTTGTTAGCCCGGCAACAATAGGGGATCAAATAGGGCTTGGCCCTCCTCCCCAACTGTGTTCCATGACCGGGAACTTTGTGCACTGTTATACATCATATATTATGTATTATTATTGAATAAAATATGTTTAAGCCAACGTGCCACGTCTTTTTTACGCCTTCTTTCCCGGTTGACGTCTTAAAATACACTCCCAATTCCGTCGTCGGCGGTTCCTTTATCTGTAATGAATCATTGGCACGTTGTTGTCGCTTTTTTGTAATTAACAATACCCCAATGCATACGGTAACTAATTGTGTCGATTGATTGCCGAAAATTGAAATTTAAGAAATTTGGTGTCTTCTGATGATGGCGTTACCGACTATGCAGAGACCACCTTGTGTGCTTGTGTCTGGGACTTTCCTGTTTTACCTGCCACGTGGCAATCTCAAATAGCGTCTGCTTTGTCGCTTTCTTTTAATCTACTCTTTCTCGCGATGCAATTTTCAAAATGAACAAATAGATCACTGAAAGAACAAATAATAGATAGATGGGTGGATACGGACGGACAGACCGACAGACAGACAAACGAATTAGCAAATAAAGTTGTAAAATCTTTACCAGATGCACCCGACCCAAGTCAACATATGTTTTCGCTGGTTGGGTGATCAATCCAATTGTTACCGACAGGAAAACATTGACTTACCCGAGAGATGCTGCTCTTCTTGCAGGAAAAGCCGACAGTGAGACCAGCGGCAACCCACCCCACATTTTATATCAAATGTCACATGTCAACCGTCACGCAAAAGTGATGTGAAATCTGCGAGTTTTTCATAAGTTCTTATTGTTTAACATTCAAGGTCTCATTGTTTTGTTCTTCATGCACTTTTTGCTGCGAAACTGTATCATTTTTTGACAGACTCTGATTACAATGATCAGAAAGCATATGGAGACCATTTCCTTGCATATATAGACATCAAGAAACTGAAACCAGACGATTTTAAGAACAAATCAAAATTATCCCCCTCTCCTCCAGCTGTGTGAATGCAAAGTAGTTCAAAAATGCTCTCAAATCGCAACTTCAAGTCTGTAATTTTTTGTATTTGTGTTCCGCGTATCTACAGTTTGGTACTTGGCCTTCTGACATCGTTCATGCGTGTTCCAGTTCCACTGATGCCCTTGTCCTAGCTTAATGAGACGTCTTTTTACATGAATAAAGTCCAATGGGATGTGCTCTGAGAATTACTGTGTAGTATTGATGTCGTTTACGGAGCCCCCTAAGGGACATGCAAAACAAATTGAGTTTACCGAAATAAATTTGAATCCTACGTAATATATATATTATGTTGGAACTAAATATATTGAATGAATGAAAGAATGGCTACGATAGGGAGACTTGGCGGACAACAAAAGACGCGGATTTTACGATATTGTTCAAAATAATATTTTTTTAAAAAAAAGATATATGTCATATGGGAACAAAATCATTTTTAAACATTTTTCTGCACGTTCTTATACTGTAACATGATGGCTCAGCAGGCACATCAAATCTTGAATGTATTTTCTATTAAGCGTCATCCCAATTAAATTTAATAGGTCACACACTTTGCCGTTAAATCTTCATACGGAAAATGGCAGCTGGGATAGAAAATAGGCCTTAAATATGTTGATGTGGTCGTGTTATGTGAGCGTACCAAACGAGCATATATTGTCTTCCATTTACTCTTTTAGAACAATTTTTTTTACGTTTTACAAGCAACGACTGGTCCTCTGGTCGATGTACTACTGACACTTAAATTAGAGTTGTTAGACAACAAAAATTCGGCTACACCACTCTCATCAATTGATACCTTTTCTCTCATCACACGCTGCAAATAATTAGTTTAGCCAACTCAAAGAAACGTTAGCATTTATTTTATCGACTAAAGGCACCAGTAGTCCCTGAAAAAACTCACTTTTTTCGTTCTGTATATATATGTATGTACATATATATATATATATATATATATATATATATATATATATATATATATATATATATATATACATATACATATACATATACATATAACATGCTATATACAATGTACTGTTGATGTAACTGGCTGTAAATAATTGGCATCTAAATCAGCTGACTGACTAGTTGATCTACGTCTGGTTATTAATGAAAAAATTAAAAACTGTTACAGGAAAACAGTTAAACCTACAGTTACCTTCAGGAATTTCAACATGATTCCCCTCTCTCTCTCTTTCTTTCTTTCTTTCTTTCTTTCTTTCTTTCTTTCTTTCTTTCTTTCTTTCTTTCTTTCTTTCTTTCTTTCTTTCTTTTCTTTTCTTTTCTGAAAACCTAATTCTTTCTCTGATAAACGTAGTATAATTTTACAATAATTAGGACTTTTTTACATTTTGACCTTGTGAACTTTATAGAACCACGAGTAAGATGTACATTATGCTTGGCTGACTTGCAGATGACTTACAATGGCATACTACATTTTTTTGAATTCTAAATTATTACCCTAATAATTGACTTATAAGATGACTTGTGGGATTCTATGCTTTCTTGAACATTTAAATTTCCTTCAAAAATACTTCTGGAAACCAACTTGAAATTTGACTGCATAAGGATTCTATACCCCTGTTGAATAACATTGGGCTCGTGGTATTCCAAAGAAAACGGTCTGGAAGGGGGTTTTAGACGGCTTTTGTACCATTCTTCCGTGTATTCTCTCGTGATTCGATGGCCTGAAAGGTCAAATGACACGCTACAATGATCTGACATCCATTTAATGTCATGTACGGACATAGTGATAATTAATGGGAATAACATATAACCTTGTGGTGGGGTAGTTGGTTGCTTCGGGTCTTCTGTAGTATAGTGGTATAATTGCTTGAACTTGTAGTACTTCTCGTTGCAATGTGAACGACCAACACTTGCTAAGTTATTGACAGTTTTTTTTTTGCAGTTATATATACACAGCTTATGTATACCAACTGTCCGCCAGACCCAACTCTGTGGAACACTGCTTGTACAAGGGTTTTTATATGTTTTACACATTACAGCTGGTAATCCGCAGGTTGTAGTTTATTAAGTTGTTTTGAACATAATATTCTGGTTAGTATGCATGATATTTTCATTATATCTATATCTATCCATATGGCGCATAGGTCTTACAGGTTAATTTATTTTATACTCTATTGATAAGTTTTAATAATCATAACATTATTGTAAATATCCAGCACAAAACGTACACATGTGCTCAGGTGAATACTTATATCAATTTTGATGTGTCATATACTTGATTGATGAGATCCATAACCACAATATCATTGGGTTTTTAAACGTTATTAAACAGCATGAATCTACCCAGATTTGTTTATGTCAATACTTATATAAATTTTGATATGTCACATTTTTGATCGATGTGGTGTATTATTAAACTGGGAAAGTTAAATGCTTTACACCTGCGGTCCATATGTAAGAAATACAGATAGTTCAATAAATGCAATAAATTTTAAGACTACCTCTCAATACATAAAGTTTTAAAAATGAATTAATAAAATGTAAAGAAAATGTCCGTAGGAGTTACTTTGTTACAAACAGCTGATCGATGATTACATAATCTATGCATGTAGGATTTCGAGCATTGTGACTAAAGAATGTACATTTTCCAAACATAAATATAAGGAAATGGCATAATGCTATCACCATACACCGATAAGATTACAATGTTGAGTGTTCTGCCGTTTTGCAGCTGGCTGCCAATGACTTGTAGAGTCAGGTTTAGTGATGGGGATGTTTTTTTGTATTGTCACTGTCATCATCACCATAATCGTAATTTATATGTTACCATCATCACTGTGACCATCACTGTCGTCGTCGTAATCATCACCATCACCATCGTCATCATAATCATCACTATAACCATAACCGTTGTCATCGCCATGACCTTCACACGAAAAATGCCGTAACTTCTTTCAACATGGATGGTGAAAATATGTACCTCAGGTCATACTTTTTCTTACATGCAGTGACTGGTACAGGGGACAAACTGTATGGCAAGATATACCTGCATGTCTAATTTCTGGCTGAAACATGTTCACATTTTACATGTTTAAAAAAATGTCGAAGCTATACAAGGATCAATTTATGGAAAATAAAAATAAAATGAAATATATATTTAAAGTTGTCATATTTTATTTTTTAATCAGTCCTGGACCATATTAGGTTCTTTAATATTTTAAGAATTATAAACTGCCAGAAAACGCCCTTCTAAAATACAAAATTATCAATGGGAAAGTAACGGACACGGCAAGGAAAAATCAACTGGGGAGTACGATTTGGGTATTTTTAGTTCGTCAAAGTAGGGGAAAAAAAGAACAACTGAATGATAGTTTTTAGCACCCCCCCCCCTCCACATTAGATGCAGGGCTGTAGCCAGGGTTAGAAAATGGACGAGGCGAACATAGCTTAATAAGAGAGTCCGGGGGCATGCTCCCCCGCAAAAAATAAAAACCTAGGTGCTAAATCATGCATTCTGAGGGTATCTGATGCCGAATTTGACACTTTTATCTGACACAAAAGTAAAGTGTTTTTATTGGTTTTATTGCATGTTTTTATTCAGAATTTAACATTATGTGCCATAATGTTCATGGCTGGTTTCAAACGTTTAATGTACAGACACAGGTTTTGCCTACCTGGAGAAGTCACGGATATTTGATGCTCTTCTTTTCAGTGTTAGCTGGCCACTGACTAAGTGAATTGATAGTACTATGTAACCCACATCCAAGAAACCAGTGTAATAAGGGAGAGCAAGAACAGGAGCTTCTACTGCTCTCCTGTTGAGGGCATTTCAGTCATTCAGGGCTAGAGTTGTGTATTCCCATTACTTATCATTGAAATTTACAGTTTTATAACTTTGAAACCAATCGTTGCCGAAACAGCAGATTTTGTGTGTATGTACATAGCTGAAATGTTCACATAAATTTTATTCTTACAGCTCTGAAAGTAGTCTTTTAAATTTGAGGTTAATTTGACATGCAATCCGATGAGATTATACATCTTTAGCCTGAAAGAATTCTATATATCGGATAGTGTATTCAGCTGAATGCACAGATAATTGGTAATTGTGACCTCTCTTATTACTTCAAATCAAATGTATGATGTTACATTTACATAGGTACTGCTGTCTGCTGCATCCACTGGCCCAGCGTCATAAACATACACATATACATACTAGGGCACTGAGGGAGGGATGGGTAGGATAACATCTAAACTGGGAATTTTTATTTATTTATTAATTTATTTATTTATTTGTTTGTTTGTTTGTTTGTTTGTTTGTTTGTTTGTTTTGTTTGTTTGTTTGTTTGTTTATTTATTTTTATTTATTTATTTATTTATTTATTTATTCATTCATTCATTCGTTCATTCATTCAATCATTCATTTATTTACTGGGCAGTGAGTGAGGGATGGGTAGGGTACCATCTAAAGAAAATAGGATTGAAAAAATTATTCATTCATTCATTTAGTTCTATGTTTATTGTGTGTACCTATTGAACATGAACGAAAGATCTGCATTTCCTTGTATTTTCCCCAGTTGACAAGACATGTGGTCATACCGTACATGCCTGGTTTCTGCAAAAAGTATTCATATACCACTCGTGTGAGTGTCAAAAACCCATATCTAGATTACCATCACATGTGCACTTTCGTACTCAAGAGAGATGGCAGGGAGTCTTTCTTACGACCCTTTTTTTAGTTACACCGTTATAAAATAAAATAGCTGATGAATATTATACAAATAAATGAGAAGGCGGTCATAGCGTCGAGCTAGAACAAGCCAGGCCGCTGAGCGGTCCTGGACGGAGTTCACTCTCGACTCTCGGAAAAAGGGTCTTAAGAAAGACTAGATGGCAGGCGACCACGCTCGCTTGGGGAATGTGGAGATTGATACTTCATCAACACAGCAGTGGGCCTCTCGTCTTGCTTCATCACACAAGCTGTAGATACAATACTCTCACATTTCAGTTTGACAAGATGTCAGTACCATGCAGGGGAAACACTCAATTTAATTATGACTGACTTAGTAACGAAGATGTAGGAGGAAAAAGAAAAAAAGGGGAAATTCTGGACGAGGCCACTGTCTCGTCTGCCTCATGCTTGCTTCGGACCTGAGGTGAGACAAGCACACTTTGTCCTACTTGACTGTGAACTTCGCTCTGCAACTTTCAACTCTTGTAACGATTTGAGACAACTTTCACGCTGGGAAGGAAAGCACTTACACACTCAAAGAGTGACTGCACTATAAAGTGTAATGTGTCCAAAAAACGAAGGGGGATTTACCATCGAATTTAAACAGACTTAAATAGTTGAGAAATACAAATATCTACATGTTGCTTTTCTGCCCTTCTGCTCACCATTCAAGTTAATACCGTAGCAGCTCATCGGGGTTTTTTTTGTTTTCTGTTTTGAAACCAAAAATAAATTTGAAAATTATGCATTATGGTGTATAAACGGCTACCATCGTAAAAAAAAGCAAGCGCGGCTTTACTCCTTATGGAATACATACTATAACAGTACCAACACTGGGGGGGGGGGGGGAGGATCTTAGCCTGAAAAAATGGGGGAGTAAACCTGTAATTGCTTGGGATTCCGACAAATTCTTATATAAATCATGAAAAAATAAAATAGCCCTTTGCGGAAACATTAGCATTTGGTTAATTGACTAATGGCACCAGCAGTCCCTGGGGCTGAAAAATATTACTTTGTCATATATATATATATATATATATATATATATATATATATATATATATATATATATATATATATATATATATATATATATATATTTGTATGTGTGTAACATGCGATGCAGCTGATACTACTTCAGTCAATCCTTTGTGTTCCTATTCATTCACCTCTGACCCTCAAATTAATGGACAGGATGTGTCAACTACCATAAGTACAGAATTAAACAAGATTCATAACTGGCTAGCTGCAAATAAGTTATCATTAAATACACTGAAGACAACATTCATGTTATTCATTTCTACCAAAAGAAAACTAATTTTAATTTGGATTCACAAATATACAATAATTCAATTTCTGAAATTAAGGAATTTCATTTTTTAGGATTAGTAATCCAAGAATATTTAAATTGGAGAGCCCATATTAACAAAATCGACAATTAACAACGTAGTTGGCATTTTCAAGAGATAATATAAATACATACCTACAACCACGCTGTTATTAATTTACAATTTTCTTTTTCTATCCCATCAATTCTTGCTTGGGGCTTCTGTTGTGAGTGCAAACGACGTCATTGCTGCTTTATCTTAGCTTAATGGGGAAATTTTGGCCCTATAGGTTGGTTTGACAACTAGGCTTGGCCTTTCTCTGAACATCCCCTGACACAGAGACTGTTTATTTACCATTCCATTACATTTGAGACTTTCTGTTTAAACCACTTTCTAGTGATCAATAACCTATTCCATAGTTTAAACTCTGTAGTCCTTATCCTGACCTGTCACTCTGTAACATCAACTAAATAAGAGAAAATGTTATTGTCTCCTTTACCCTTTTCCTATGAAAGTTTTGACGTAGGCTATATCAGCCTAAATGTAATAACGGGTCCTCAGCGGGAACTATGACAGCCAATGGTGGACAGTGGTAATTTGAAATTTGCTTCCTATTAAGCACCTCTATAGGCTACTCTGTACATATATTTTGATATATAATTGTAAAGTGGCAACTTGACGTTGGTACATTGAAGTTATAGCACATGCTTGTTTTCTGTCAATTTCACCATAATGGATTATTGGTATGTTCTATCTATATAAACATGATAATTTGAAATATGAAATTATATTGAACTATGGTCCCAACTGTGTACAGTATCTTGGAGTTCAACTATACCCTATGGTCCCCCTCTTATAAGGCTACCCCAAATGCAGCCAAAAGGTGCCTTATAAGACGGGGAGAAAATAATGGAAATACCATACTTTCTGTAAAATAATGCTGGCCTTTCAAGAGGCGCGGCCTCTGGTGAGAGGGGCCTTATAAAAGGGGGACCACTTTACAAGTACTGCAGATATTTGCTATTGTAACCCACATAAAAAAAATCAAATACTGGTGATACAGTCGCAATGACCTGCTGTTCTGGTATAATTGCAAAATGTGACATTTGGTAATGTCATTCAAGTTGCCGTGGAAATTTGTTGGTTCCATATGTGTGTCAAAATCTTTTTAAAAGTACATTTCCATCATATTGCATTTATAGAAAGGGGTGAAGTTGATGTATCAGATAAAGTAGAATTGTAATTTTTATTCTTAAATTTTACCTTTACTTTCATTGGTTGCCATGACAACCAAAGAAAAACAATTTCTGCCATTGAAACATGTACTTAGCTCTGCCTGGAACTTGTGTTCCATCAAAGATATGTTGCACGAATTAAAAGATTTTAGGTAAATTAATTGTTTACAATTTACACTATTAATAGCAGTGCCATTGAGCATAAGGACAGACTATATCAACAAAATTCTGCTAAAAATATTGTTAGGTAAGCATAAAACACTGGTAGTTTTTTAGGGTCCGCCCCATACAGGGGACCCTTTCTGTTTTTGGGTTGTACGTCCGTCCGTCTCTCTGGATGTTCGTCCATCCAGATGTGCGCATTCTCGTTACCATGATAACAACAGAATGCCTCCATGCATTTTGCTCAAATTTGGCAATATGACCTGACCTGGCAAAGAAGAACTGATCAGGTTTTGGTGTCACCATGACATAATTTGTTTTGAGCAAATGATAGAATATTAGCTTGTTACCGCAATATCTCCAGAATGTTCCAATGTATTTTGCTTAAATTTGGCAGTATGTTTATCTGGCATGCCAAGGTGAACTGATTAAAGTTTGGTGTCAGCATGACCTAATTTGAGCAAATGGCAGCCTAGCTACATACTCATCAGGGCTCGTTACCGCAATATCTCCGGAATGCTCAAATGTATTTTGCTTAAATTTGGCAGTGTGCTTATCTGACATGCCAAGATGAACTGATTCGATTTGGGTGTCATCATCACCTAATTTGAGCAAATGGTGGACACTTCAGTCAAAGCTTGCTTTAGATATGTTTAGTTTACACTAAATTGACCACAATGGTAGCTATGGAAGCAATACTTGTTAGCTCAGCTGACTTGTCAGTAGCTGAGCTTATCTTTGGGTCCTTCGTCCGTAGTCAACAATTGACTTCTCTAAAACCATCAGCCAGATTCATTTCAAACTTGGTGGCAATGTACCTTAGGTGGGTTTCTACCAAGTTTGTGCAAATGGTTACGCTCCAATGATTTTTTATTTTTCAATGATTTTTTTAAGGTGGGGGGCAAATGTTAAAAAATATTCTCAAAACACCCTCACTCAATTGCTTTGATGTCACACAGGAACACTCCTAGGCACTCCTAGCGCTTAATTTGTTCACCAGGTAGTGCTGCAATTTTTTGATAATTTTAATTTTTTTCATGTGTGTTTTTGCTATTTTTGACTTTTCCCCCAGAACCGTCAGTCAGATTGAGGTGGAACTCGGTGGATATGTTCCTTGTGCAATTAATAGTCATACAAAGTTGTTCAACAGGTGTCAACGCTATGGCTCACTGATTTTTAAGGTTTTATTCAGTTTAAGCACATCTCCAAAACCGTTAACCAGATTGACTTCAAACTTGGTCGCAATGTACTTTGGGTGGGTCTACCAGATTTGTACAAATGGTCACGCTCCATTGATTTGGGGATTTTTTGCTCAGCAAACTTGTCAGCAACTGAGCTTATCTTATGGTCCTTAGTCCTTCGTCGTCTGTCGTCTGTCGTCCGTCGCCAAAAAAATCGACTTTTTTTCCAAAACTGTCACCCAGATTCAAGACAAACTTGGTGGCAATGTACCTTGCGTGGGCCTCTACCAAGCTTGCTAAAATGGTCACGCTCCAGCGATTTCAATTGTTTATGAGTTTTATTTTTTTGTTCTTTTTGGGAAAATCTTTTAAAAAAATTCTTCTCTGAAACCGCTTACCCGATTGCTTTGATGTCACAAATCCACATTTCTAGAGACTCATTCTAGACACGTTTAGTTAATAATTTGTATACCAGTTGACGCTACAGTTTGTTTTTTTTTTTCTTTTTTTATGGTTTTTGGTGTGTTTTTTATGGTATTTTTGACTTCTCCAGAACCGTCGCTCAGATTAGGCTGATCTTGGTTGCGATGTTTCTTGTACAAGGGTCAAACAAAGTTGTTCACTAGGTGGTTATGCAGTAGATTCCTGATTTTAACGATTTTTTTAATTTTGGTACTTATCGGTAAATGCACTTTTCCTATTGATTACTATGTAACTCAATGGGCATTCTTATACCTCTTTACATTTTTGACTTCTTCTCCAAAACCGTTGTCCAGATTGACTTCATCTTGGGTGCAATGTATCTTCGATAGGTCTCCACCAGATTTGTTCAAATGGTCACGCTCCATTGATATTTCAATTTTTTGTAATTTTTTTTGTTTTTGTTTTTGTTTTTGGACAAATCCTTAAAAACATCTTCTCTGAAACCGCTAACCTGATCACTTTGATATCACACAGCAACACTTCCAGTTCTTACTTGTTCACCAAGTGGTGCTGCATTTTTTTTTCTAATTCTTTCATGATTTTTTTGTGTTTTTGCTATTTGTGACTTGATTTTTAGAACTGTCACTCAGATTAAGCTGAAACTTGTTGATATGTTCCTTGAAGAAGGATCAAACAAAGTTGTTCACTAGGTGGTAATGCTTTGGATTCCTGATGTAATTTCTTTTTTAACAGTTCTGGCACTTACCAGTTTATGCACCTTTCCTATTGACTACTATGTGAGCCAATGGGCATTCTAATGCTGATTCACATTTTCCGACCTTTCCTTCAAAACCTTCGACCAGATTGGCTTCAAACTTGGTGGCAATGTACCTTGAGTGGGTCTCTACCAGATTTGTGCAACTGGTCATGCTCCATTGATTTTTGGATTTTTTTTTATGAATTTCTTTGGGTTTTTTGGGGGGAGGGCAAATCTTACATGGCTAGGGTATATGTACATGTCAGCTGAGCACAGGACTGTCGCAGTTCTCTTGTTTAAACATTTTAATATGACATTTGGTGAAATGTTTTATTCCAATTAAAGCTACCGACAAGTATCTAATGTTGAAAGGCAAATTTGTTATTTTATTAAAATTTCTGTTATCATGGCAACCAATTATTGACACTGACCACAAGAGATTGCATTATCATGAAGGGCCTTTTTAGCAGATATGTTGATTTAGAGTGGCAACTTGAATGTACAGAATGTTATCATGGTTATAGTTAAAGATGCTTTTCCTAATGATTACTCCCAAACTGAATTTGCATTACCATGGTTACCAATCAAAACATATATTGCCCAGGAAATAGATAGCAAAGTCTACCTAACCCTAAACTTCAGGGACTCATCTTTTATCTGACATCAACATTAGTTGGTTTTTTTTAAATATGCGTAAGAATCTATTGCCAGTATTGCCATAAGTTTCATTTCCCCAATGCACAGCACTGGCCATAATGAATTACCAGTATCAACCAAAGTGTGCAAATTTTGAATGATCTGTATATTTAAAGGCGCGTTACTAGGCAACTATCATCAATCTTATTTGACTAAATTGACCCCAAGCTCAATTGTGAAAGACTTAACAATTTAACATGATGTTTGATGAAAATTGTGCATAATATATGTGAAGCAAAAACAGGTTTTCAGTCTCTCATTGGAGGGATCTGTCAAGACAGGTACTATTGTGCAGCTAAGTGGTCTCTCAAGAAAGTGTTCTCTCTTAAGACCCACTCTTGAGATACCACTTGAACTAATCCCAAATACTCGTTTTACCATGTAAATTTACCTGTTATGGGAGGACGCTTGTTTTATGGAACCACTGAACTTGGCAATGAAGGTGATCTCTGGAGGCAAAGACTAATATTGTATAACATCTGCCATAAGAGACCTCCCTTTTTTGAGACACCACTTTGCTGTTCTAACCATTATCATTTACCTGTAATGAGAGACCACCTGTTTCAAACGACCACTGTTACCTTTGTAATACTGGTGGTCGCTCCAGTAAGTATTAGTGTATATTAGTATTTGCATAAGAAACAACCTTTTCATTTTCTTACACCTTTTGTCCGGTTAACTCCATCATATATAAAAGACACATCTGACTTTCTAAATAAAATTGAGGACACACAAATTGACGAAACTGACTATTTAGCGACCTTAAATATAACGTCATTATATACCAACATCCCACACAGAGACGGGATCCACGATGCAACGGAAACCCTAAACCAAAGAGGAGACCAATCAGTATACACATGGCTCCTCATTCACTTCGTCTTCACAAACACTGCTTCAGATTTGATGACAGGTACTATTTGCAGAAATCAGGCACTGCCACGGGCACGTTAATGGAACCTGATTATGCAAACTTGTTCATCCATACATTAAAAAACGTACTTATTAGCTTCGTTTGAATACACAGTCACGATGTTGCTCTGTTTCATCGATGATGTAGGGATGATTTGGCCGCACGATCTCCCCACTTTGGGACGTTTTATTGAACTCGCAAACTCATCCAACCCTACGATAAACCTCACAGCTAATTATTCCCTGACAGACCTGAATTTTTTAGATGTTTTGATTTTAAAAGGAGGAAGACATGTGGCCACGACCTTATATGTAAAACCTGCCAACACATATATGTACCTACACTATCACTCATGTCAAACTGAGCACCAAAAACGCTCTATTCCAAACAGCCGAGCGTTAAGAATTCGCCGTATATGGTCCACAGACCATGAATTTGTCAAAGACTGTACATCCTTGAAACCAAATTTGCGTATAAGTGGCTACCCAATTAATATTACCAAGGAAGCCATTTCCCATGCAAAACAGAAACCACCTGCTTCTCTAATGCGCGGCAACCAGGATACAAGACCAACACAGGAAACGATCAATATAGTTACCACATACCACCCATCAAACCCTCTCACCAGAGCAGTGATATCACAACACTGGCCGAGTCTAAACCTACATCATGATAATCAACATAAATTCAACAAAGAAGCCATGGTCTGCTTTAAAAAAAACAACCTTCCCTCAGTGATAAACTAGTCCACTCGGACGTCCGCGTCTATTCTCCCATCCCAAGCAGCAGGCTCTCTAATCGCGGATGCACCAAATGCTCCTACTACGTCAACAAAACATCATTCATCGGCACTACTACTAAAACTAAATACTACATAAAACAAGGCATCACATGTCAGACCTCTAACTGCATTTATGTAATAGAATGTACATCAGGTCACAAGCAATATGTAGGGCAAACAAATAAACACTTTACGGTCAACGCAAGAATCAAAAGTTCGAACGATAAAGTTATACCATCCCACTTATGCGTATGCACCGATTCCGACGTCATAATATATGGCATTAAGACATTTGCCGGTCTTGACAACATAACTACAGTTACCTATGAAGCAGGGTGGATACAAGAGTTAAACACTATTTCTCCGTTTGACCTAAATTACAGACTCGAAAAATGTTAACTGGTAAATCTGCCACAAGAATTTCAAGCATCCAGCTTCGTTGCATGGATACAGTGCAGGACACAAAGGTGTCCAGATTAGACCGAGCTGTTGCCTGTGCAACAAGACACATGGCTGATTCAAGACCCATCAAACAGACATCATACAGCCACACCGTTATGTACCTGAGGAAGAAGCCATCATTCCTAAGAAATACACTAGACCCTTTAAAGTGGACCCGACCAAATATAAGTTCAGGATCGTCTCCGGCCTAAATGTACATTCTAAACAGAAACAGAGCGTCCCTATAGTACAAAACGCAGGATATGTGAGACCAGCAGATTATAAAAACTTCATAAGAGAAGCATTACCATGCTACCGATAGCCCATTGGGGGGTTTAACCTGACAGAAAACATGCAAGCCTGAAATATCTGAAAGTGAATGTTAAAACAGGAGGATGCCATAGACAAAGTTAAGTACCGAGACAGACAGGTCTTAAAACTGTAAATTGGTGTGGCCAAACTTGCTACTAATCTTTGGATATTAACAGCAAAATTATAGGGCAAGTCAGAAAAGAATGAAAGTCATTTGTATTTGAATCAACAGAATGTAGTAAAAATATAAAATTTCTCAATCAGATATCAAGTACAATTAAGCAAGCTTGTAACTGTTGTCAGTAGCTGCTTGCTACCTTTAGGCCTTGGGGGTTTGTCCTTACAGAAAACAAGCTAGCCTAAAATGTCTGACAGGTGAACATTAAAACAGAATGTTGCCAAAAGATAAAATTAAGAAGCTAACCAGGCAAGCTTAAAATCTCTAAAATTATTGAAACCCACTTTCTAACCATCTCGGGATATTTACCGCGAAATTTGTATAAATATTTGTTCAAAACTGCATCTTGGAATCCTCTTGACTCAAGTTTATTGTGAGTAAATTTGGTTCTAGATGCAAAGTCCTAAAATTTAGAACAAATACGACCAAATATCAAAATATGTGACAAATACGTATTATATCCAATAGTTTCCGAATTATAACTGTCCGGGAAAGCAAAATTAACAATTTCAAAGTTAAACTCATCTATTTTGTGATAGACTTTAATACAAAACCTGTCATTAGTGACATTAATATCCAAGTCCAAAAACCCATCTCTGAAACAATTGTTACCGTCCACAGGGATATCTTTTGGGTAAACCCCTTGATCAATTTCACTGAAGTTTTGTACATTTACGCAAGCAATGTCATCAATATATCTTGCGTTGTTTGATAATTTTATCCTTTTTAACCATTTTTCTCCACATACTTAAATTCAAGCCAGATTAAATATAAATGGGAGCAGTTGCTACCCATTGGAATGCCTTTTATTTTCTGAAAAAACTAATGCTCCACATTGGACAAAAGTATTATCCAAAAGAAATTTTTATAGCATCGGTCAAAGTTTCAACAGTCTAAGATTTAACGTTACTTTTTGAATATTTATTGTGTGACTAATATGCTTTTTTTGTATATGAATTAATATTTATGTATGGTTTCCCATTATGTTTAAATATTTTGCTTATTAATTCTGAAAGTGAACTTTTGACTTCATCTATGGGTAGATTTGTGTACAATGTAGAAAAATCAAAACATTTGATATTTTTTGCTTTTACATCGTTGAGTTTAGATACAAACTCGGAAGAATTGCTTATTCTCCAAAAACAAATTATTCCACACATTTATGACATTTCCAGTGCTCATCCCAACAGAGGCTGGTTTCCGTATGTATGAAAATCACGGAATGGAAGCAGCAATTAGAGAGGAAGCAAAGTTATCTTGCCTAACGGGAGTCTGGAGTTCTTTGGTGCATCTAATGCCATCAGCTACAGTGTGCGGAAAAGCAATATGGAGTATAAATCCAAACGCAAACCAGTCTTTGTGTCCACTGTTTCACCGATGCTTCCAGCCATTGAGATCAAAATTAACAGGGCATGTGTACATTTTGTGGTCACGAGATGGACAGTTAGATAACAGGAGTGGTGCGGTAATTGAACCCAACCATTTGGTGTATATAAAGCCAGATGATGTTTTTGATATGATGGAAGGTTCTGATTCTGACCTTGATCAGCCTTTAGCATCCATAGAAATTAAAAGTGATTTTAAACAGCAGAATACACAGATTGAAATTTTAAACAGCATGGACGAAGAGTTCAATTTGGAAGGCAACGAAGCACAATGCAGTCTCACGAGACAAACTAAATCTCCACACACAATGGAAATGAGTTTCGATGGTGTTGACTTTAAGATCAGATTTGACACTGAGGACGATACAGCATTGTGTAGCCCAAAGGTAGATATGGCTGTCACGTCAAAGAATGGGGACACAACACAACATCACAATGAAAAGGAAGCCCTTGTTGTAACCGCAAGAGGTGAAGAAGAACAAAACAATGCACAAACTAAAGTCCACCACACCTCAGAAAAGAGTCTTGATGGAAAAGACATTCAGAGCGCATTTGACACCAATGATGATGCACCATTGTGTAGCCTCATGGAAGAAACGGCAAAGGTGTCAAAGGCTGAGAAAGACCAACAAAATCACATAGTAAATGGAAACCATGCTATTACAACTGACGATGAAGACCAACAAAGGAATATAGAGACTAAAATCCCGGGCACCAATGCAAAGAGTTTTAATGGAGAGGACATAGAGACCAGATTTAACTCTGAGGACGATCCACCACTGAAAAGTTTGAAAGTAGTATCACCCAAGACGCCAAACGAAAAAAGCATATTAGCTAAATCGCAATGTAAGTGAAGACTTTATTCACATACCTAAATATGACCATGAACAACAGATTGCCCATATACACTCCCTGACACCATTGAGAAGAGTTCAGATAAAATAGAAAGTGAAACCAGATTTGACACGGAGGATGATAAACCGTTGAAAATCTTGAAGGTAGATACAGCCAAGACTTCAAACCTTAAGGCAGATCAACCAAATTACATCAAAAAGGGAGAGCTGGCTTACAAAGAACAAAATAATCAAATGCAACAGCCTACCAAAAGGGAACTCCAAGACACCAGGAAAAAAATTGGATAAAACAGAGAGTGGAATCGGATTTGGCACTGAGGACGATGCAGCACTGTTCAGCTTGAAGGTAGATACAGCCAAGACGTCAAAAGAAAAGGCAGATCAACCACACCACCATGTAATGGGAGGCCCTGCAAACACCTAAAGCTGCAGAAAAGCAACAGACTGCCCGAAATACACTTCTAGACACCATAAAAAACAGTTTAGATAAAATGGAAAGTGAAACTGGATTTGACACAGAGGACGATGTACCATTATATAGCTTGAAGGTAGATAGGGCAAACACATCAAAAGTTGAGGCAAATCAAACAAATCTGTATGGAATGGGCGACTCTGATAACATATCTATATAGTACAGAAAAACATGATTTGTATTCATAAATTCCAAACCCAGCAATGACGGCAAAGAGATTCCAGATTTGCCAAAGCATCATCATTTCTTTTCCATCACTACTGTGAAGAAACAAATTTCACTCCGGACTTGAGACAAGCAGTCACCCACAAAAGGCAACCGGTGGTTTCAAACCGGTCCCCCCCCCAACCTTTGAAACACTTCTCACCAACTACAGACACCAGTGTTTCCAAAATGTATAGGCCCAAGCACCCAAAACACAAATTTCACCGCTTCTGCCAAAAAGAAAAAGAGAAATGGTAGGCCTATCACTTTTTAGTCCTCGGGACATGTCAGTCAGCTAAGTTTACAGCAAAAGAGTAAAGTAGGCCACTGTTTGGAAAGACTCGAACCTGGTGTATAATCTCAACACCTGCTATTGTGAAACTTCAAGAGAAGCGAAGGAGATAGTGAGGCACAAGTGTATGGGAGAAGATGGCACATGGTCTCGTTCTATACTTCCTTGTCCAAAGGTAATCGTAGAATTTAACAAATACATGGGAGGAGTTGATCGCCATGATCACTTCAAGGCCAGCTACTTTCTACAGCATACCAGCATCAAATGGTGGCACTACTTCTTGTGGTTTGCTGTAGACATTGCCTTCACCAACTCATCCATGCTGTTCCTGCAGAAGAACCCCAGGAAAAGCCATAAAAAGTATCAGCTGCAGGTACGTAATCTTTATATTCTTTATGAGGTAATGTACATGACCGAGGATACTATTCTTAGTGGCCAGATTAATCATAATATTATTGTCCATCCTCTCTGGTTTCGACAGAACTATGGTCAGATAAACCATAAGAATCTCCTACTGAAAAAATGGTCAGATAACCCATAAAAACGCGTACTGAAACGATTCACTTACAGAATGTTTATAATTAGGTTTCTTGAATATAGTTTATGTAAGTATGTGTGCGTGTCTGTGTGAGAGAGAGAGAAAGAGAGACAGAGAGAGAGACAGAGAGACAAAACAGAGACGGAGAATGTGAAAAAGTATGATGGCAAGACATTTTGATTTATTTTTTGTCAGTGGTATTTGTATATTAAAGGATGCGGAGCAGCTCATTGGGGGATATTGACAACGACAAAGATACCCAAAACAACGAGATGCACCTTCTGTTGATGTGAATTTTGTATCTGATCATACACATGGACTATTTAAAGGGGTACTTGCAAAATAGTGCTGTCAATGTCGGAAAGAGGGCAAACTCACTGACAGAGGACGCACACGGGAATCAACCTTTAGCTGCTTCGAATGCAATGTAAACCTTCACAGGTATCTATGCTTTGACAAATAGAATCTGTTTTTGCAATCGTATTTAGCCCGTGTATTTGGTGCATTCAGAAGTTCTGTTTAAAAAAAATGTGGGAATCCTAATTTTGAAAATTATCAATGCAATTACAAACAACGAACAAGAAAGAATTTTCACTACCCCTTTACAAATGTAAGTATTTATTGCACTCACAGTGACTGCTTTCTACCGTATCATGAGAGTTTGATTCCGAAGAAGTTGAGGATGGATGTAGCTACACAGATTAATCTTGTTAGAGAAGTGATTGCAGCACCACGCAACACCAGAACAACAATAAAATCAAAACACATGACGTCTCAACACCTTTGCTCCCATCACACTGAATTCAAGGGAAACCCAAGTGTCCTCTAGGTAAGTGCGAATTGATGAACAATAATATGTAAGCTATGAAGTTGCACTGTAGAAGTAATGTAATTTTTATGGCTTGACTGTTTGAAACTTGCATTTAAGTAAAACTGTCCTTAGGGTAAATGCCATAACGGTAAGCTTAATAAAAATAAGACATTCCATTACAGTGCATGATAAACAAAATTCGTAAACTCTAGATCTTGTCACCCACAGTCAGTCACAGACTTTAGCTGGCAATATGTGCATATTTAAATGATTATTTATCGATAAATAAAAATACTATAGAGTATGTTAGGAATAACTAGTATAATGATAACAAAGACAAGGATCATAATCGCATAGCTACCATTAATCCTTTTTTTTTTGAGAGTAAGGGTAACTCTGACTTTTGCATCCAGCCTATTCTTGCAATGTGAATGATACCGATTAATTTTGTATATTGTTATCCTTGCATATTTCAGACAAAGACTTTGAACCAGATGGATAGAAGACAAAGGCTTCAGTGCGTGTGTCCCCAAGTAAGAATAAGGGCATCCGAAAGTAAACTAGGATGATGATGTGTGATCCAAACGCCTTTGTGGACACAAATACACGTACCTACTTCATGCATGGAAATATCAACACACATGGCTAATGGACGAATAAGCAAACAGAAAGCCAAGTTCATTGATTGACATCCTTGTATATTTACTTGTTTATGAAACCACAAGGGATTTATATGAAGGTTCTTGTTGTTAACATATTAATCCATGATGGCGGATGATAATACTTATGATTATAATTTTCTAGAAATAACTGTCATACTTCAGTGACATTTACTTTAATTGGTCATGCAACGTATATATTGATTGATTTTTTAAAATTTCAAATACGGCCGTTTATGCCATAATACAGACAAAGGTTAATTTTGAGTAATAGCGGTTGTGCCCAATATGCTTGAGTATTGCTATTGGACACATATTTAGTCTACTTTTGTGAAACAGCAAGACTTCAGTAATATTAAGTTTTGTTGCGAGCTTATTAATAAATATCCTCAGTATTTTGTACATTTAACAAATGGCCATTGGTTTATCAGGAATGCAAGATTAGAGCGTTCAGATTGATGAAATATAGGCATACTAGATATGTAAACAATCCATTCTTAAATGCTTTGTAATACGGTATTTACTATATAAAACAATATTCTAATGCTTAAACGACAAATGTCTCACGGTAGCAAAGTGATTAAGAGGCAACCCAGGAATAACTTCTAAAACTGCAACGCAATGGATCGTACACAGTGACTGGCAATGCAAAAAAATACGTTGTGGTCATAAGTATATCTACTTAAACAAAAGGTTCGGAGTGGTTGCATAAAAGCCAAGGCGGTATGGTCCGTAATCCTTCACGGCATCAAAGGAATTAATCAGAAGCCACAACGTAAAGGGTCGTGCAAGTTGACTGCCCATACAAAATTTTACGCTATGGCCACAGGTATGCAGAGGGATGGATTTCACATTTTTGCTGTCAGTACGATATATCACATTGTGGCCATAAGTATGCACACTAAAACAAAAGTTTGGTACAAGCCGAAGCGGTGTTAATCGTATTTTATTATTTACAATTATGCATATTAACGATATATTAATATAGACGCTACATTTCGTTATTTACAGTTATGATTTAGGTTATAGTATCTACTTTAGAAATGCAACAAAAAGAACAATAAAATATATATCTTTGGTATGAAATATCAATCTCTTTGCAAAGGTGTTCCTCTTAATTGTAAAAACTGAAAATGAATACCTAATTGGTACCCGTAATAACTCCAAAGGTGACATGTGCAATCTATTCTCAAATGGAATATTTGAATACATATTACACGTATAAATAATCAATCCTGTTGAAAAACGTGCAGTACATTCTGTTGCTCCATTATTTTGACTTAAAGTTTGATATTTTATAAATTTTTGCGGCCTTTCTACGACAGACAGTATCGGCTTTTAGACCGCCTGATTTTAGTAGTATTAATACGTTGTGGCTGTGCTGCAGCAAACAATACCGACCGTCCTAAGGATATATATATATATATATATATATATATATATATATATATATATATATATATATATATATATATATATATATATATATACATATATATATATGTATATATATACATATACGCGATCATAATTTGTAATTACATTGTATATACATGGTAGACCACATTTATTCCTCTTTAAGATTTTGTAATGTACTTTGCCTTTAATCTTTAAGTTGGTATAAGTTTTACTACATTTTCAAAAATGTAAACGTATTTCAAACAGTGCTCATGCGTCGAAACGGAATGTGTGTACATCTACGCATATTGGTATATGTATTCATTATATTCCTTTTCATATAAAATTATCAATCTACATGTGTGTTCAAAGTCTTAGCAGCAAGGGTATTTCGTTTTATACTGCCTGTGTTGCATATAATTGTATTCTTTCTTTTTTCTCTCTTTATTTCTTAATTTCTATCTTTTACTTTCTATCGACCGTCTGTCTGTTTGTCTGTCTCTCTCTCTCTCTTTCTCTCTCTCTCTCTCTCTCTCTCTCTCTCTCTCTCTCTCTCTCTCTGTTTTTATTATGTATCTATTGAATGAGGACACTTTTACATTTAATAATAGTTTTTGACCATAAGAGGCAAATGGGTATCATCTGATTATTACAGCATATTTACCCTGAATTTACTACACGTAATGCAAGCACAACTGCATACACATAATAGTATATCCATTCAAGATCTTCGTCTTTTAAGGTAATTCGTGCGAAAACATCCACTGTCTTTGGTTACCATATACAGCTTTATAACGGTAGTTTAATATTGCGTGCTATTTCAGAGTCCTGGTGTGTTAAATTCTAAACACATCTCCAGTTCTAAAACATCCAATATATATTTCGGTAATTTGGTTTATAAGAATCTTTAACATAGGTACATACCCAGTATTAACAGTTTAAGGAGCAAACTGTGGATTGCTTTGCTTTTTGTCAACAAGCCACGGAGTGCTCCTCAGTTCAACTCACGTCACGTTACGCATATATGTAAACATCGTGCTATCCCACATGTCACTTTTGAATAACCGTCCAGACAAAGCTATCATGCTATCACCAACATTATCCAAATTCCCTTTTTCTTTTATTCTCATATTATTATTTTTTTTTTTGGTCACATGTCACGTTACCTTGTCACCAAAGACACTCCCAAAACGATTGACTTCAGTCAGTTGTTTGAGGAATTAAACATGGCGTGTCATTGATGGTTGCCAATATATCATGAAGGAGGCGGTGAGTTCAAAGGCAGATCGCCAGCCTATCGCCTCACGATTTGCTGGAGTATCACTGCCTCCTGATGATATATGTGGCATTGGTTGTTGCCAATATCTCATGAAGGATGCGGTGATATCGAAGTCAGATCGCCAGCCTATCGCCTCACGATCTGCCGGAGTATCACTGCCTCCTGGGTGATATATTGGTAACCATCAACCATGGTAAATACCATTGGGACGTGGAACCTGAAGCAAACATTGCATTGTCCTGAAAGATATTTTGTGAGCATTTGCTTAAATGAACTAAACAATCATACACTTGTACTTTATTAATGATGGTGAAATAGAAATCCGGCGCTCATATGGGGTGGTAAGGGGGGGGGAGGTAAGTATAACAAGAAGAAGAGTCACTGTGATATATAAGATGTTTTATCACGACAGCTTTGTTTTCACACAGTCTGATTCCTAGTTAAAATACAAATGTCACCCAGGAGACAAGGAGACTATTCTATGGGTATGAGTGCTTTCTAACATCATCTCTTGATTTTGCTGGTATGGATGTGCATCCTACTTCATAACCAAAAAGTACTTTTTTGTAATGCCATTTTCACTTTTCCACTGTTTGTAACAAATGGGGATCAGCATTGAACAATATCAAAAGACCAATGATGTTTGATTGAATAAATATATTTCTTTCAAGGTACACTCCATTCAGCTCAACCTGGCAATAATCAAATTAGATGCTCCCTGCTCTTTACTGGCTTTCTTTCACAAAACATGCTGTTCGGGTGTTTAACCCTATCTTATTACATTATTCTTCTACAATTTTTCCGAGCATCCATTGATGTTTACCTAATCCTGGCCCCAACTCTGAATTCATACAACCAACTGTTGTTCTTTGCTTCAAGCGTTTGCAGCCTTGACGAAATTCACCTATTGGCCAATCACAAAACTTCAACATAATGCACTATCTGATACCTGACAAGATAAACATTATCCCTATCAGCTCCTCCTCATTGCTGACTACTGATTTCCTTTTCGTGGAGACTGCACAGCAGGAAGGGGTGACAAGGTTTTTATATTTATTCACCCTCTTCTACCGACGTTGAGACGTCCGGATCTTGAAATCGCAGATTGTGAATGCGTCTGGGTTGAAATTTTAACCCAACGTGGAAAGGTTTTAATTATTAATTTACATCATCCACCTTGCCAGTCTTTATAAATCTGCAATGCTTTTCCCAGGCCTCAGTGGCCTCTTTTATGTCCTTGCATGTTACTCTCATATCTTAATAGTCACTGGCAGTTCCAGTGACTGCTGCTCTGATTGGAACTCCCAACATGAGAACAGCGATCTCACTCATATCTCGTTCACGTTGTGAATCAACACTTTCTTCGAACGTATAGACAAACCCACTAGAAGAAGCAAATGATCAAATCGCTATATCTTAGCACTACTTTTTTCCCATGCCCTGTTCTGAAATCTGGAACCCTTGATCTAATCGCAAATTCTGATCACCGTGTCATCTTTTTGTGTTTTTCCCCTTTCCTTTCACAAATACCACCTTTGCAAAAGATCAGTATGGGACTTCAAAAACACTGATTTTTGTGACCTCCATATTGCTCTTTCTACATCCCTTGGAACATTGCTCACTATGACCCCGATTATGTTGTTGATGTATCATGCGTTTCAAACTTCTTTTCTAACAACTGCAAAAAAATTCATTCCCTTTAAAAAAATGTGGTGTGATGTGGCCCTGACACCGCCGTTTCCCTTGTGTTCCTCCATCATCCATGATCCTTTTTGTAGGTTGAGGTGAACATGGAAGGTTCAAACAATGTCTTTCACTATGTGGGAATGCTGCGGATTCCTGATGTTTAACAATTCTTTCAATTCAGCTACTTGTCGGTAAATGCTCCTTTCCTATTGATTACTATGTAAGTCAATGAGCATTCTAATGCTAATTTACATTTTCGACTTCTTCCCCAAAACTGTCATCCAGATTTACTTCAATATTGGTGGGGATGTACCTTGGGTGGGTGTCTACCAGGTTTGTTCCAATGGTCATGTTCCAATGATTTTTGGATTTTTATTAAGATTTTTTTTTCAAAAATCTGTATAAACGTTTAAATGGGAAAGATTAACATGAGAATTTCTCGTAATGGTTATAAAATAAATAATTGTGGCCAGATTTAATTCAAACTTGGTGGGGATGTGCTTTGGGTGGATCTCTACCAAGTTTAGTCGAACGGTCAAGCTCTATTGATATTTTTTATTTATCTATTTATTTATTTTTTGTTTTTGTTGTCATTTTTGGGGCAAAGCTTAAAAACTATTCTTCTCTGAAACCGGTAACCAAATTGGTTTGATATCGTACATAGAAACTCCCAGGGACACTTAGTTCCCAATTTGTTTACCAGGTGCTGCTGCAAGTTTTTTAATGAATTTTTTGTATGGTTTTGCTATTGTTCATTTGTTCTCAGAACCGTCACTCACATTTAGCTGAAATGTAATGGATATGTTCTTGTGGAAGGGTCAAACAAAGTTGTTCACTTGGTGGCACTGCTTTGGATTCCTGATTTTTAAGGATTTTCAACTCGGGTACTTTTCGGTCAATGCACCTCTCCTATTGATTACTATGTAAGTCAGTGGGCATTCTAATGCTAATTCACGGGACAACTAACATGAAATTTTGTGTTTATTTGATAAACTTGAGATTTTTTTTGAGTTAGTACCGTGGTGGTGCACGTGTTAGTGTTTCTGTATAAAAGTCATGCTTAGACAGTACATGAATGACCTGGACCTCGTTTCTGGGGTCACTGTGCAACATACATGAATTTTACTCTTCACTATAACTTGAGAACTACTTGAACCTTGATGTTGCACATGTTAGTGTTCTTCTATAAAGGTCAGACTTACTCAGAACATGGGTGACCTTAATCTTATCCCAACTTCGCAGAGCTGCAAGTACGATGCATGTCTAGGTCACCTGAGCATGGGCTTTCACACAACCCTCCTGTTTAAAAACTTGCCACATATTTGTATGGCCCAATGTGTTGTCTATCAAATAAAATTAGTTTCACCCCTGGGTCCACTGGAATAACGGTACTTGAAAACAAAGAGACTTTCCTCGTTCTTGCCTCTGGAGTATACCGATCCCTGCAAGAGAGCCTGTATCCTCCCAAGACCCGAAAAGCTGCAGGTGAATACAGGTTCCTGGGGGATCAACGCAAACAAGGGTACTGAATTGGGCATAGAAAGATCTATGTATCCCAAATACTAGTATACATCATGTTATTCTACAACAAATATACAAATGAAAACAAAAGCAAACGAATTCGTCAGCTATAATGTCCAATTGCTTTTCACTTCCATTAGCCATTGCTGGTATATACAGGTTAATGTGGCTGATTGTCGGGGTAACAAAAAGGGAGTATTCTCATGGGCTCATTAGAAAATGCCGGCTATACGGACTTTCAATGCTATTTCATTTCTTAGCCTTAATCTAAATTCGAGAAATCCTGAATGTTGCGGGTGTATCATTATGCCTGTTTGTCAACACAAACTTATCGTTTTTCTAGGACTTCTTTCTTTCTTTTTTCTTTCTCTCTTTCTTTCGTTCGTTCTTTCTTCCTTTCCTTCTTTTTTCTTTCTTTCTTTCTTCTTCACAGGCAAATTTGTCCGACATTTCATTTGAAAATAATTACACATAGAAACTCCAAACTTGGCACAGTTATACTTCTATACATGAAGTCTCGCCTTTTTGTAATGAAAGGTCATGCTTTTCAAAATTATGGAAATGAGGGCCAATTAAAGTTTTAAATTTTCAATATCTTACATACTATAGTAGATGTGGTTCCGAGTGTACAGGAGTTTGATCATAGCAAGGCAAAGGTCATCGCAAATGTCAAGGTCAAAAGTCATGTTAAGGTCAAAGGCATGTCAAGGTCAAAGGTCAATTTTAGGCCAAAACGCCATTTTTTAGGTTCACTTCAGGTAGAGGTCCTCTCAAGGTCAAAGGTCACTTCCGATGGTGGCTTTCCTATCCATAACTTGGTCAATTTTAGCCAATTTTGATCATTCTGAGCTCAAATTGTAGCTATTGTAATACTACACATTTTTGAAACTCATATCTGACCTCTAAGTCATTTGAACCTTTGAAAGTTGCATCCAGTTGTAACTTTGCCAATCTCCATCCAATCTTAGTCATGTTGGACTCATATTGCAGGTATCGCAACATTGCACATTGTTATAGGAACATATAACCTCAAAAGGGCAAAGGTTAAGGTCAATAGGCCCTTTGAAAGTTTTATCTTGCCATAACTTGGTTAATTTTCGTCGGATTTGGTTCATGTTAAGCTTAAATTGTTTGTATTGTAAAACTGTGCAATTTACATGTGACCTGTCAAGTTCAAATGTCAAGGTCATTTGGACTTTGAAATATGCATCCAGCCATAAGCTTAATGTAATGTGAAGTACCAAAGGATTAAAGTTGTAGCTCTTAATATTTACAACATTTAAAGGTACACCGACAGATTGGCTTTGGAGCAAATCTTCTTTTTTAGTTTCTGCAGTGTTCCTATCGGACAGTTTCAGTACGCTATCTCATTTTGGTGTGGATACATCCGTTTGAACGCACTGTATGCTACAAGACTAAAAATTCAACATGTAGGTAATTTTATTACAATATTTAGGATGCAGACTTTGACGTGCTTTCTGCCTTTTCTTTATGCTAATTAGGCAAATAAAACTGGCTACTCCGAGCATGATACTTGCCGGGGGCCTGGTTAACGTCTCGAAGACAAAGCTGTTTTTCTTGTTATAGTTGGGAAGGGTTCTGATCCTTTGCAGTACATGGCTACCAGAATGCCATCTAAAAGGTGTCAGTTTTTTACGCGACTTTAGAACCATGCATTTTTTATTTTTATTTTTATATTTGTGATTTACTGTGATATAAAAATCAAACTGGTTGATTAATTTTTAAAGGGCCAACCAGTATCATTGGAATTTTGAAACAGGCACACTCAAAAATGTAAGTGTTGGAATCTTGCAGACAAGTAAAATAACATTATATAATAAAAAGTAGTGTGGGCGGTTTTGTTTGTTTGCGTTCTGTTCGTTTTTGGAATGTGGTGAGTTTTAATTTTTGTGCATTCCAAATTTTTGTAACTGATCTTTACAGTTTTTTCCGACCATAAATGTCTCCGAAAAAAAGTCGTCAAACAAAATTTCTCTTCTCCATACTTGAACCTTACCTTTCAGTGTGCATTGATTTCATTGGAATATATGATATAATTTGTATTATTACCAGGCATAATTTCAGCATGAGACTCCGGATCCAGCCTATTTATGCCTGAGCAGTGGCAGTATTATACTGCGCTCAAAATAACTAGCATTGCAACGCAATGTGTCAAGCAAAAGACGGAGGCTAATCGGTGTTTTCGCCATGATTAATTAGTAAAGGTATTATAACATTAACGTTGAATTCCTAATCATTCTTTAAAATTCAATTTCATCTCTGGTATTGTTACATTCTGCATGCATCTGTAAATACGTGTAATCATTCCTCAGTACAGAGAAAATAATGTTTATAAGGTTCCCTTTTCATATTGATGTCACAAGTTAGCGATTTGAGATATTTGAGAGATTATTTTCTTTATAAATTTTAGTTGTGGTGTCTTGAAAACTTAAGCTATATCTGATTACATTTAAACATATTCAAAGAAAAATTAAAGTATATACACATGCAAATCTGCCTCATACCCAACTCCTCAATTAACAGGCCTTAGGTTTCACATGGTGAAAAGAAATATGGGTCGACTAGTGATATTGCCGATAATCACACACAAACGTCTAACACATTTTGCACCCGATTGCACTTTCTTTCTTTCTTTCTTTCTTTCTTTCTTTCTTTCTTTCTTTCTTTCTTTCTTTCTTTCTTTTTTTCGTTCGTTTGTTCGTTCCTTTCCTTCTTTCTTTCTTTCTTTCTTTCTTTCTTTCATCCTTTCTTTGTTCCTCTTTATACCTCCCTGAAGGCCAAAGACTACAATTGTAAATCCTTCTATTTTTTATCTAAGTATGTTTCAGACCAAAAAATCGGTATTTTGCTGCATTTTGAAATTTCGGGCATGGCATTTAATTGATAACAATGTCAGAAATGACCCGGATGGATTTTGTCATATCATACACATCTTGTTAATCAGTAAATGTAAGTGCGAAACAAAGCCTGGATGTCAGGTTTATATCGGTTTATGACCTGTGCTCTGACTGGGGTCACCTCATTGTCCTTCCTCACCATAACTTTCCAACCTGGCCTGAAAGACAGTGTACCTATATGACCACCAATTTGGAAACTCTGTGATGCAGCAAACCTGACGTAGCTACCTTTATTTACTACGCTACAGCGTGCTGGACACATTTTTTCTACAATTGAGGACTTCCTTTGTTATGCGCGACCAGACAATCACAGCTGTGGTCTATGACTTGAAGATGGACCCGCACAGCCATGGAGTGACTTTAGTGGCTTTTTATGTATTTCTGCTATAATTGTATTTGTGTCTTTTTGCCCTGAACCACTTCCAAGTAGTCAATATCCTATTCCGCAGTTCGAACTCTTTACTCTCCATAAGCTAACCTGTCCCTGTCTAACCTGTATACATATGGAATTACTATTGTCTATATTGCACACGTTCCTCTGTAAAATTTTGACATAGGCTGTATCAGCCCAAATAAATTAAAGGGTCTTCAGCGGGTAACTACTCAACATGTTTCGGAGCCTTTTACCCGTACATGTCTCTCTGAGTAGCGGCTCCTTGTCTAAGCTAAATATTCAGCAAAGACAACCCACATAATAAAGAATAAATAAGAACGTGGCAAATGATGAATTAGCTAAATACGTGAAGTTTTGCTTATAAATGCAGAGCTTCGTTATGAAAGAAGAACCCCTGTCAAACAAACCATAATTACTAAATTTGTATAGTACAGGTTGAGATAAGAACAATTTGACTTACCCCTGAACCAATATGTACCCTTTCTGGCTGGACAGTTTATCCTAGTTAAACCACCCGCCAGTGTATAACTGAAGTGGAAACAAGCTGGGGCCTTATATTCAGTCCCAGTGATAGTAAAATAAACAGTTGCAACTAGACCACCTGTACAAACCAAGGGAAATCCCAACAAGGACTGTAACAATGGACATCCTGCACCAGAAATGTAAAACAAACTCTGTGATGACACCTACCCCCCAAACAATTAAGCTCTATTTAACTGCCAACTCAGAGTCAATGTATCAACTTAATGTGTCAGGTTTGTGACATTTAAGAAAATACTGTCAATTTTGAGTAAATATGCATTTAGGCATGTCAGAAAAGAATGAAAGTCATTAGCATTTATGTCAAAAAACATGTTATCAAAACAATTTTTCTTAACAGGATTTTGAGTACAATTAGGCAAGCTTGTAACTGTCGTCAGTAGCTGCTTGCTACCTATAGCCCCTGGGGGTTTGACCTAACAGAAAACAAGCAATCCTAAAATGTCCGAAAGGTGAACATTAAAACAGAATGATGCCAAAAGATAAAGTTAAGTAGCAAAACCGACAAGTCTAAAAACTGTAAATTATTGTAGCCAAACTTTCTAATAATCTTTGGATATTAACTGCTAAATTATAGGGCAAGTCAGAAAAGAATGAAAGTCATTATTTGTACTTAAGTCAAGAGAATGCAACGAAAATGTAATATTTCTTAAACAGATATCAAGCACAATTAGGCGAGCTTGTAACTGTCGTCAGTAGCTGCTTGCTACCTATAGCCCCTGGGGGTTTGACCTAACAGAAAACAAGCTAGCCTAAAATGTCTGAAAGGTGAACATTAAAAGAGAATGATGCCAAAAGATAAAATTAAGTAGCAAAACAGGCAAGTCTAAAATCTCTAAAATTATTGAAGCCAAACTTTCTAACCATCTCGGGATATTTACCGCGAAATTTGTAGAAATATTTGATCAAAAGTACATCTTTGAATCCTCTTGACTCAAGTTTATTGTAAATAAATTTGGTTTTAGATGCAAAGTCCTGAAATTTAGAACAAATACGACCAAATCTCAAAATCTGTGACAAAAACGTATTATATCCAATAGTTTCCGAAATATTACTGTCCGGGAAAGGATAATTAACCACTTCAAAGTTAAACTCATCTATTTTGTGATAGACTTTAATACAAAACCTGTCATTAGTGACCTGAATATCCAAGTCCAAAAACACATCTCTGAAACCATCTGAATTGTTACCCTCCAAAGGGATATCTTTTGGGTAAATTTCTTTAGCAATTTCACTGAAATTTTGTACATTTACGCAAGCAATGTCATCAATATATCTTGCGTTGTTTGATAATTTTGTAGCCATTTGAAAGTCCTTTTTCATCAATTTATTCATATACTTAAATTCAAGCCAGGTTAAATATAAATCTGCCAGTAAAGGGGAGCAGTTGCTACCCATTGGAATGCCTTTTATTTGTTGAAAAACCAATGGTCCGCATTGCACAAAAGTATTATCCAAGAGAAATTTTATAGCATCTATCAAAGCTTCAACAGTGTAAGATTTAACGTTACTTTTTGAATATTTATTGTGTGACCAATATGCTTTCTTTGTATATGAATTAATATTTATGTATGGTTTACCATTATGTTTAAACATTTTGCTAATTAATTCTGAAAGTTAACTTTTGACTTCATCTATGGGTAGATTTGTGTACAGTGTAGAAAAATCAAAACATTTGATATTTTTTGCCTTTACATCTTTGATTTTAGATACAAACTGGGAAGAATTGTTAATACTCCAAAAACAATTTATTTCACAGTTTCTAGAAATTGCATTACAGTATTTACAAAAATGATTCCTAATTGCAGTCAAACACAATGTTACTTCTTTTGATAATTGCTTTGTAGTACATTTTGAAGCACCAGCTATGAATCTAGATTTAAAAGGGTTTTTATGTAATTTGGGTATCCAGAACAAAAGTGGAATAGAGGAGTCCTCTTCAGAAATTTTGATATTAAAATTCCTTTTCATCTCATCTTTATGTGTATCTATCAAATTATCAATGGATTGTTTGAGTAATTTATAAACGTCATTTCCTCTTATGTCTGAAATATTGTTTATACCAAGTTCCTTTTTCAAAACATCCAGATAATATTTTTTGCAGATGATCCCAAAATTGTTACCTGCCTTATCTATGTTAGTGAATAACACAAGGCAGTGTATTTGCGGTTTCCATGCTTTCATGATATGAAGGTTGTTCTCACTGTCATAAATCTATGTGTTGCCATAGAGACTCAGATCATGTATCCCTCCATCCAAAACATCCATCCCAAAATTTCCTCCACAGGCGTTGTTCGTCAGAGGAATATATTTCGACACATTTATTATCTTTGAAGTTGAGCTACTTGGAAACCATTCTATCGAAGCTACTTGATGTAATCTAAACAGACCAGGCCTCACAGTGGTTTGAATCCATTTCCAGAGTACAAGTAATGCAAAGCTTGGTCTGAGTGTTCGAAGTGAATTTCCAAGCTTTAACGCAATGCATAGTGGAGGGGAAAAAACTTGAAACCTTTGATGCCAAACATTGACTGGTGGGTTCATCTTTGCACATAAATCGCTACTGTGCCCTTGAAAGTGAGGTCAAGGTCACCAAAATATAATCAAGAGAAGAAATTGCGTCAAGGTACAGATGATGTGAACTTTTAGTTTTAGGTGGCCAATAAGCTTGATATAATGTGTTCACAAACAAATTGTGGACAGACCAATAATGTACAAGCATAGTGGGTTTCCATTTCGGATGGACCCATCAAAATTAATATCACTTTGGACATTTGTTTTAAATATGTCAGTATCACTGGCACATGCCTGTGGTTGGCCTTGTCAAATTGTGCCTACGGTCATAATTTAAATTTTGTATGTATAATGTAAAACATGAACCACCAGTAATAATGTCCATGTAATCCAGGTTCATGTGTGGGGCATACTTTATCATACATGTTAAATGCATTTCGGTTAGATACATTTTCTGGAATCCAGATCGTGCAAATGTGCAGGCGCATGTCCATTAATTATTTAATGAAGAAGTATGAGTCTCTGCGCTTAGAGAGAGTCTCCGATCTACTTTCCCTGTGCAGGGTTGTAGGGCATCTTCGATACGACGTGGCTTTTGTACAGTTACGCCCGGCTAAAAGTTAACAGCCAAACTCTTTTTTCGCGTTTTGCTGGTGTTTGGCTTGTGTTTGGACACGTTTGAAAACGTTTGGAATGTGTTTGGAAAGTGTTTGGGATGTGTTTGGAAAGCGTTTGGAAAGCGTTTGGGGAAAATCTCAAACAATTTTACAAAACGTTCGAACACTTTCACAAAGCTACCGAACGCTTCTCCAAACGCGTTCAAACACTTTCCAAACGCGTTGAACAATTACCCGAACGATTTCAAACACTTTCACAAACGCATTCAAACACTATGCATTTCAAACACTTCCATTTAAATGATGAAGAATCTCCAAACGTATTTTCAACAGGTCCAGCAATATATGATGTAAATGTGCACTTATCCAGCATTATAGGTTGTATATATTTATATAAAACACGATCCAAATACGTTTACTCAAGTGTCTAATTCAACTAAAATTAATTAAAGACTGAATTCTTCATTTAAGATGCAATGAATACTTCATCTTTCAAAAACTGTTTCGGAGTAAATCCATAGGCAATATCATGATCAGATCAGGATTCATGATCTGATCATGATATTGCCTTTAAATTTACTCCGAGATAGTTCCTAATTTTCAATTAAAATACATATAATTACTCCAAGGACCAATGGAGTATCGCATGGCTTACTCCACTGGGGCTAATTCTATTGCTTGGCTTAGTAAGCCAAACAATACTTAAATTGAGCTGCTTCTGTATTTCCATTCGAAATTTTAAAAGTTAGCCTTTTTTCAAGAACTTCACTTGAGAAAAAGTATATACACATGCATTGTAAGTGATACATGTACAAACTGTTAGATAGAACTGATTTTTTTGAAAAAGCATACTTTCAACTGTATTGTGAAATATACATAGTAGAGCTTTTTGGCTTATCCATACATGAAGGCATGCACATGTTGTTGGAATTTTTAGGTGCTGTTAAGCTTTTTAGACACTTGTTAAAAATATTCCTGTCATTAGAATAAGATTACCAAGTGTACATGTACATGGATCACATACGTTTGGCGCAAAGTGTAAAGTGTTTGAAAGCGTTTGGAAAAGTGTTTGAAAACGTTCGGCTTTCACCAAACGCGTTCGGCAAAGTGTCTGAAAGCGTTTTGAAAAGTGTTTGAAAGCGTTTGGCAACGTGTTTGTAAAGCGTTTGGATTGTTTTTGTAAAGTGTTTGCTACGCGTTTGCAAAACGTTTGACTTTCACTGAAAGTGTTTGGGAAACGTTTGGGAAACGTTGGAGCGTTTGGCGTTTGTTAACTTGAACGCGAGCGTAACTGTACGTGCGTCGAAAAAAATGGTTTTGCAAAGCAAGTTCGTCTGTGCATATAAGACACATTACAAGTGGGGTCTGCTCAGCAGGGAAATGTACAAAATCAACTCTTCCCAGTGCAATGGTTTCTCTTTAATCTAACACTTTATAAATGAGAGCAAACTAGAACAATGGGGGTAAGGGGTTTTCCGTACCGAATTACTGAAATTTTTCCCTGTGCTTTTGTGCTGCAATCCCTTTTGATATTTGTGTACTTGGTTCCCACCATTATTTTGTACATTTTTGTGGTATCTTCTACAAGGGCAAAAGTATTACTCGTGCCCGCGTACCAGGGGGCTTTACCACCAACACCACCACCACACAGGCCATATAAGTCATCCTAATGAGACAATCAAGATTCGGTTCCGAGTTCCTAAAGTCCTGTCACGATAAAGTTACCAGCTCCTTATTGTTATGTACCCTTTTTATTTACCTTTTTGATGCGATACACTACGTGCCGTTGGAAAGGATCCAAGTGCAGAAAGTACACACATTATTTTGCAGCTTGTTGTGACTGCTGAGGCATGTTTTCGTATAGCCAGTCACTAAACTGATATCCAGGCCATCGCGACAAATAAGCTATGAAGCTCACAAGGAATTCGTTTGCTTTGTTCGCGCACATTATATATGCCCTTCGGCTCGCCATTCAGATTAATTCCGTAGCTGATCGGTGGTTTTTTCTTCAATACTTAATTTGATATTGGCATTACAATATCTTCATACCATGTCCCAACCACAGTAAAATACCTACAGCAGGATACAAAAAAACCCACATGTTTACATTATGCAAGCAGCGGCCTACGACAGTTACAAGTTTGCCTAATTGTACTTAAAATCGTGCGAAGAAAAATTGTTATGATAGCATGTTTTGGGCAAAAATGCTAATCACTTTCTTTCTTTTCTGATATGCCTATATGCACATTTACCCAATATTGAAAAAATACTGAAAATATTGACGGTATTTTCTCACATGTCACAAACCTGATACATACAGTTGAAACATTGGCTCAGGGTTGGCAGTGGAATAGAGCTTAATTGTTTGGAGACTTTCAAAGTGAGGAGCAGGTGTGATCATGGAGTTTGTTTTACATTTCTGGGGCATGATTTTCCTTGGTTTGTACAGGTGGTCTAGATGCAACTGTTTATTTTACAATCACTGGGACTGAATATAATGCCCCAGTTTGTTCCTACTTGAGTTATACACTAGCAGGTTTAATTAGGATAAGCTATCCAGCTAGAAAGGGTACATACTGGTTCAGGGGTAACTCAAATTGTTCTTAACAGAACCTGCACTATAAAAATGTAGTAATTATGGTTTGTTTGACAGGTATTCTTCTTTCATAATGAGGCTCTGCATTTCCAAGCAAAACTTCACGTATTTAGCTAATTCATCATTTGCCATGTTCATATTTATTCATTGTTATGTGAGTTTTCTTTGCTGAATATTTAGCTTAGACAATGAGCCGCTACTCACAGAGGCATGTACGGGTATAGGCTCCGAAAGACATTCTGAGTAGCTACCCGCTGAAGACCCTTTAATTTACTTGGGCTAATACAGTCTATGTCAAAATTTTACCGAGGAACGTGTGCAATATGGACAACAGTACTTCCATATGTATATAGGTTAGACAGGGATATGTCAGCTTATGGAGAGTAAAGCGTTCGCACTGCGAAAGAGGGTAATGACCACAAGGGAGTGGTTCTGAACAAAAATTACAAGTACAACGAAGAAAAATATTATAGGCAACGTATAACTGAAACACTAAAGAACATTTGCGTCACAGGCAATCAGTCAGTCTACCTACAAATATGGCCTGATTGCTAATGACACCAGCTAACTATGGTCATGCATTAGTGACAATTTTAAAATATTTAAAAGATTTATCTCTATATTTTAATGTGACGCTACTGTGTACCGAAGTTTTGAAATTGTTCACTATCTAATCTGATCAGCATAATTTTAAGTGACATAAGTGTTATTTGTATGTGCATTTATCAATAACATAGATGGTGAAATTAAAATGACAAGTACTCTGAGCTTGGTTTGGAAAATATTGAATCTCTGAATTTTTCAATCAATTTCATAAGCAAAATTTCTAGAGTGAACCCAGGGAACAATTTTCTACAAAGAGAATAATCACAAATGACATGCGTCTATTCTACATTAAGTGTCTTTAATATAACCAGTCAAATGTCTGTACAGTGGATGACCCGGCTGGTAAAAGGAGTAACTAGAAATACGTTCGCATTAACAAAAGTAAGTAATTTCGTCAGGAAGGGGTCTGCTACCAAGGTAGTTACGTTTTCTTTGCCCCTTATTTCGACGTACCTTTATTCATCCTTAAAGCAAAAATGTGAGGCCCCCCCCCCCCAATAAAAAATGTCCCTTTAATTTGTATTTTGAGACCATTTAGAAGTGATTTAGACGGCACTTCCTATCATGATCATGGCAAGAGTGATTTTTATGTGTTGGTTTTAACACTGATGATAAAAAATAACGTGCCTAGGAAGCATACGCACCTCACTTTTTTGTGGAGATGAGCGGGGCAAGGATTGAAAGTCCAAGGTGAATTAAGTCTTTCCCGAAGACAATTGTGTTTTCAGCCCCCCTTTTCCTGACATAGGTGGGGAGGTCTCATCAAGTTTCACTCAAAATAGTTTTGCCCTTCTCACGTATCTCAGACTTAATGGCTTTGATCACAATCATAAATAAAAGCACACGAAATAACTTTTCATGCTCCCAAACCACAGAAAACAAAAATCCGTATCACTCTTGAAGCAACTTAACCCACATTAATTCGTCAGGTCACATGACCTGACGAATTAATGAGTCGTACGAGCCATAGTTAAACAGAAATAGATCAAGACAGACTATCCACTCTTCGTGCTAAAAAATATCCACTATGTAACTCTTCTGATTATCATAAACTTTGGAACAAACTCCTTTATGCAGCATAAGAATTTGTGTGACCTAATTTTCATGCAAAATGACTGTGACAATAAAAAACATAATAATCTAAAAATATACTTAGCAACGTAGACGGTGTTGACAATGACCATCTCGGGCGATACTCTCTACACAGAAGAATGTGCCAAGTTGCGTGCGCCTTACCAAAATATGTGGCTAAACCAGAACAAAACCAAAACAAAACAAAAAACAAAACACACACACACACACACACACACACACACACACACACACACAAAAGAGGAGGTGGAAATGGACTCCAGTACCAGCCAAACAGAAAGCGTTTCCTCTCCCGCAGACATAGATCAAGCCCCCATCCTCCGTGGCTTAGGTAACACATAATAGCTAGCAAATTCTTGTCCAGTGGCATCTGACGTCTGTTTACCACAGGATTAACAAAATATTTATTTGTATTTTGAATTGTTTCTTTACTTTGAAATCTTACAACTTTGACATTTTATTTACTGGATCTGTATAATGAACGTTTATTCACTGCATGGATCTGTATCACAAGCGTACAAGTGCAAGTTGGAATGCTTTTTGCATCTAAAATACCTTCTTTTTTTTTTTTTAAATCAAGATATAAAACTTTGTCTCAATTGCTGCTAATAAGCATGAACTTTAAGTCTATGGTTTGATCATATGGTTATTGGGTACGGCTATATCGCAGATCCATTTTGGCAGTTGCAATCTCGTCGCTGTGCGCAATAGTTTCTGTGGCACAAACTTAAAGATTAATACTGTGGCTTTGGTCGTATATTCATTGGATGTGCCTGTATTAGGAACCCATTTACAAATTCAAATTGAATCTCAGTCTATAATACTTTGAAGATGTTCAACATTCATATTTTAAATGTTCCCAATGAGCATACATTCAGACTAAGTTGGGCCATACATACATTTCATGGGCAGTTTTCACAAACCTACAGGTGAATGCACTTTCATTTGCATTTGTTTTGCCTACTTGTTACCATCTTGTCTATTCCATGGAAAGAAAGAAAGAAAGAAAGAAAGAAAGAAAGAAAGAAAGAAAGAAAGAAAGAAAGAAAGAAAGAAAGAAAGAAAGAAAGAAAGAAAGAAAGAAAGAAAGAAAGAAAGAAAGGAAAAGTCTGTTGGTAAACAGTCATAGTATATTTGCGGTAGTTTGGTCATATTACTCATCGACCCATTCATCTTTGTCTTGTTTTCCGGTCAACACTTTATTGCACTTCACTCCATTTTCGTTTTTTACTGGACTGGTGGTCGTAGCAAAAGAGTCAGGATACCTTGGAACATACCACCGATAAACGGGTAATGGGTAGCAAAAGACGAAAGAGTCAAGATACTTTGGAATTTACTACCGATAAACGGGTAAACGCGTAGCAAAAGATCAGAATCAAGATACTTTGGAGCATACTACCGATAAACGAATAAGTGCATGGACACTGTGCGCCTTAAAGCTGTGAAGCGATAGTAGTATATTAACCGGCCTGATTGTCCTCACACTTCATTTTTTTATATGTTTTCTGGCAATGTACTTTAGTATCTTTTAGCAGCAGCAGCAGCAGCAGCAGCAGCAGCACCAGCAGCAGCTGCAGTAGCAGCAGCAGCAGCAGCAGCAGCAGCAGCAGCATCATCATCATCATCATCATCATCATCATGATCATCATCATCATCATCATCCGTTCGAGTTCTGATAATCAAAATGATAAAATAGCTAGACAGTGTGACAGCAGTCTTCAGTTGTTGTACAAGGCTAAGCCCCATTCTGTGATTAAGACACTCAGTATAATTCTATAGGGAAAAACTATTGTGGGGTTCCTTGAGGTAGCAGTTTCCTGGCAACCGGAACTTCCAAACTCAAAATAGTTATTCTATGGTTTGTGTGGTATAGTGATATTTGTACCCCAAGTCATAAAGACATAAATAAGTATTTTACCTCTGGAGTGGCATTTCAAACGTGTCTCATGTTTTCTTCCATCTTGCCTACTTTGCAGAGTATTGCCTGTTCAGAATGTGGCCTCTATAATGGCATGAGATATTGAATTGTCTATAATCTTCTAAATGTTCTTCTGAATTGAATTATGGGAATTTGAAAGGAAAATCGTTTTGCATATATCGTTTGTGTATGGATATTTGAATAATCGGTGTCTACCAGCTAGAATCACATTCCTATTTCGTATGGGTATGGTCACGTCCATCTGTTTAAAATAACCATAAAATCACGTCTAAAAGCACATACAAATTTTATGAGAGCTTTTCTGGATGTTAATTGCATGTGACACTGATTACCTTTAAATTATATCTTTCAGTACCTTATTTTGCACTGAATCAATAGCTTTGATCGCCTCGCTATGGGTGCAGTTCGCCTAGAAAAGCTGTTGAACGTTTGACTGGTAATATATTCTATGTCCTTGAATGAACGGTGTTTTTAAAGGAACATTAATGTAACATACTTATTATTTCAGAACAGTTTGCTTTAAGTTGTTCGAATTTTCGGATTTGTTTTCCTGCTATATGGCTTGGCCCTATTTCTAAGGAGCTGGATACCAAGACTAAGTTACCAGACGGAGTAACCAGTGACTCTTTCGGCAACACAAGTCTATCACTGATCGTGTAAGGTACAAGTCGAATTTAGCACCGGTTCGAGCAGAACAATACATGACGTAAATCAATCCGGAAATAACAACCGACAATTATAACTAAATTTGAATATAACTTTATTGAAATCCCTGAGTCATTGTTCCATTGATGCAATAAATAACATTTCATTAGTTACAAAACCAAGTCACAATGGGTGATCTTAACTCAGTAGCGTGTCTTAGCGTGACAAGGAGCCAGTTGCCATGCCAAAAGACGCTACAAAAATCAAGAAATACAGGTTAGCCGCAGACAGAGAGGAAACGGTTATCAAAGTCTACTTAGCCACAGTGCCAATCTGTTGTATCCCCCCCCCACAAGCAATATTTAACAGTGCCATCCAGTTCTCCACTTCACATGATGACAAAACTGGTTCAGTGTTGCAGCATGAGGGAATTTGAGTTGAGTAAACTTCTCGGTGGAGGCCTTGTGGATAGAGGTTTATGCTGGCAACCCGACCGTGATACCGTTTGCGATTCGTTCAAAACAGTTCTTGAACGCCTTTGCATTGAATCCGATTGAAACCTGGCCAAGTATCTTTTCCAATATGTCTTTCAGCTCCTGCAAGATAATGAACAAAATGTTTATTTCAATTTTCTGTAGTAGTAGTAGTAGTAGTAGTAGTAGTAGTAGTAGTAGAAGTAGTAGTAGTAGTAGTAGTAGTAGTAGTAGTAGTAGCTGTGTGTACGTGTATCCACCAGGTTGACACCAAAGAAAGAAAGGAATAGTAGGCGTTCGTATTACCTACGATCCTGTGCTGCCACCTTCGCTGTAACAAGGCATTTGACAGGAAGGTGGGCAGATTAATGCATTCAGCGGGGACACATGGCTTCTGTGATAAATGTAATAGCTTGAGGAAACAAAGCAAACCTTATAAAAGTCATTCGCTAAGTTGTAAAACACACTAGATGCAAAATGTCGTCAGAAAATTCCATTTGTTTTGGCAGAAAAAGTGTCAAAAATCATAACTGTTACAAGTGACTTCATCATATTTCCATTGCCTAGCGCTTGTGGGGACCAGAGAAGGTCTGTAGTTTTCATAGGTAAACATGAATGCCTCCAATAATTCTGAAAGGGGGTTTGCCTAAAATAAAAACAATGAATGAAAATATCTGTTTTGCAACTCCTTAGTCAAACTCAATACACACACACACACACACACACACACACATACATATGTATATATATATATATATATATATATATATATATATATATATATATATATATATATATATATATATATATATATATATATGCGAGCACCGCATTCAATGTGTGTATCACGAAAACCACAACATATCTTTTATTTGATGCAGCAGCTAGTATCGCTTAGTTGTCATGAATAAACACATAAAAACTGGAAAAATCTTCCCTATAACTTCTTTTTTTAATTATTTGCAACAGCAAAACACATGACACAAAAATCAGTTAATTTACTTCAGTTTTTAAGGCTATAATATTTCCTGGTTTTGGAAATCCATCCACTTTTAAAAACGTTAAAAACTTCCATTTGAACATCCATATACAATTCATGACAACATCCCTGAAGAAACCATGCCTTGCTTGAATTGACGATTTCTTCACATCCACGCAATAAGGAGTAACAGGGGCACAAAAAAGTCTGCTTACATCAAAGTGATGTGCTGCCACACCATCCCGTTTTTGATGCTGAATAGACAAGTGATGTAGATGTAAGTCCAGGGCCATGGGGTCGTGCAATAGATTGATGGCAACGTCCAGACCGTTCAGTACACGTACGCAGTGGGCCTGGAATGCACCACTGTTAACATCGTCCACTCCTACTCTTTTGAACAGTTTCTTGGTCTCGGGATCTTTTTTGAACAACCTGAAACAAACAGAGTGGCTTACATTTAATAGTCGAAATTTATAATTGTGTATCCTTTGAAGCATTTAAAAAACCTGCATCTTTGTCTCGCGTGCAACACACACACACACACACACACACACATATATATATATATATATATATATATATATATATATATATATATATATATATATATATATATATATATATATATATATATATATATACAATGGTCTGTTTGTTGATGTATGATTATATTTGGGTAATCTATTACTGCGCTTTTGTCAACTATATACACGACATCCTCCTGTAAAAGTAGTCATGTTTGTGCTATTAGGGTTTTCTTTTTTAAATTAGTTAATTTTAGTTTGCGTATACATCACCTTTCAAATATAACATTTTAACTTATTCATGTGCCTCGCCTAACATTTGCCTGCTTGAAATCAAACCTAGGTACATTCCTTTTAAGTTTACAGACAAACCAAGATAAATGTAAAGTTTGTGAGAAGTAGTGCATTGACTTAGGGGAAAAAGTCGGGTCCCAGGACCAGCAAATAAATTATGTTTAATATCCGGGACCCCGGTACTCGCGTCAAAAGCCCACACTGAAAGGATACATAGAAATATGTTTTAACTTGTTTTTACTCAGGTAGAGTATAATAATTCCACCATTCGACCAGTTGCCTATTCCTTAGAGAAAGAGAAAAGGAAAGAAGATAACAGTGAAAAAGTAGAAAATACACATAGATCTATAATTTGTTTATTTATATCGAAAGTAGTTGGATATTGAAAATAAGATTCGGGAACCGACTTTTTGGCATTTTGACGGGGGGGGGGGGGGACCCGGGTCCCCAGTCAATGCACTAGTGAGGAGTGACAATAAAATGGTAAAACACATAAAATTCCGTTAAAAAAATAATAACAAGTGAAACACTGCAGTACCACCGATCGATTACATTGCGGTCTATGACCTGTCCTGTGCAGACCTGTCCTGTGCAGTCTCAACGTGATTGGTCTAAAAGTTGTGGAAGATGATTTCTCTAAGATATAACCCCCAAATACGAACAGAAAAGGTATAAATAATTGGAAAATTATTGAAGCATAACCATTTGCAAGAAACTCATAGAAACCCACTTGAGGTACATCCCCACCAAGTTTGGTGTAAATGTGACTGACGGCTTTGGAAAAGAAGAAGATAAGCTGTAAATTCCATTGTAATCACTATTGACTTCTATGGTAATCAACAATGTGTACGTCATCTGTCAACCAACCGAACTGAAAAATAATTCCTTCTACCATACTGACCTCCTACTGGCCAATCCAAAGGCTAGAAATCTATGGTCTAATCACTACTTCAACCAGCAGTTTTTCAAAAATTCCACAGCTGAGTCCTCACAAAATCAACTCCCCCCTCCCATAAAACTGTCTCTGATCTTGGTGAAGTACGTGTGAAAGGATATCAATCCAGTAGGGTAACCTTCATACAACGTCCGGCTTTAATTATTATTACAGTGTTACCTCCTTGGGAAGCGTAATTTCCATTACATTGGTACAATCAGTGCTGTCCTGTCGAAAATGTTAATTACCATTGTAATCCCCATTTCTTTACATGGTAATAAAAAGGGCTGTATGCTCTAACGATATCTATCTGAATTGAAAGGACCATTGGTACTCAGGGATCGATACTAATGCCACCTCCTGACAACCTTTGTTTAAATCTTCTACAAAACTTCTACAACGAGCTTTGCTGCCAATTCAACATAATGTGAGGCACCGTTTTTGATAAAAGGTCAAACTAGCAAAAATAAACACAAGTTCATGAAACAATTGAAGCAGCACCACTTCATCATACTTAGGTGTAGAAGTCCCCAGAAGTGTTCCTATGCAATTCCCAAACGCCTGACCAGGTGGTTTCGGATGGGTAGATTTTTTAACCCCTCCCCCCCCCCGAAAAAAATAACAAATTCATCAAAACTTGATAAAGTCGCTTGAGCGTGACCATTTGTGAAAAGTTCTTTGGAAGGATAGGTGCAAAACATGATTTACTGCTGCAATCCCCATTGAATAATAAACATTTCACAGTAATCAACAGGAATGGATGCATTGTGTGACTAGTACCCAAATTGAAAAATTCGTTTAAAAAAGAGCGATAAAGAATATCAGCACCTAGTGAACAACTCTCCTATACTCTTCCACAAACTGTATTTCCACAACATTTTAGGACATTTTAGAAATCGCAGTAACCCTTGTTGAATAAATTAGGTCTAGGGATCCCAAAAAGTGTTCCTATGGGATTTCAAAGTAATTGGACAAGTAGTTTTGGACACGATTTTTCATGATTTTGCCAAAAAATGAACAAATAAATTGACAACAAATCCAAAAATCCTCGGAGCTTGACCATTTGAACTAGTACTAACTCTAAAAATACAGCTTTGGCGATGGTCACGCGATGTCCTGCATCAGGGACGCCCCAGGTTTTGGCCCATCCATCTATCAGCTCAGTGCGGTCTTCAATAGAACAGCAACTACTGGCGAATGCGCTGACGGTGGACAGGCCGGCCAGGACCAAAAGAACGATGTAGCCAAGCAGCCCCATAACTGCGCTGAAAAAAAGATAAACAGTTAACTGCACGTGTAAGCTTACATTGGCCGGTTCCAAGTTTCAAACATTGTGTCAAAGTCCAGTCCCACAGAACTGATTTCGATGCAAGTAAACTTTCAGTAAAGAACAAGTAGCTTTAAAAAACCTATATACATAGATGGTCATGGTAATATTCCATAACTGTCCGGGGAATAAAATTTGGCAGCTCAAAAAATATTTTTTTCTTTTGTCAAAGTGGCACCCACTATCAGGGAAGTTTGAACAATATTTTGACCTCCATAATAATAGCCAGAAATTTCATGAAGATGCTTCGGCAAAAATTTTAGATGTTGTACCGTTGACATTCAAACATTCACTCAAAACTGGCAACATATTACAAGCACATGTTCAGATGGCTATAGATATGGGGCCACCTCTCAGTAAAGCTTAACTGAGGGTGGCTCCATATTGTATGGTTGCCTGTATGGATATTACTGAATTACCACACACTTTGACTTCAGTGAGGCTGCAGCCTGGCAGGTCCCCGGGGGCAAATGAGCATCTCTGCCTTATAAAATATCTTCGCTGACCTATATAGTACCTGTGCCCTTCCTACCTTAGAATTATTTTGAACATTTAATTAGTTGCCTCTCTCCTCGAGAAATTCATTTGAGGGGCTGTCCAGAGTAACGTGTTGAGTGGGTAAATGCAAAATCTATGCTGATATGTGCACATGTATATGGTGCTAAATGCTTTCATCATTTCAATTGATGGTCACATGACCACATAAAAGGATCTGTGTTGTTGCAGTTAAAGAATAAGCAGCTTGTATCTTTACTAAACATACATGCTGTCAGACAGTGTGAAATGCCCATGCAGTAACTTCCCTAAAAAAAACTATATTAAGCGGCGTCTCGTTTAAAACTCCATCACGCATAAGCCATGACGCGCATCTTCATTGAAATACCTTAAAGTTGAGTAGCTCATATAATTTAACTGAGCCGCGGGGAAAATGTTTAAAGCTGAGTTGTTCGAATAATAAGTTATCATCTTCCTGATGGACCACTGTACTTCTTGATTTGCGGTGAATAGCGTCCAGTGACCTCACCGAGATTACCTGAACATCAGACTGCTTTAAACGAGGCCTCACTGGCTTTGCGCCTTGGACAATCAGCGGAGATGCTGATTTTACCACATACTGCGTAAACTCAATACATGTTCCATTAAAGAAGAATTTTGATATCCCCCAAAAAGTATTTGTGATTCTTTGTGAAATTTGCATCAGCCCTTTATTGTCGACATGAATAGACCTGAAACTACCACTCCGAAGAGGAGTTCCAGCTTTAGCTGAGACTAATCAACAGTAAGCTTCATGAGAAAATCACAAGCCAATAAGTATTTAATGCCCCTTTGAAATATGGAAACAGTGGACCGTTGCCACAAATTGTATGATTTTGTGTTTGGTAGTCAATTTCCAATCTTAACCCCAAAAACATCAAGCCCTCAAGAAAGAAAAGTTTGGTATTTATTCTTTGTATTCAGGGCCCATTGCGAAACGCAACATGCCACATTTATTGTTTCTTTTTATTTCAAGAATCTTTCGTCCCCTCGGCAATCAAATCATGGAATCTTTTACCCATAGTACTAGAAACTTACCGGCTCTAAGGCAATTCAAACAAAGAATATCCAACTCCTTTATCATGTTCCGTGAAATAATCTGAGCTCATAAAAGTCATCAACAGGTCTCTGTCTGTCCTTCATGCTGGGTTACGGATGGGCCGCAGTCAATTAAAGGAACATTTATTTTCAATAGGTGTCACGGAATCACCAGCTTGCCCACCTGGACCGGCTGTCGAAATTGCCAATAACTGCCATGACTGGCATTATGTTTTAACCTGTCCCAGGTCTATCACCGTCCGTGATATACTCCGTACTACCATTGACTCTGTAGCTCCTTCTTGCCTAAGTGCTGTTCTGTTAGGTACCAGTGACTGCGACCTTGAGGGCAATACTATCATATTTCTAGCAGTGCAAAATTTTATTGAAAAAACAAAACAAACGTCTTCAAACTGAAACTCCTGTTTAGAAACTGAAGGCAGTCACTCCTTAAAGTCATAGTCTCAGTTGACCCATATCACTGAACTCACAATGAGCTTATTAAGGCACCCCCACTATCTGTCCTGGGAAATTTGTGGTGCCTCTCTCATCATTAAGTACTGCTTGTTAGCCTGGCAACCATAGGGGTTCAAATAGGGCTTTGCCCTCCTCCCCAACTGTGTTCCATGACCGGGAACTTTGTGCACTGTTACACATCATATATTATGTATTATTGAATAAAATATTTTTAGGCAAACGTGCCACATCTTCTTTGCGCCTTTTTTCTCGGTTGACGTCTTGAAATACACTCCCAATTCCGTCGCTGGCGGTTCCTTCATCTGCAATGAACCATTGACAGGTTGTCGCTTTTTTGTAATGTACAATACCCCATTGCATATCGTGTGGATTGATTGCCGAAAATTGAAATTTAAGAAATTTGGTGTCTTCTGATGACGGCTTTACCGACTATGCAGAGACCACCTTGTGTGCTTGTGTCTGGGACTTTCATGTTATACCTGACACGTGGCAATCTCAAATAGCGTCTGCTTTGTCGCTTTTTTTTAATCTACTCTTTCTCGCGATTTTCAAAATGAACAAATTGATCACTCAAAGAACAAATAATAGATAGATGGGTGGATACGGACGGACAGACCGACAGACAGACAAACGAATTAACAAATAAAGTTGTAGAATTTTTACCAGATGCACCCGACCGAAGTCAACATATGTTTTCCGCTGGTTGGGTGATCAATCCGATTGTTACCTACCGACAGGAAAACATTGACTCACCCGAGAGATGCTGCTCTTCTTGCAGGAAAAGACCACAGTGAGACCAGCGGCAACCCACCCCACATTTTATATCGAATGTCACATGTCAACCGTCACGCAACAGTGATGTGGAATCTGCTAGTTTTTCATAAGTTGTCATTGTTTAACATTCAAGGTCCTATTGTTTTGTTCTTCATGCACTTTTTGCTGCGAAACTGTATCATTTTTTTGCTAGAATCTGATGACAATGATCACAAAGCATATGGAAACCATTTTTTGCATATATAGACATGAAGAAACCGAAACCAGACGATTTTAAGAACAAATCAAAATTATACCCCTCTCTTTCAGCTGTGTGAATGCAGAGTAGTTCAAAAATGCTCTCGAATCGCAACTACAAGTGTGTACTTTTTTGTATTTGTGTGACGCGTATCTACAGTTTGGCACTCGGCCTTCTGACATCGTACATGCGTGTTCCAGTTCCACGGGTGTCCTTGTCCTGGCTTAATAAGACGCCCTTTTATATGAATAAAGTTCAATGTGATGTGCTCGGAGAATTACTGTGTGGTATTGATGCCGTTTACGGACGGACAGGCATAAGAAATTGTGTTTACCGAAATGAATTTGAATACTACATAATATATATTGTGTTGGAACTACATATATTGAACGAATGGGTACGATAGGGAGACTGGGCGGACAAAAAAAGTAAAACGCAGATTTCACGATATTGTTCAAAATTACATTTTTTAAAGCATATAATTATGTCATATGGGAACAAAATCATTTTTTATTTTTCTGCACGTGCTTTTACTCTAACATGATGGCTCTGCAGGCACATCGAATCTTAAATATAGTTTCTATTAAGCGTCATCCCATTTAATTAAATTTGATAGGTCTCACAATTTGCCGTTAAATCTTCATACGAAAAATAGCAGTAGGGGTACAAAATAGGCCTTAGATATGTTGATGTGGTCGCGTTATGTAAGTGTACCGAACGAGCGTATATTGTCGTCCATTAACTCCTTTGGAACAAATGTTCAAACGTTTTACAAGCAGTGACTGGTCCTCTGGCCGATGTACTATATGTGTATACTGGCACTTAAATTACAGTTGTTAGACAACAAAAATTCGGCCACACCACTCACACCAATTGATACCTTTTCTCGCATCACACGCTGCAAATAATTTGTTTAGCCAACTCAAAGAAACATTAGCATTTAGTTTATCGACTAAGGGCACCAGTGGTCCCTGAAAAAAACTTACTTTTTCTATTCTGTACATATATATATATATAACATGCAATATACAATGTTATGTTGATGTAACTGGCTGTTTCCGTTTTACTACGTGTGTTGAAAATTAATGGGCAATAAACCCGGGGTGATAAATATAAGCAAGTGGCATAATGCTATGACATACAGCAATAGGATTATAATGTTGAGTGTTCTGCCGTTTTGCAGCTGGCTGCCAATGACTTGTATAGTCAGGTGAAGTGATGGGGATGTAGGGGGTTTTTTTTGTATTGTTACTGTTATCATCACCATTATCGTAATTTATAGTGTTACCATCATCACTGTGACCATCATTGTCGTCTTCGTAATCATCACCACCACCATCGTCATCATAATCATCACTATGACCATAATTGTTGTCATCGCCATGACATTCACACGAAAAATAACCGTATCTTCTTTCAACATGGATGGTGAATATATGTACCTTAGGTCATAGTTTTTCTTACATACAGTGACAGGTACAGGGGACAAACTGTATGGCAAGTGATACCTGCATGTCTAATTTCTGGCTGAAACACGTGCACACTTCCATGTTTCTAAAAACGTCGAGGCTATACAAGAATCAATTTATGGAAAATAAAAATGAAATGAAATATATATTTAAAGTTGTCACATTTTATTTCTTAATCAGTCCTGGACCATATTATGTACTTTAATATTTTAAGAATTACAAATTGCCAGAAAATGCCCTTCTAAAATACAAAATTATCAATGAGAAAGTAACGGATTTGGCAGGGAAAAATCAACTGGGGAGTACGATTTGGGTATTTTTAGTTCGTCAAAAGTAGGGAAAAAACGAACAACTGAATGATAGCTTTTTTAGCAATACCCTCCCCCCTCCACATTAGGTGCAGGGCCGTAGCCAGGGTTAGAAAATGGACGAGGGGAACATTGCCTAACTAGAGAGTCGAGGGGCATGCTCCCACGGAAAAAATAAAAACCTAGGTGCTATGTCATGCATTCTGAGGGTATCTGATGCACAAATTTGACACTTTTATCTGACACAAAAGTTACGTGTTTTTATTGGTTTTATTGCATGTTTTTATTCACAATTTAACATTATGTGCCATAATGTTCATGGCTGGTTTCAAACGTTTAATGTACAGACACAGGTTTTGCCTACCTGGAGAAGTCACGGATATTTGATGTTCTTCTTTTCAGTGTTAGCTGGCCACTGACTAAGTGAATTGATAGTACTATGTAACCCACATCCAAGAAACCAGTGTAATAAGGGAGAGCAAGAACAGGAGCTTCTACTGCTCTCCTGTTGAGGGCATTTCAGGCATTTAGGGCTAGAGTTGTGTATTCCCATTACTTATCATTATAGCTTAATAACTTTAAAACCAATCGTTGCCGAAACAACAGAATTTGTGTAGTATAATCATGTACATAGCTGAAATGTTCACACAAATTTTATTCTTGCAGCTTTGAAAGTAGTCTTTTAATTTGAGGTCAACTTAACATGCAATCCAATCAGATTACACATCTCTAGTCTTGACGAATTCTATGTATCGGATTGTGTATTCAGCTGAATGCACAGATAATTGGTAATTGTGACCTCTCCTATTACTTCAAATCAATTGTATGATGTTACATTTACATAGGTACTGCTGTCTGCTGCATCCACTGGCCCAGCGTCATAAACATGCACATATACATACTTGGGCAGGGAGGGAGGGATCTGTAGGATACCATCTCTAAAAAAAAGTGGGAATTTTTCTTTATTTATTTATTTTATTTATTTATTTATTTATTTATTTATTTATTTATTTATTTATTTATTTATTTATTTATTTATTTATTTATTTATTTATTTATTTATTTACTGGGCAGTGAGTGAGGGATGGGTAGGGTACCATCTAAAGAAAGTGGGATTAAAATAATGTTCATTCATTCATTTAGTTCTATATTTATTGTGTGTACCTATTGAACAGGAACTAAAGATCTGCATTCCCTTGTAATTTCCCCTGTTGACAAGACATGTGGTTTTACCGTACATGCCTGGTCTCTGCAAAAAATATTCATATACCACTGGTGTGAGTGATTTATGAATATTTAGATCCATTACATGTGCACTTTTGTACTCAAGAGATATGGCAGGGAGTCTTTCTAAAGACCCTATTTTAGTTACATCGTTATAAAACAAAATAGCTGATGAATATCATACAAATATATGAGAAGGCGATCATAGCGTCGAGCAAGAACAAGCCAGGCCGCTAAGAGGTCCTGGACGGAGTTCACTCTCCACTCTCCGAAAAAGGGTTGTAAGAAACACTAGATGGCAGGCGAATTCGCTCGCTTGGGGAACGTGGAGATTTATACTTCATCAACACAGCATTAGGCCTCTCGTCTCGCTTCATCACACACGCTGCATGTACAATACTCTCACATTTCAGTTTGACAGGATGTCAGTACCATGCAGGGGAAACACTCAATTTAATTATTACTTACTTAGTAACGAAGATGAATGGGAAAACAAGAAAAAAGGGGAAATTCTGGACGAGGCCACTGCCTCGTCTACCTCATGCTGGCTACGGACCTGACGTGAGACAAGCACACTTTGTCCTACTTGACTGTGAACTTCGCTCTGCAACTTTCAACTCTGGTAACGATTTGAGACAACTTTCACGCTGGGAAGAAAAGCACTTACACACTCAAAAAGTGACTGCACTATAAAGTGTAATGTGTCCCCAAAACGAAGGGGAATTTACCATCGAATCTAAACAGACTTAAATCGTTGAGAAAGACAAATGTCTATATGTTGCTTTTCTGCCCTTCTGCTCGCCATTCATGTTAATACCGTAGCTGCTCATCGTTTTTTTTTTTTATTATTTTACCGAAAATTTGCATTATGGTGTATAAACAGCTAGCATCGTAAAAAAGCAAGCGCGGCTTTAATCCTTATGGTATACAAACTATAATAGTACCAACAGTGTGTGTGTGGGGGGGGGGGATCTTAGCCTGAAAAATTTGTAGCCGAATGGGAAAGTAAAACTGTAATTGCTTCAGAATCCGACAAATTCTTATATCTTATTCTGTAATACATCAGCTCGGGTTGTTTGTATTGAAAATGCAAACATGGTGCCGCCAGTTAGCAGAATGACTTGTCCGGGGATTAAAGGCACAGAAACAAGTCTTGCGCTGGTTCCCCGCTGATGACCCGATTTTTTTCAAGGCTAATAATGCCTAAAACTTTCTTCTAAATTTCAAATTTTATGAATATGATTTGTTCCTTTCATAAATTATATTGCTATTATGATTTAGAACATTACAGTTTTTCAGTGAATGGTACGGAATAGGACTTTGCTCTTAGAATATCGGACTTGATAGTGTTCAAACGGTACATGGGCTTACAGAATTAGGTTTGTTAAGTTTCTCTTTGTATTAAATATAATTCATGAAAAAATAAAATAGCCCTTTAGGTTACAGACCACAGTTGTGATTGGCTGGTTGCACATCCCAACCGCGATAATCCGTAATTGTGAAAATACCCTGTTTTCAGCATGCTGTAGCTTCGGTTTAAATAAAGCTAGCAAAGTCAGGTTTGCAGCATCACAAAGTTGCTTCATTGGTGGTCATATAGGTGCACTGTCTTCCAGAGCAGGTGGGAACTTTATGGTGAGGAAGGACAATGATGTGACCCCGGCCAGAGCACAGTTCATACACCTGTATAAAGCTGACATCCAGGTGTTGTTTCGTATTTCAATTATCACGAAATAATGAGCTGGGAATTGTATGACAAAAATTTGTCCGTGTTTTTCTCACATTTTTTATCTATTGAATGCTGTTGAAGAAATTTTAAAATACCAAAATGCTGACTTTTTAGAGTGGAAAATGCTAATATGAAAAATAGAAGGATTTATAACAGTAGACTTTGGCCTATTAGGGCTAACTCTGTATGTACTGGAACGCACATGGTGATGTTGTTATTCTATTATCGTCCATGAAGCAAGTTCGAAATGGAAGGTCAGTGCTTTTTGACAGATGCCTGGACAATTTTAAGTGATCTTAACAACTTTTACATGGACGGTGCATGCAAGATATAGCGTGGGACTGTAGATTATAAGGCAAATGGCTTGGGTTATGGTATTGTGTACCTGAGGCCAGCTCAAGAAAGAAAAAAACAGAAGTTTTACACCCACAGATTGGCTGTGAATATGAAGTTTAATTGCCTCAACATTCCAAAAAGTCATGAAGTATCATATTTATGTCACAAATCATTGTGTATAGAAATGTCGCACATATCGGTCGAACATCACCACATAAATAAAAACAGGCTTCACTGCAAGACATTTAACAAGTGTACAGGCCATGCTCCCTTTGCTGACTGCTTGGTAGATAGATAGCAAGCTTTTTGTAGTCTTTAGTTTCGTGATACCTCTCAGGTATCCAAGAAGTCTTCGCCAGGTAATTGTATAAAAATTAACAATGCAAATATGATATGAATAAATTATGCTAATCCCATTAATGTCATCAAAGTGTGATATTGACATTGTAGGCCTACTGTTTGCATTTATCACTGCATCCACTAAGTACATGTATTTATTTGCTCTAAACATGATCCATATTTACTTGTCCTTTTTTTTCTTGGACACACTGGAATTTAACAGTTTTTGGTTGTCACAGTCTCTTTTGTAAGATATTCTCCCCTTTGATTTGTTTATGTCTGTGCAGCCATTCTAAAGTGTGTCTTCTTTCGCGTCTTGCCTGCTTGTACTTGATGCTACCCGTGTATTTTTTATTAAATTCAAACTGAGCGGTAACACTTCTCAGTTGTTTTTCTTGTGTAGACCCATGTGTTATGGGAGCTCCAAGTGTTTCCAACCCTGCTAAAGTGGAGTTGCCAAACCCCAAATTTAACATTTGTACAGCAGAATGCAATCTGCCAGTCACATTTCTGCATCAAGTTACATTTTTTGGAGATGTCCTAGAGTAAGACCTGGTTACAGATTCAACACGCTGTGTATCAGTTTTGAATTTTGTTGCCTGTATTGCAGGCCATCCTAACTTGTACATTACCAGACGCCTTAATTTTTCTAAATCTGATACAGAAGGAGTAAGATACACACCAGTAGCCAAGAAAGAGACTTTCCATGTACCTTTTTTAAGGCCTGTACAAGCACATGAATGTCTAACACAGAGTGAGTGATCACCTTGATAACACAATATTATTGCATCTATTACAAAGTCAAATTTTATGGTAACGCGTGTCACATTGCCACACAATTTTTCATAGCAGATATTATATTCATGTGTACACCTTCTTGATAAATTGTACCCAAATTGCCTGATCATAGAATTTACGCTATTTTTATCTATTGCAGGGAACATTGCAGAACTTCAGTTGACCCTTTGTGCACGTCTACGCTGTGACTGTGACAAATGTCTTGTACACTTTAAATTTCCTGGTGCCAAGCCATCCTTTTTATACACAGACTTGACAGCTTCCCCAGCTCGACTGTCAAGGTCAGTTGTCAGTTGACTTATTTTAAGTGGCACCTCATCTTTTTCAAAAAGTTCAAAACTTTCCTTGCACCATTCGAATTTATCACCAATGCTTGTATCCATAGGTACATTCGCAGTGCATTTTCCCCCATGGTTGTGGGCAAGCTAGTCTGTACAAATTATGTTTCCTTGCATGCATATGACCAACTTTACACAGTTTATTTTTCACAGTCACCCCAATATTTTTTTTTCAAAGTTTGATTTTCACAAACGGTGTAAACATATTGCGTCGCAGGTTGGAAGGATGTCTTTCCACCACCAGATGTCAGGGCGTTGTTGTATCTGCAGTCTGCCGCCATTATTATTGGTGTTTTTTCAGAAAGTCCCAGCAATTTGTTATTGCGTATGATTTGGCCTCGCTGCTGCCTCATGTTTTCTTCATTACGCTTTGTGATAATGTCATTCACTCTGTTTGAATTGCTCTGCACAGATTCTCTTGCAGGAGCTGGAATATTCATGTGGAGTAGAATATTCCTCAGTGCTGTGTTCCCAATGCTTGTAGTCATGAGGCCAGCTTGAGCTGCCAAATTAATGTTGGCTGCTTTCTGGCCTGGCTGAGAATTGTTACTTGTGACTTCTTTGTACAGTTTTTGTTTTCTTGAAATGTAATCAAACATTGTACATTTCAGTGACTCCTGCCATGCTAGTCCCTTTTCAGCGTCAAAAATTAACTGACCTGTACAATCTGGCTTGTGCAGTAAATGTTCCCTCACAGAATCATTCCATAATTTCTCTGTTCTTTCAGCATGTACAATTGTATAGGAGTCCATGTTTGGTCTGTCATGCTTTGGTAAAGCATACCAATCAAGATACTTGGTGCTGGGTGGAGCTGGTCTAAGCAGTTTTACATTCACCTCTGCCTCCATGCCTGCTTCCTGTTGTGACTGTTCATTCAGATTTTCTTATAATTCACGAGGCAGGCGTGTCCACCTCACTGGTGTATTGGTTGTGGGTTCTGTTGTCACCTTGCATCCCTTGTTGTGGGGAAAATGCCCCCTCTGAAAACTAGTTTTGTTTCTTCTGTGACCAGCTTTCATTGTATCAGTCAGTGGGCAGCAGTAGTCTTCAATATTGCAACGTTGTAGTGACGTATCAAGGCTGAAAAGCTTATGAAATATTTGGAAATTTCTGATTCTTATAAATCTGAAAGTTTGTGTTGGTAGGGGTCTTTGTGTAGGAAAGGAAAATGCCAGGAATGGGGTTGTTTGATGAATCAGAACCCACCCCTCTGTGATGCAAGTAACTTCCAGGATTCACACAGCATCAACAGCAGGGTGAAATGTGATACCCCTGTCTGCCCCAACAGACGGGTCATGCTGACCAGATCCTGTTTGCAGTTATACAAGTGATGGATGTCTTAGGATTTATAAAAAAAGTCATCAAATTCACAATATTTCTTATAAAATTTCCACTTTATACTAAAAATCAATGTTAAAATTAATGGGTGGGGTATGGTATTTGATCTATCATTGTAGGAGAGGGCTTGCAAGCAAGTGGACTTGGCTTGAATGCATAGCCCTTGTGCTTATGTATTGATGCCAGGTTAAAGACTTTTGTAATCATAATGTATCATAACTTTTTTCCAATTTTACATCTTTTAGAATTATTTCACCCAAAACTGATTTTTTTTCATTTTAAATGTTATTAGTGTCAGGGCCATTATTTTGCTTATTATTGAAGTCAGATGGAAATGAATGAAACCATGCACACAAAACAAGTCAGGAATTCAGTTTAATAAGTTTTAATAATTTTGATAGGTGTATTAGGTTACAGGCCACAGTTGTGATTGGCTGGTTGCGCATCCCAACCGAGATATTCTGTAATTGTGAAAATACCGTGTTTTCAGCATGCTGTAGCTTCTGTTTAAATAAAGTGAGCAAAGTCAGGTTTGCTGCATCACAGAGTTGCTTCATTGGTGGTCATATAGGTGCACTGTCTTCCAGACCAGGTGGGAACTTTATGGTGAGGAAGGACAATGATGTGACCCCAGCCAGAGCACAGTTCACACACCTGTATAAAGCTGACATCCAGGTGTTGTTTCGTATTTCAATTATCACGAAATAATGAGCTGGGAATTGTATAACAAACATTTGTCCGTGTTTTTCTCACATTTTTATCTATTAAATGCTGTTGAAGAAATTTTAAAATACCAAAATGCTGATTTTTTTAGAGTGGAAAATGCAAATATGAATAATAGAAGGATTTATAACTGTAGTCTGTGGCCTTTATGGAAACATTAGCCATTGATTAATTGAATAATGGCACCAGCAGTCCCTGAGGCTGGAAAAAGCTCATATAACATGGACCTGACATCAGTGTTCCGCTCCTAATCATACCGTCGCTACATTACTGTCCCTCACCCATCTGTCCCTTCATCTCAGTAGATTGGCAACTTACTTGGGTAAATGTACATGGATGTAATGTATAGGCAAGTAATGTTTTACACTGATTGCGAAGAAAGGAGATCCAAATTGTGGCCTATTCGGCAGGTGTCATGTTACTATTACAACAAAAACTAAAGAGTTTTAGTCCCATGTTCCCAGCAAATAAAATCTGTTTTTCCCATAGTACTTTTTCCAAAATTTCACTAAAATTATTTCATGATTATGGAGGGGTGTATTAGGATACATAGTTTTACTAAAATTCCTTAGTCTTTCTATGTTCTCAGAAATAATACAAAATGATCCATTCTGCCCTTAAAATAGGTACCGGTGTTTCCATGTTCACTAAGACTCCTGGTAAGTCCCTCATTATTACTTTCCATGACATATAGGATAGTGAGTTGGTCATTAAAAGCTAAGGTACAAAAGTTTATTACCTTCGAAAGAGTTCTGTGAGCTAACCCATTTTGAATGCACTAATGGTGTTGGGAAATAATACGTTCTCTTGTTTTGACTGGTAACGCTTATATCTAGTACTTACCTGCCAGGGCACTTAGTTTTATGATTTGAAAATTTTTAGAAGATAGAGCCTTGGATACTGTACATGCAGATTATTTGTGGTTTGGTAAATTTAACCGAGAGTAGACAAAACCAAAACGTCTTGTAGGTCTGGGTATCCCTGTTAACAAATAACTGCCTCCACTGTCGATGATAACGTTTTAAAATCAAAATCAGATGACTTTGATGGGCTATAGATAAGTGTGAAGTTTAAAGGTGGTAAAGATATAATGATATGTGCCGCATACGTCCTGAATTATTGCATAGACAAAGGGAAGAGTGAGTACCCCATATATAAGCTTATTGCGAACCTCATTTTTTTGAAGTAAAGGAATTAAACTGTATTGTGCTTGTGGACGTCAATGGTTGTCTGCCATTTTTCAACTATGGATATCAAACAAAGATATCAGATCCACGTGACCACACCAGGTCCATGTTTGACCCTAAGGAGCTTTGTCGTGTGCTAAGCAAACATTAAAGAGAGAATGGTTGCTTGAATATGAGAGATGGACTGGAAAATTTAACCGATGATCACTTATCCAAAACGTGCAGAAATATCAAATGAATTTTCAGGTTGTTTATGGGGATACCAGATGTCATTACTGATTTCAGCAATGTATGGTTCGCTATTAACAGACTAAAATGGTAAATACTGTGGGGGTAGATGATATCCCAAATTCTTAAATGGTGGTCGCTTGCTGATGGTTATGTATCCCCTGTACAAGGGGATGCATATAGCCTTTAGTCTTGTAGTCTGCCGCCGCTGCTGTGTATCTTATTTTCCTTATATTTCTGCCCCCTCTTCACCGTTTGCATCCTGATTTGGTAGAGATAATCAATGGGTCTGGGAAATTTTTCCCATATAATAAAATGTAACATTAAGGCCCAAAGTCAAGGTCAAATACTTTGTGTATTTTTCCGCTGACTCACAAATATTGGCTTGTGCCCTTTTAACGGTGCATTGTAGGCCCAAGGTTACTATATGACGTTCATAGGAAAGTACATATGGGTTTTCAATCTATCTGTGTGGTCTATTTTAAAGAGGAGTGAACGTGAAAGGGCAAACTTCATATATTCCTGTTGGTCACTATGCAAGTCAATGGTGCAGGTATACATCGGGTAGGTAACTACCAACTGTGTTCAAATGGTCATGCTCCAAGATTTGCTATATTTTTAATGGTCTTTTGGAAGGGGTAATTTTTGGGAAGGGGGTAAGTCAATGGGGTCCGAAATGGTAATTCCCATTCTGACATATTCAATAATGTGAGCAAGATTTACCTAAAACCTAAGGTACAGGTACACAGACTTGGGGATTTTTTTTCACATATTTGTGAATAACCTATAGGTTAAGTTCACAATACTTTGCCAGATTAAATCGTTTCCCTACCACATCTTTAAATAGGTATGATTGAAGACAATAAAATTTTGTCATCACTTTACCCAGGTGAGACTTCTATTAAATTTGGTAATAGGTGACGTTGAGGTCACAGGTCAAGGTAAAACTTGCTGCAGAATAATGGTGCCCCCTCTTAAAGGGGTGGCGTCTGGTGGGAGGCGCCTGCTCTCGGGATGCGAACCCAGCCATTTTGTTTTCCCGAAAATATTCTTTTTCTTTTCTTTCTTTCTTTCTTTCTTTCTTTCTTTCTTTCTTTCTTTCTTTCTTTCTTTCTTTCTTTCTTTCTTTCTTTCTTTCTTTTTCTTTCTTTCTGTCTTTCTTTCTTTCTCTCTCTCTATCTCTCTCTTTCTTCTTTATTTTTGAAAGTGTGCACCATGTGCTTTTTTTCCCCAACACCATTGTTCTCCTCGTCTTGCACTCCTGTTTCAAATATATTGTGGGACAAGGAACCCTGCTTTCCGGCCAAATACCAACATGATTTCAAATTTATCTTTCCTCTAGAGACTCGTATAGAGTTTTTCAAAGCTATCCTCATACCAAAAAAGTACCAATCATACACATAGAGTATGCATTTGCGAATATCAGTTTTAGGATATTTAAACAAGAAATTTGTCATTGTGCTAGTACATGAAAACTTATTTAATGACTTAAAGGCGCCATTACAAAATTATTCACTAACTAGTTAAAACTCTTCTTAGGTTATCAATGATTCTGTTCTGTTACTTGTAATTCATGAGCACCTCGCCAAAGCTATCCAGCAACCGTTAGACACCTCTTGCCAGATTATTGGTAACTTGATGGGCACCAGACAAATAATATCCGAGTAACCACTATTGACAAAATTATCAAATTATCCAAATTATCTAATTTTTAATAACAGCTCTATACTACCGATAACTATCCAAACTTAAGAGTGACTATTACTTTCATACAGTTTCATAATTTAAATATCCCTGAAGATCCAGTGTTCAAATTGTTCATGCTTACTTGTATATACATAATACACAAATGAACCATTTTCAAATTTATAACTAGTCCAGTTCTCAGTTTACGGAATGTGGACAGAAGTGTCCTCTGGAATCTGACATTTTATTTGTGATGGTTAATATTTTGTTTGACCTAACAAAATATATGGTGAAATATGACGTTGTATCAGCTTTAATGTTCAAACTTTGTTTCAACTTTAACAGATAAGCAAAAATTAGCTTGCTTCGAAATTGAAATACAGTGTATCAACGTTGATTTAACGTAATTTGTCACTGGATTCATGGTGTAAGCCACCAGTCAGTCAGCCAACTAGTTAGTCTGTAGGTCTGTTAGTCAGTCAGTCAGTTAGTCCTCCAAGAGTCTAAATTGCAGATTGTAAAGGCTTTTCGGCTTGTCCTTATTAAGGTTGATACAAGGTTTAGAATGCAAACCAAATGAGTCACATGTTTCCATTGTTAAACGTAAGGTTTCTTATTCGACCAGCATTTTGCCAATTTACCCAACCTGCATTAAGCAAACTACTTCTGACTCCTGAATAGGACATTCAGAGTTCAACAACATAGCATACTTTTACCCCTTGTTGATTTATCATGTGCGAATGACACTAAGATAAAGGCACCGCACACTGTTATTTATTCCGAGCTTGGTGAATCTGGAAAGCACCAAATAATATGAGCATTTTATCAAACGATTGCTGAGACATTGATCAACAATTAAACAACTGCAATATGTCGGTCAAGTCACGTGATTAGCAATACGGTCATAAACATCAGGATATAAAACGTACAACCATTAACGGGAGCAATCATCATAGATTTACACAATACACAATGCAAGTTTCATTGCATTGCAAGATGCCATGCCAATCCCTCTTCACCTCTTGTTGCATCGGTTAACGTATTCCACAATTTTGTGATTCGTGTATATATATATATATATAGATATATATATATATATATAGAGATATATATATATATATATATATATATATATATATATATATATATATATTGTGACGAAATGGATTACTTATATATTATTTTTATATATGATAAATTCAAATGATCTCCATGTACATATGTGCCTTAGACTTGTACCTTATGAAAATCGAAATAGATGGCAGCACCTGCTTGACAGGGTCTCTTATTAGTTCCTAAGAATAACTATAGAGGGCAGTCATTCTCTGTCACTGTTACCCTGTTTTGGTCAGGAAGATTCAAGTGCTCCTCCCGTGTTTGAGGCTGAATTTCATTACTTTTGCAACAGTGATTATGACTAGTAAGGTAGGAAATATTTCATAAGGTTATTCCGCAATGTTTCACCAATACATGGCTGGTAAAAGCATATTTTTATGGATTTTGAATCAAAGCCACTTTACTATTGTCACTGCCATATAGTGTGAATACAACCCATGATGTTCGTCAGTATGGCTATATATTGGAGTGATTTTGGATTGATAAAGGAATATCATGTTTAATTATTGAGGTGAAAATATATTTCAGGACTGGACCATATAATATGAAAAAATTATGCAGATTTATTCCTTCGCTTTTGAAGAATCAAATAAATGTGAAAGTAGTGTACTCTTGTGGCAATTGTGGGAACTATAAAGACATTTCATTCATCTGAACTGGGTATGGTGGCTTATTTTATTTATCTGTAATAAGTGTACAAATATGCAGGGACAGTGTCTATTTATTGTATCAGGATGTTTATTGAACACATCTAGATCGGTTAAGATGACTTGACATGAGATTATTGGTCTAAAATGTTTATTGTAATTATAATTGTGCACATATATGCAAATAAGGCACACCATAAATTTTAAAGTAGTCTTTACAAATTATTCCCAGAATGTCGCCAACCGCTTCGCCCTAGTGCTAATGGTGAGTGTCACTGTGGGAGATCCCTTGACCCGCATAACATTGGGGGTTAGCAGTCACAATTGCTATGAAAAGGGGGCAAACCTAAATCTCCATGGGAGTGGAGTGCAGGAAATGCAGGCCAATGCTCTATGCTGGGGCATTATAATTTCCCTCCAGAAGTAGGAGAGTAACCAGACTAAAGTTTGCTCTGTGGAAGGGGCAGATATATTGAAAAGCGCACCAGTATCCATGATTAGAGGAGGCAAACCAGTGTGCTTTCTCTCATGATAAGGAATGCAACGATGGGCAAACAGCAGAAGCCTGCCTACATGTTCTCTACCTGAAGGCAGGTGGAAACACACTTTCAGAGGAAGGTGTGTGCACCAAGAGTGGTGCTAACCAAATATTCTATCCAGAGGGATGGAATGAATTCCTATGATTGAGAGACACCATAAACATGGACAATTGTGTAAAGAGGAATGTGTGCCTATTTCCCAGACATTTTTGGTGTCCTGTAAATGTTGTAACATTGTAAATTGGAACACATTCTGAAAAGTCCAAACTTCTTTGCAATCTATTCTTAAAGCTCAGAGTAGAAATGTAACTTGATTATTTTCAGATTGGTGCTGAACAATTTGTAAATTGTTGCTATACATTTGAGCTACCTGTAATAAAAGTATATTTCTGTTAAAATGACACCTTAGTTATTATTCACTTAGCTACCATTTACTGATCACTTGGTCGTTACAATATATATATATATATGTCTCACCACATACAGCCAAGCTTTAAGTAGATGGGTTGACAGAATACTGGCCTTGCCTTTCAATATGTTTTAAGCTCTTGGTAAAGGAGATGGACTTAATAAGTTGATACCCATTAATATGAATTCTAGTCTCGTGTAAAAGCCAAACAATTGTGTCAATTCTGCGGTTTAGCCAGGGTAATCATATACTCAATAAGTGAAAACATCTTATCCATCACAGAGCATATTTTCATTTACACCAACAAAATTTGTTTGACCCAAGAATATATTTTGTTTCATGTCCCGTTCACATTAATCATTTCAGTGTACTATTAAGACAAGCTCTAAGGAATAGGCTTCATACTGTGTGTAACAATAGAGTTTATTGCTTGATCTCAACTATATCAAGATTTCGACCAGGGCCAATACAGCCATGGCTATTTCCATCATGTCAAAGTGAGCAGCAGCGGGAATTCATACAACGAGTTCTCCAGATTCGTAAGGACAGCACATAGACTCCTCATCTTGTTAGATGTTTAAAAGCTTGTTTTGCCTTTCCTCTCCATTAATTTTCCTGCATCGAAGTAGTATCTGGCCAACCGATCGGCCAATGTTTCTTTTGTAGTACTACTTAAGTTGTGTATCCTCCTCCTTCTGTTCTTCAAGATATAGTGAGGTTGACAAAAACATTTTCGCGCCATCACTCGTCTTGCTGCAGAAGACTTTAGATTCAAAACGAGGATACCCACTACGTCACCAGGGACAATAATTATGTAGCTATTACGCAAGACAGATTCGTCTCCCTTGTGTTGTGCCAAAATGCTAATGAAATCGGGAAGGCGATAATTTCTCTTTTACGTTAAATGAAATCAAACTGCAGAATTGTAATACAGAAAAAAGTTATTTCACCCAGAATACGGCTCCAGAAAGTTAACAGCCATCCCCATTATCCCATGCTTCTTGTGTGGCCATGGCGACTCCAGTATTCTACATGGAACTCCCACACGTAATATTTCACAGGCTGCGCTTAGGTGGTGGTGATAAAGTGCTGTCTATATAATCTTGAGGTATCTGAATGTATCCATATCTTCAAAGTGTAGTGTTGTCTTCAAAATATATATGTGGTAAATTACGAGAATTGCCATGTAAGGGTCGTGGATTTACAGGGGGATGCAAAGGGAGTCTGTCAGTGTGTCACTCCAACTGCAGTGGTTGATATATACATGTGACATCTGCAAGATACTGTGTGCATCAATTCCTAATATATAACTATACGTCTGCCCATTGTTTAATGTTTAGTTGAGCCGCTATGATAAAATATCGTAACGCTTTATTGAACAGAGATGTTTTACTTTTTCACTTTAAAGAACAAAGTGTTTTATCCGTTTGCTATCCTAAAGCAAGACTAACCAGCTGCGTAAAATGCTGTTATACGTTGTCTGTGGTGAATGCACATAGAACTTTGTTTCAAAGGACTCCATTGGCATTTATTAGCATGTGATTGAAACTTGATGGCGGCATTTTTAATAAAGTCATTTTTAAATGGCTGTCATCCTGTTGAAATCACACGACGATAAAAATAATTAAAAGTACATCGAATTCTTATATTTATATTTAATTAAGAGAGGCGAGGCGAGCTTAATACTATTGGCATTATGGTTTATCTCATTATTCGTGGGATACAAATGATTTGAACATGCTAAAACGGGGGTGGGAGAGAAGAACGTTAGTAGGGCACAGATGTAAAGGGTACCAGTGCAGGTCACACTCGTCCTGATGTACTTGTATTGTACCAGAGATTCCTATGATTGCATGTGTGCACCTAAATGTAAATATTTAGCGATACCCATTAAAAATTGTTCTATACCAAAAAACGTACTGGAAATCAATCCATCAATCAATGATAGTATGAAACGTCTGCTCCTATGCGTATCTTTATATCTTCCATGAAGAAAATAAGAACTCAACCAGCCTGGTTTTTAACTTAGTACTTTTAAATCAAGTTTTTGCTTTGTCATCTCATGGGACATCGTACCTGAAATCAATCAATCCATCAATAAAGGTATGAAACGTTTGTTCATATACGTATCCTTTCAATTTCCTTGAAGCAAAATAAGAACTCAACCAGTCTGGTTTTTAACCTAGTACTTTCAAATCAAGTTTGTCTCTGCCTTTTCATCTCGTAGGATATCGTGCTGGATTACACGTTTACGACTGGTTGGGTTACTGTAAAGTATTCCTCTTGCTGGTTCTTTTACCGGCTTTTAGAGTCAAATGAGTAAAGGCTATCAACACGTCATTTATGCCATCAAAGCAAATAAATATATAGATGATAAAAAGACTATTTGTAGCATGAGCTACTGTTTGCCTTTTTTTCAGAAATATTTTTTTACACAACGGCAACATGTACAATGCTTCTTCTGACAGACAGCATTCCGACATTGTACTGCCACTTACCATTTCATATCCTTGTGACAGCTCTGTATAAATATTACCTAACAAAGCTTTGCTTTTGTTAATATTGAAATCTTCGGATCTTTAAACAGAAAAATACATAAACATATTATAAACAAGTTATTTAAATATGCCTGTGGTGTATTTTCTTTCATTTGAATATCAGTAATCATGTCTGCAATTGCTAAGCGAACCAATTCACAGGTAAACTTTACAGGTATTAAATTGATGTATATGCTCACCAAAAGAAGAATCCTGTCAAAAATGTGAAGCTGGGACCAAAGAATTACAAAAAGACATAAAATAGAAAAGGCATCACAGCAGCGTTTCATGATCAAATTAAACCTGCTATGGCCCCAGGTCTGTCAAAAAGGAATTAAAAACGCTATGACATATTCTTATATATGTGGAATATTTCCCCGATATGAACACAAATACATAATTAAAGTGAAAATTCACTGGAATGGGACCTTTCAAATGAACTTGGTGAAATTAATCCATGCTATGCAAGTTTAAAGAGCATGCAGCCAATAGTAATTGCTTAAAGAAGTTGCTTTGTTGGCAGATTACAGATGCATGAGCCTCCCTACAAGTCAGCTAGGTTAAAAACAGATTGGCATACAGGCAGATATCGATGAAGAAAAACTGCCATGCTGATATTCCTTTCGTGTCTCGTACTTTTTTATGAATGTTTTAGTAATTTGAAGCACAAATGCGTTACATGTCACATTTTACAGATATTCGTGGAATGGTTAGTACCGAATTGGAGTTCTCCGAATTTATAACTCTTTAAACATAATTGGAAAGGATTAAACATTTGTTGTAGTTTTCGAGACAATCACCCACCCACCCACATAAATACAGTTATTTTACTTACCTTTTTAGAACTTTTAATTTGTGTTCCTACGGTCACAGTCATTCCACCATATTCTTATACACTATGTATGCCAATTTTCAATGACCAATGACATGTTATATCTTAAAATGACTTCACCTGTGACTTTGAGGAATTGTACCTGTTGTGGTAGGAAATGGTTTTGACATACAAGACGTGTGCCTTGTCAATCATTTGGTATAGAGATGTAACAATATTGTATTCTAGTAGTTTACAGAATTGACCTTTAACCCTACGTGTCACTCCCCTTTGTCTGCTTGCTCAATGTGTGACAACATAGCGCGCAACAATTTATGTGTGTCCGATGATAACCATGATTCCAATGAAAATTGTAAAACTGATATAAAAAATTCAAATTGAAATGGATTTATTCTGAAATGAAAGCATCCTTTTAGCCACCCAACTAGGAGATATTAAAAGTGAAAACTTCCCTTCTTGAGACCCTCAAATAAAGAAGTCAATCTGAAAGGTGCGCCTTAGGGTTGTTTTTATTTTAATTTTGTCATGTTTTTTTAATCAAATGATGAACTCCAAAGTTTGTTTATTTATTCATTCATTCATGCATTTACTTAACGGTCTATCTATTTATTATTTATTTCATTTATTTTTTTCTCTTTATTTATTCATCTATTTATACATCGCTATGTATCTTTTAATTCATTTATTGTATTAAACATTTCATCAGTTTGCTTTAAGGCTAAGGAATCCGCTTATGGCGAAGAAATTGTTCATTCTCAACAGAAAGAACCACAAATTTTCAATATGTTTCTTAGTTTTGATTTGAACAGGAAACCCTGTGTATTTCAATTTGTTTGTTTCGGGAAATAAAAAAAAAAAAGATGATAAACCGCCTACAAAGATAATGACCATTATGATCATGTTCATTGGGATGATGATATTATTAGTATAATTTCAATGGTAAATAATAGATAAGCAGATTATGATGACGACGACGAGTATGATGATGATCATAAAGATAACTATGGCAATAATGTTGAGCGGGATGATAAAATTGCAAGGTTTCATTTCAGCATAATGAAACAATATGCCTAATATTAAGCTAATGCCGGCAATGATAATGACATTTACAATTATAAAGACTATAACACAGATAACAATAATAAAGACAATAAGGCTGAATCCGATGATAAAGACGATACCACTAACAGCAATAATTAAGACCGATAATAATTATGGAAATGATGATGGTAATAATGATGTTAATAAGGATGATTAAATTTCTCAGATTTACGTCAGCATTTCTATAAGACAAATGAATTGATAATTCCCCTTCTTATGTAAAATCCACATTTGATTTAAATGAATTTTCCACTAAAATATATTTTGAAATTCAAAGGGGGAAAAACCTGTAAAATTATCACATTTTCGGTGGGTCTTGTTGTAATAACATACAATTGAGGTGTGTCAGGATGTGACAGATATTGGCGACTATTATGTGCCAAAACATAAGACGTCCAGACACGTTATGCAAGGGATTACATCTACTGATTTCTTGGATATCTGAACCTATGATTCAGGGAGAATATTTTGCGGGAATGTAATTTCACATCTTCTTCTCCCATGTTCCAAAAAGAATACTGAGATCTCCTACATCTTAAAGATTTCTCGAGTATTTTGTTTTGCCTGGATTTTTGAAGAGCTAAAGTATTAGTTTGTCGGCTTTTCTCATGCACGTCTGGACAGAGATTGGATCTTTATTTTCAAAAAGAGTCTTTTTCATTCCAATAAATTCGAGCTTTTAGATTGCTACGATGATGCTTTCAATAGTAACAAATCATGAGGCAAAGGAAAAGCCATTTGATCATTTGCTTGGTGTAGAGAAAAATTAATTCATAGGCTCTGGCTGGCATCTGGAGGATATGTTAAAATGAACTGTGAAAATGGGAACTTTACAAATATGCTTGGATTCGAGGAATGGCAATATTCCAGTAATGGTGGGAAAACACATGCAGTTGCAAATGCCTTGTATCTGGAGGAAGACTCGCATTCCATAATGCTAAACACAGACCTGGTGAAGTATTGTATATTTCTACACACCTCTGCACAACTCGGGATTATAAAGGTTGAAGGCAAGCATTGTAAGAAAAGTAGTATTCTCTAGGGTTCACCACAGTATTGACCTGTCAAAAACAAAATAAACTGAGCATCATAACTATCAATTTAACATTACAATTGGGATTTGATCTTCTTCAATAAGTTCTTTAGTTGTACTATAGTTTTTCTAGAGTTGGCAGGCATAGACCGCTACCGTGAAACAAAAATCCTGCCACGAAATGTTACAGACCAGATTATAAAAGGAAGGTATAGGATTCATGTAAAAAGAGATGACAAACAGTCAGCTTTGGATAAAGATGGGTCTCGGTGCATTCACTGGGACACGAAAAAGACAATGCAGTGCCTCTTGATAAGAATGAAGGCTTTGCGTATATACTTTTTCCTCTTCCTCTGCTGTATTCCTTCTAGAAAAAAGTGAGACTTTATGGTTGAAATTTTGCTTATCATTCCGAGGAGGAGTAGGTCATATGCAACAAGGATTAGTTTGGGGGGTCGAGTTTGGTGGACAGAATTCTGTTGAATACAAGCAGTTTGTGTGGAGCATAGTCATACCCATGTCCATCCTGGGGCAGGCATTTGTATGACCGCCTTTATTAGAGGTGTATTTCATAACTTGTCAGTCTGTGGAAGTGCCCTACCGTGTCAATGTACAAGCCACACCTGCTATAACATCACCCTGGGTCCTCGGTCAACCTTTTTGGGGTTGCCCCGATGGCCTAGAGTTCAGCGTGTTTGACTTTACATTTGGCTAGGCGAGTGTGCCCAAGGTAGTGGGTTCAAATCCCATACAGGTTGACATATATTTATCGTATTTTTCATTTGCAGCCATCAACCCTTGGAAAGGATCAGGTGGTGTCAGGGCTGTACGTGGTAGAAGGAGGAAGGGGGCTGCATTAATGAAGTCTGGTTGAGGCCTCTAGGGACAAGTGTGCCTCAAGTTTTAATCCAGTGACTTTCTGTGGTATGTTGTTGTAAATAGCACTGGGGTGAGATTTTGGCAGAATGGCTTCAGTGGGGAGAAATTCAAATTCTTGCAGCGTGGCCTGGGCTATTGAAATGCTGGCCAAGTCGGATGAAGGAAATTTGCTGTTAGAGGCATATGAAAACTGGCTGTGCAGTTAGTAAGGTGTATAACATGGGAAGTCTGACATGTCCGGTGGCCATTAAAATGGTAAGTTTTGGAAGGGTTGTGGTAGCTATTAAAAGTAGCATCTGTACCTAAAAAAAGGGCATGATTGACAGTGAAATGCAGAGCATTTCAGAGCCCCTTGGGCACGAATGGGAGTAGGTCCACTGTCTTCAGGTGGGGTAAGGCCATCTGCTGGGGGTAGGGCTACTTTGACTACATATTCTTTAATTTGCGCAACTTCCTGTAGGCGATCATAGGGTAGTCTTTGAAAAGTGGGGATAAGAGTTTAGAAAGGAAGTGTTTTTCCCAGAGTTGTCTGACTTCTTTTTGTAGGTGTTGGAGGTTATGGTGGAAAGGGCGGACAGGGACTGGTTTGCGAGTAGTGTTGCTTGGTCCCTTGTGTTTGAGGGTGTGGTCCCTGGGTGTGTACAAGGTTTGCTCGAATTGTGGCTTGAGATCTTCGGGGGAGTAACCTCTGTGGCAGAAAGATGTTTCTGGTGAGTGGAGTTCTTGTGTGAGGATGGTCGTGTCAGAGATGATGCGCCGGTAGCACAGTGCCTGGCTATATGGGAAAGCCCTTTTAGTGTGTGTGTGGGGGGGGGGGTGGAATGATGTACTGAGTAAAAACCTGTTGCCAGTCTGTGGGCTTTTGGTAGAGTGTGGTTTGTAGGTGCCCGTCTTTCTTGAAGACCAATGTGTTAGGAAAGGCATATCAGAGGAAGAGAAATTAAGTTCAAATCGGATAGATCTATGGGCCTGGCTGAGTAGATCTTCAAAGGTTAAACGGGAAACAGATCCATGTGGCCATATGAAAAAAGAGTTCATCTATGTTTCATCACAATAAAAGGGGTTCACAATGCTGGATTTTAGGGAGTACTGGGTTTAGTAGTTTGTAGACATAAATATTTGCATTATTGACTGCAAACTTGGTTCCCATGGCTATACCACACGTTTGGAAGTAGTTTTTGCCATGGAAGAGGAAGTTGTTTTTAGTTATGATCAGAGACATAAGAACTTTGAGAACTTGGGGGGGGGGGGGGCTGGTTGGTGTTGTTGGATATGGGTGCACGTGTTTGTGGTGGAATTCTGTGACCAGGTTGATGCCTTCCTTGTGTGGGATATTGGTATATAGTGAGCAAATGTCCATAGTGCACATGAGGAAATTGCCATTTGGTGGGTCTAGGTCAGCTGGGTTGTTGAGAAACGTGGTAGTGTCTTTGATAAGGCCAAGAAATGTGGTCATAGCGAGATATACAAGGACGCCCCATCTCATACATTCATAATCATAAATCTGCAACAACATCAATGCAGAGAGGTGTCGCAAAAGCGACTTACTTAAAATTACTATGCGCATGTCTGTGGCAAATGCAAGGATTCATCCCATGCTGCTTGTGACGATAAATGCAGGGTTTCTGCGTCATCAGGAACCGTTGCAACAGCTGTAAGTCCTCAGACCATTAGTGCAAGATCCATAGAGCTGACCCATGCACCAAAAACAGTGCCAAGAACAGCTCTGGGTAAAAAAAAACTGATTAAAGCGTGCACCTTTAGGGAATGTACCCCAATAAACATTAAAAGAATAAAAAGTGAACTGCATAGACACTAAGCGAGATCATATGTGTACAAGCTTTTGGATGGATTAAAAAACGGTTTTGTAATTATATTATAAATTATATTAGAGGTGTATTTCATAAATTGTCGGTCTGTGGAAGTGCCCTACCATGTCAATGTACAAGCCACACCTGCATCACCCTGGGTCCTTGGTCAACCTTTTTAGGGGTTGTCCCGATGGCGTAGAGGTCAGCGTGTTTGACTTTACATTTGGCTAGGCGAGTGTGCCGAAGGTAGTCGGTTCGAATCCCATACAGGTCGACTTAAATTTATCGTATTTTTCACTTGACACCGGTGTTACGGCACTACTGAGTCTTACATATGTAAAAACTTACGTTCATGCGATGTAAACTGATGATGACATCTCAAGTGCTACCGCTGATGAGCTGGAGAAAAGTTACCTGATACATCCTTACAGCAAAGACATTGTACTTTTCCATTGTATCGTATTAACCCTGTAGGCGTAGTAAGAGGCAAATATTCAGGCAAACAGACTTATTCTGGATTTAAGCAGCCCACATCTTATGTTGGACCACACTAGTATCAACGATCTTATTCCCAAAGAAGAGTACTCCATTTCGTACACACGCATAGACAATGCCATAGCAATAATCAAACGACTTGGGGTAACATCATGAACAAGTTAGATATTCGGAAAGCCCTCAAATTTTTGCATATCCCACCTGGACTATCGCATGATCATGTGCTACAATGGCAGGAAAAATTTTCTTGAATACAAGACTTTGTTTTGGAAGCCATTCATCTCATAAAAGTTTTACAATGCTGAGCTAAGCAGTTCATTACATCGCCACTAATAATTAGGTTAATAAGTACATAGCATCTAACACAATTTTATCCAATATATTTATTGCATTTACCAGACAACTTTTTAACTATAGATGCAAACATGCTAGCTGGCCAACGTTCTATATCTATTAGTCATCACAAAACTGAAGGACCCACGGCAGTGAATCAAAACCTGGGTATCATGTTGGATAGCATAAAAATGGAGACACATTTGCCACAGGATAAACTATCGCTCAAAGGCACTTGGCTGACTTATAAGGCAAAGGATAAATGCCAGGCACATGACCATCTCAGCCTTCTGGGTTTCCCCTGTTATGCCGAGCGAGTAGCCCCAATGAGAACAAGTTACATTGCGAGATTACTGGAGGCAGCAAAAAGTACTCAATGTTTGTGGTCTTATGTGAGATTGGACAGTGGTTGTAAAGCTTATATCGCTATGCGGCTTTACATAATCCAGCGATGGAATGATATACCTATATTTTTAGACGATGATCTTACAGATATGCCAGAGATACACACCGTAACTGATTCTAGTTGGTCAGGATTCGGAGGATTTAATCAAAGTACTGAAGTACTGGTGAATTGTTTTATGGTACGTGGATAGAACATGCGCCAGATATTGACAGTAGAAGCTCTATGGCTCTCCTAGAGTTATATCCCCTGGTGATAAGTCCTTGCCTATGGGGAAACTTGTGGCAAAGAAAATGTATATTGTTTCATTGTGGCAACTATTCTTCTTGTAAAAAATTAAATAAACGACGCTCTAAGTGCCCACACATCATGAAGATAATAATAAGATTTACCATCGAAGCTGCTATAAACAGTTTTGACTTGAGGAGTACATGGTTATCCACAAATCAAAATATCCTAAATGATGCCCTTTCAAGGGGACAAATTTCTCTTTTCTAGGAGCTGGCACCACAAGCTGCCCCAGCAATGGAACAGACTCCATGCCTTTTGTTTACTTAGACAGACAAGCTCAATATTAGCCACAAAAGGCGCTTAGTCCTGCCACAAAAGCCATGTATGCTTCAGGAGTTAGCCAGTTCAAACTGTTCTGCCCCCTGCATGGCATCACTACTCATAATATACCTTGTCACGTGGACGAGGATTTATTGGTAAGATTTGTCACCCATTGTGCTCATCTCTTGTGTATGAAAGCAACGACCACCACAACCTATTTAGCAGCAATAAGGAATGTATATGTAAACATGGTCATGGTGACGTGTTATATGACAACCATGGTGGTTCCCTTGTGCGCTTACAGCTTGTGCTAAGAGGAATAAAGAAAGATCAACAACACCTGCCACAGAAGCGCATGCCAATCACAGAACCTGTTCTCAAACAACTGTGCGATCTGCTCCATAATGGTGTATTTGGACCGTACCGAGATGAACTTATTGAAACAGTTCTATGTGGAGGCTGATTTGGCTGTATGCTCTCTGGAGAGTTAACCGGTCACACATCAGAGTACAATCCCTCCATACATGTTTCAATGCAGGGTGTTACCTTCAAATATGACACCTCACTTCAAAGGCCGTATATTGACCTGAATATTAAAGTTTCTAGAACATATCTATTGGGCCGAGGCATTCACATTAAGTTGTTCGAAACAGGGTGCTTGTTATGTCCCTATAAAGTGCTTGCTAAATTCGTTAAAGTTCAAAAATCTATCGAAGCATTACCACATCAACCCTAGTTCTATGTGCCTGAATGTACTCTGTTGACCAGACATATTTTAATGCAAAATCTTAGAGCATCGTTGATTCTCATTGGACAGGGAGATGTCAATCAATTCAGTGGGCACAACCTACGCTTCGCGACCTTGGTGTTGGTCGCTAACGTGCCAGACCATCTCGCATCAGCTCTTGAATGTTCTAATTGATACATAGATACGCCCAATCGAGCTTTAGCTTCAGCCCAGAGATCCCTGGGCAACTTATATTGACATGTGCTGCACGCTTACATGGTATCAATACGTAGCTCTTATTAATCACTCTGGTACTTTTGTGTTGTCATCATATGGCTCAATATGTGACATTTGTTTATATACATATATATATATGTATATATATATATATATATCTTTATTAATTTCGTACTCGTAGTACACGTTAAATTTCAATGCATTTCTCACATTGAAGTGGGAAATCAACATTAATTTAGTTGAAAAGTAAAAAGTCACAGTGGAGGAATTATAATGTAATCAACGAAAAAAAATAGCTGAGCTGCTGAGCATCAGCTTAAGGATGTGGGTCAGGTTAGATGCCTTCAAACTGACTTTTTTACAGTTTTCAAACATTGTGTATAATTAATATCAAAGATTCATATGCAGGAATAAATTTTCAGCTAATTTTAGCCATTAACTGTATTTTACGCCAAAAAGTTGGTCAGCATCTATTTGTTTTGAAATGGCTTCGGGGTGTGACTTGGCTCTGCCGCTAAGCTCCTCCCATGAAAGGGCTGAACACCTCATTTCCATACTTTAAGCCTTGAGCGCATGCCCAGATTTAACCACGGCATTGTGGCAAATGGGAACAACTCTGTGCGGCTGCGGAAACCAGAACTTTCCAAGTTACCGAGCAAGAAGGACGTTACTTGAGAACTAAAATGCCAAATGTAAAAAATATCCAGGAAGACTGAAGATAATGCGAGCAGAGGCAATAGATGTTGCGAGACGAGAGGTCATTGAACTCATCGATGAGTGCAGGTAAGTGTTGCCTCTGTCACACAGTTCGTAGACGTAGTCCGTATCCATAACTAATTAGTACTGATAGATGCAGAGTCGATGTGATGTGCTCATCAACTAACAATTTGTCTTGCCAACATTTAAAAATACGATGATGATGGTGCAAGGATTTTATCACAGTATCAACATTTTCTTGTCGTGCGCTCCCTATCATTGCGATTTCCAGTCAAACATCACACCCAACAACCACGGGCGATAATACGTGTGAATGGCGGATTTTCATTTGTTTTGTTTCGATAACTCAGCCTCACCTGGCGGTAATAAAATGGGCCAAGATACACGTAACATGGTTCTGTCTCCCTATTATTCGTCTATTTCCAGTCTTCCTACTCAGTCAAAGTACACCAAAAAAGGAAAGGCAGATAAATAAATACTTCAGTTCGTTCTTATAATGGTATGCTTTCATTTCGTTTTCAGGTACGAGACCCAAGCATTTGCAGACTCAGAAATGACAGTGGCTACCATGCAGAGCAAGGGCAACGCCAGCCAGCGAGGAATCCACTTCTTGCAATACAGCTGTTGGGCGAGGTGACTCAAGGTATGCCAAATAGTATAACTATTTAGTACTTATTTTGCAAATCATTGACTGATTTAGAGTGCGTATTGTTGTAGTATAGCTGCCTTGCCTAGTATAACACATTGACAATACACATGAACAATGAATGAGATTGAGAAAACTTGACCAGGATCTGGATGGTTTCATTCTCATTTTTCTGTTGATCACATAATCTATTCAGTTATAATACAGGAATTGTATATTATATTAGGATATCTTGGAGACATAAAGGTCAATACAGAGCTGCTGAACGAATTATGAGACGGGTCATCCCAAGTTTACATGTACTGTAACATAATACATACACTGCAGGATTCTTTGTATAGTAATTTATATCTGCCTAGTACATGATCTAGTAATTTACACTTTATATATTTTCTGATTTGTATTTTTTTCAGATTAAAGAAATAGGACCAGAGGGGTGCCATAATACTATCCCATCTGCCGTGCTAAGACACCTAAGGGCACTGCTGCTCCTTTAGGTTTAGGGAGAGCTTCTTGACACTGCCTATGTTGTGGGACTGACTTTTGCAGTGCTGTGTGTATTGCCAAGTAAAACTAGCAAGTGACTGGACTCATTCTGTTATCCCAAGTCTGATGAGGATGTGATACTTAATGTTTACTACTGTCCGTATATTTACTTTGTAAATAAAATTTTTGTCCTAGATTATTGTCTCTGCCTTCTTACACCCCCCCCCCCCCCCGCCAAAAAAAGGATGTTGACATTTTCTGGCACGATGTTGAATGGAATAAGTTTTCAACATTTGTGAATTTCAGTGTTCATGGCTTGTGAGGTTATAAATACTGTTAACTATTTTTTTAACATTTTTGCTGCGTATTAAGCCAAAAAAAGAGACCATCAGCGAAAAATTTCCAATGATATTGCAACACAAACAAACCCTACCAATGTAAAGTACACAAAATATGTGCATACACTTTTATTTGTGCTGTGGAAATGCCAACATACCTTATAACTGTACATTAACATTAAGGGCTAAATTTGTTTTAGGCCTACCTTAAATGAATGTGAGTGTTTTCCAAAGTGGGAGGATTGGGATCCCGTAAAACTGGTTTAACCCACTGCCAAAATGTTGATAACTTGTTCCAAGTCAGGTAGATGATACGCTCATTCGTTTAAATCCCATTACTGTTGGACATGGATCCTTCTGACGATGAACACTATCATGTCTTACTATTTCGAAATGATCCTGAATCTGACAAGGTTAAGCTGGTATTCGGTTTGGTCTCATCACTATCATTGAAAACTGTTGTCCGCTTCTCTTTTCATGGAACTTTTATATATTTGGTAACAATTTGAACATTCAGGCATTTTCTGCATATATTGCAGTGTAGTAAGTGTTCCAAGTGTAGTGAAACTGATGTTTTTTATAATTATCTGATGAATATAGTTTGTTATTGTGAAGGTCATGTCAGGTTAGATCAAAGTGTTTAATGTACTCTCTGTCTCTCTCTGTCTCTCTCTCACATATAAATAGTAAGCATCTAAATCAGCTGTTGACAAGTTGAACTACGTCTGATTATTAATGAAAAAATTTAAAACTGTTACAGGAAAGCAGTTATACTTACAGCTACCTTTAGGAATTTCAACATGACCCTCTCTCTCTCTCTCTCTCTCTCTCTCTCTCTCTCTCTCTCTCTCTCTCTCTCTCTCTCTCTCTCTTCATAAACCTAATTGTTTCTCTGATAAAGCTAGTAGAATTTCACAATAATTAGGACTGCTTTACATTTTGACCTTTTGAACTTTATAGAACCACGAGTTAGATGTACATTATGTTTGGCTGACTTACAGATGACTTACAATGGCACACTACATTTTTGGAATTCTAAATTATTACCCTAATAATTGACTTATTAGATGACTTGTGGGATTCTATGCTTTCTTGAACATTTAAATTTCCTTTCAAAAATACTTCTGGAAACCAGGTTGAAATGTGACTGCTATCCTTACAAATTTTGGCGATTGTAATGGATTTTTTGACTACGTTTTAATGGTTTGAGTCCTAATGGCACTTGCTTCTGGCTGATGTTTAACATTTGAACCAATGTACTTACTATATTTGCAAATTCAAACACTTTTCTTTTTGAAATACTCTTAGTTTATCTCCTTTAAAACAGCATCATGTCTTTAACTGCATGCCTAAAACACATCAAATTATATAATCATGTTGTTTGGATTCTTGTTGATGGTCATTTTAGACCTAGGGGGCTTTTCTGATGGATTGATGTTGGTGTTAGTGTCACTTTGTGGACTTATATGGATGATGATCATTGTTGAGATGGTGGTTGCAAGTAGTACCTTTTTAAATACTGAATTTTATTGACATTTTCAACAAATTGAGAACCTCTGCTTACAAATTCTCTGATGTGCTGCAAATTTTGGTCCGTTTTCATAAATTGTGTGGTTCTGTATGCACATGAATGATGCACCTGTTCAAGCCAATTTACTGAAATAGGCCTATAATTTCAAACAAAACTTTTTGCATTTTGTCATGTTAAGACTAGATATGGCTTTTTCGACCCTATGGACCTTTACACTTACGTGTTGATCTCTTTTGGGTATATACGAACTATAAATTTATGTGTTTCAGCTATACATACCAAGGAACATTGCCTTTGGTCGGAATTGACTTGGATTTGTTTTATTAAGACTAGGGTTTGGATATGGTAATGACAATGTCTAATTTGGTTCCCTCCATGAATTCAATACACATTAGCAATGGCATTGGGAGGGGGGGGGGGAGATTTGCAACAAAAAAGAACCCCCCCCAAAAAATCATGAAAGATTAAAAAATTCACTGCAGCATGACCATAAAACAAATGTGGTAGAGACCCACCCAAGGTACATTGATACCAAGTTTGAAGTATGACCGTCTCGTAGAAGTCGAAAATGTAAATTAGCATAATAATGCCCATTCAGCTACATAGTTATCAATAGGAAAGGTGCCTTTATTGAGAGGTACCCAAATTTTTAAAAAAAGTCAGAAATTGGGAATCCTAAACTCGTAGGTGATCTTTAAATCATTGGAGTGTGGCCATTTTAACAAACATGGTAGAGTCCTACCCAAGGTACATTGCCACCAAGTTCGAAGTGAATCTGGCTGACAGTTTTGGAGAACTCGAAAATGTAATTGTGAGTGGACGGTTGACTCAGCATTCTAAAAGCTCAGCCTGACTGGTAAGTCAGTTGAGCTTAAAAACTTTTCAAGGGCATCTTATACCTAACAGATGATTTTGAAGGTCAGCCTAACCATTTCTCTGCTGATTTGTCAAATCCATTCCCTTATCCAGTAAGCATCAACTAGTACAGCAGGGTTCTCTCCAAAAAGTCAAACCATTTCTTTCGATGTGACCATGTCCATGTTCAAAGGAAGGCCAGTTTGATACTACTGCACTGGTCAAAATTTTACATGCATCTTAACTGCTACAAGTCTTATCTTGCTTAAATGGCCAGTTTGTGGACAAGAACAAATTTTTAATAACACCGGTTACATAGCTGCATATCATTCACATTTTTCATATTCCCACAAAATTGTGTGAAATTTCATAATTTATATAAAATTCATTTCTAATTTTTTTATTTTTTATTATAATTCACCAAAGATATTATGATTTCATATGCTTTGATGTTGGCAGGGATCTGTCTGATTTGGAGAATTATGCCATATTACAATGGGATCTTTGACCTTCATTTCTGCACATCCTGTATTTTCTGTGTTCTAATTGAATACTGAAATAAATTTGATAAATGAACCTAATTGTGAGAGAATTCAATCTCACTCATGATTCATGTCCAAATAACTTGGCCAAATGAAAGAAACATTAGCATTTGGCTTATATCACTGGTGGTCCACGTTATTTCTAAAAGGTAAGAACTTGTCTGAATTTGTTGATATTGGCTTCACAGGTTGCACATATAAAGCTCAAAGGTTCCATGATCAGTTTCTGTTCTGCAATTTTCATAGCCACGTAGACAGGTTTTTGGTCTGTACTGAATTTATTCAAAAATGTTTCAGCTGGCACATCTTATCACGTGCACATAAATCGAACAAAATAGTGTGTCCAACCAATGTCCTTTGATAGGGAGGAATTTGTATAAAAACAAACAAACTTTTCTCATGGGTCACATATCCAGAAGCTGGGTGTAAATATTGATGTTCATGTCTGGGGGGACATCTAGAACAGCCCTCAGTCAAAGTTTATTTTTTCATGCTTTCACCCATGTGGCTACGGATTTGTTATTGGGGAAAATATAACTCAATGCACAAGTATATGTAAACATTTCTATATAATCTTTATTAAAAATTTCCACCCATTTCAAAGATCTGTGAGTCAAATATGGTGTATATTTTAAGTGCAGTCCTACCCACCCACCCCCACCCCCCTCCCCCTTCATTTACATTTTGAAATTTTAGCCAGCTTAACCATTGTCATGGTCAGAAGTCCAGTAAAAAACTGAACATAAGTGTCCAGTGTTCATTTCACTGGGTAAATATTGCATCGCCATTCAAATGGGACAAACACTGGTTCCATTTACTTTCTTGTGTCCCTTCATTGACTTCTTGCATGTTCCACATGCTGGAGTTCTCCGTTTTGTTTCTTTCATAGGGGGTACTTCAAGAAACTTTCCACTGCAATAGTGTTCACCCTCCTTATGTTTGAAGGCAACCAACTGTTCTAACCTTCTAGCACGTGACTTTCTGTCAGTTCTTGCACTGTTGTTGCCATTTCTTATTCTTTTGCTGTCTGTTGCCTTTTGAGCCTTAGTGAACCTCGTGTGTGGCAGACCCAATCCTTCATGTAATCTGCGCGTAGTCTCGTACCTACCAACATTGAAGACCACCACTCCCAAGTCTATACCAAGTCGGATTTCATGGGGAGAATTTGACTCTTCTCTTGGAACAAACCCCCAAATACAATGGTGCAAACTTTCATTTCATTTTGTGTCAAGCCTTTGGTGCAAGATTGCAATACTTTCACATACCCCAGGTCATTAAATATCGGAGTCAGTACTTCCACAATTGCATGGCTGAGGGGGTTCACCATAAGCTCATAGGTACAGGTGCCTGCAACCAAATCTACTTGCCACTTGCACCAGCTACCTTCCCCAATGGGGCAATAGGAATGATCCGCGGGATCTCTGTAGTGTTTGAGTATGGCCCAAGTTGCTCTGGACATAGCTTTTGCATCCCCCAAATTATCTATCATGGCCCTGCCATAAAATGCTTGTATTGAATCAATTCTCCTGATTGTCAATCTCCCAGGCCCAGAGAGATACTGGCCATCTCACAGTTTCACTTTTGTCTTTTGTTGAACCAGAGCTCAAAGCTGAGCCCCAATGCACGTTTGAATATGTCTTTACAATGTTTTTTTATAACACTATATTCAGATCCATATGGCTCATCTTGGGTGATGCGATGGAATGACCTGGCTTACCCGTCCCCCACAAATGGGTCATAACGCAAGTTGTGCATGTCTATGGATCTAGCATACAGCTCAGCTGCATCCTCAGTCTCCATAGACTTGGAACTACCCTCATGGTTTTTCATGCAGTCATCTGCATTGCTGATGTACCAGTCTAGATACTCGATGGAGGTTTTGTCTAAATGTTCCTTTGCCTTGCACTGTTTGCACGTACTGCACAAATAATGTCTGTCTACAACTTGGTGGGTGTCAACAGCAATAGCAGCCACAACAGCATGTTTTGATTTAGGCCGCCAGCTCTTCCATTAACCATCTATGGATATGGCAACTGCTATTTCAGTGTCTTCCAGTTCTGCAATGGATGTGTCTGGAGGTACACCCTCAACATGGCCTGCCTGAACAGACAACAACTTGGAACGCAGGCCTGCAGCTTTCAGTTCCCTAACAGTAGTTTCACATGCCTTTGCTCCTATTTCTTCTGTATATGTCCGCCATACTGATGTAGACACTGGCTGGGGCATAGTCATCTGTGCACTAAACATTGTTGCTGCTTGTCTCCCTTTACCAATGGTGCGCATGGCAAGCACCAATGCAACATTCACCTATAATCAAAATATTGATGTCTAAGTTTCATACAAGTGACTAAACAGTGCAATGCAGAGTCAGACATGCGGGTGGGCGTTGCACTCCCAATTTCTCCAAACCACACACTGACTTGAACATATTTATAATGTAAAAAGGCAGGTTTGAATACCCAGATCTCCAAATCATGTCTAAAATCATTAATCTCTGTGCAGTCTCCATGCACCTCATTCACTTTTTCCTTTTTTCATTTGACTGGAAAGTGTCACAAACCTATACACATATATGTGCAAGATAGAATGTTGGTTCTATCTACAAAAGTTTTGAAGATGTGGAGTTTTGAAAATTTTAATTACCCCTAATTTGCATAACTTTGAACACCATAACAATATGCATAATTTTACTGGCAAATTAGTAAACTTACCAAGTTGTTGGTATTTTTTTATCAATATTTAGCGTCTGAGAACAGTTCCGGACAAAATTCGGTCACAAAGAATTCTTGGAAAAACAAAATGTATGGGCATGTACCCAGACATAATAACACCCTGTCGGATTTTGAAATTTTTACATGGAAAAATTTTTGTCTGTAAATCAGGGATGCCAGTTTAATGATTTTTCCCTCAATTCAGGCATTTTGCCAAAAAGGCTTTTCTTTGACCCCCAAAATCTTGTCAATTTTGTCAAAACAAACACTTGTCAGGTAAAATCGCTACAAATCACTGATATTTCAAAAAATAAATGCAGTAAATGCCGAAAGTTTTTTATCAATGTCAGTGCATACTGGGACATTCTGATAAGTATCTGCAGTAATTCTGTTCCTGTCCTTGTCTAGGCCAACGCATACGAATTCACACCAAATGAATATATACTCGTCAAAAAAAAAGAAACTTATTTCAGAATACACTTAAACATTATTTTATTTCTTTATGCTCTAGAGGCCAAATAATAATGAATATTAATGAAGCATAATGTCTTTCATATGTTTCAATGAAAAATGGTTGTGGCTGCTGCTGTAGTTCATTGGACCGTAGAACAAAAGGCAGTGAGATTGAAAGACAAATGTTGCAACTTTAGTAATTGGTGTAACCTCCATGTTCTCGGATGCACTCCTCAATGCGTTTTTGCATGCTTCGCACTACATTGTTTTTTAAGAATCTGTGGAATTGCATTCCATTGGTCCCCCAACAGTCTTTTCAAATCATCTGCTGAATTTGTTTTCCTCAAATGCTGCCTCACACATCTCCCCAGTATATCCCACAGATGATCCATGAGGCTCAAGTCTGGTGACTTAGCTGGCCACTGTAGACACATTATCCCCTAGTCTTGAGGAAAGTTTGAAACGCATCTGGCTCTGTGGGGGCGGGCATTGTCATCCTTAAGCAGGAAATCATTTCCTATTGCACCTGCATATGAAAGCACATCAGGTCTTAAGACTTCATTTATGTAGCGTTCCCCTGTGAGGGTTACTAGGATGAAGACCAATGGTGTGCGACCACCATCTGAAATTCCAGCCCACACCATCATGCTGCCACCACCGTTTCGTTCTGTTTCTTCTATACAACTGGAAGCAAAATGATCTCCAGGTCGTCGCCACACCAAAATCCAACGATCATCTGGCTTTAGCAGAACCTGCTCTCATCTGAGAACAATACGTTTGACCATGGCTATGGCCCTATTTTGCCTGGAAAGTCTTGACATGATGGTAACTTGATGGATTTCCATGTAGGGGCGGGTAAAGGCGGCAGTTTATAGGATTTCTAGGGTCTGAGGTGATCACCTGGGTCATTGATGACACAAAGAACAGGTGCAAAATGACACTGGTTTGATCCAGTGCATGACAGATTGGTGTGCCATTTTTGAGACAGGAATTTCAAATGTGTTGCTTCACCTTATGTAAACAAAATATGTAACTTTTGTGAAATTGGCGTTACATAACTAAGGTGAGGCCACATGACTAAATTTTGGACCAACTATTCTGGCTATATATGGCTTACAAAAAAATCTAATCTACTTTATATTACAATATAAGTTTCTTTTTTTGACGAGTATATATTTCATCACTCTGGTAGCCTTTTGTATCAGCAAAGGCCTGTGGTGAGTGTTTTTTCTCTGGGGAATTAGGCCTAGTAAACAAGCAGCTTCAGAAAATGTTCAGTGTTATAAAATAACTTCTATGAATATGAAAGCATATAGCTACCACTAAATATGCTTAAAACGGGAGACAATACAAGGATGCAACTTTTCATGAATTTTACTCAACAACAATGGAATCTGCATTTTCGCTTGGACCAATCCACCAGACTCAATCTCATGCTAAGGGGATTCATTTTTTTATGCCATACATGTGCCAATACACCAGTTATAGGTATAGTAAATAATTTCATAAAACTGTAATGTCTTATTTTGTAATAATAGGTCCCATGGTGCATGGGATCTCTGCTCATGAAGTGTCCTCTCCCCCCCCCCCCCCACACACACACTTCTTTTTTCCATGGGGATGGACCCTAGTAAACAAGCAGGTTCATAAAATGTTCAATGATATAAAATACATTTTATGAGAGCATAGAGCTACCACTAGATATGCAGAAAAATGGAAGCAATTCAATTTCAATGATGCTACTTTTCATAATTTTTCATAAACAACAAAGGAATCTGTATTTTGGCCTAGACCACTGCCAGATCAAATCTCATGCGACAGTGGACTCATATTTTTTCGAGTTCTGTTACTTTTTGCAAGATGCTTTATCTGAACGGGATGCTCTGTAATTTTCGCCACACGGAAGGCAGTATGCTTGATTTTTGGGGTGGGGGTAAGTTGTCAGCTTGTACTTTACTTTACACTTTCAATGAATGGAGGTCCCAGACCTGGCCTGACTCCGACACATATTTTTGCATAATCATGTTACACAGACTTACTCTGTTTTACTGATCATGATGTCATTATGAACATGATGGACCATTCCCAGATTTATTGCACAGAATCTCTGCCCCCCCCCCCCCCCCGCAAAATCGGATCACATGGACCTATTCTGTTCCACATCACGACTCATGTCACTTTGTCATGATGCAAATGTTGGATCATCTCCCAAAAACCTGGGACCTATACTGAACCCCAATGAAAATTATCCACATAAAAAAATTAACACATTAATTTTGTAAGTTACTAAGTACTGTGTGTGCATATATGCATGGTTTGGAGCCTACATCAGGGTCATTCAGGACAACTTTTTAACTTTTGCTGGGTTGTTACATAATGCATGTGACTTTTGTGCACCGAATATGGCTTCTGACCACCACTCCTATTGGATGGCTAAAATGACCTGATGTTTTCAGTGGCTTTAAAAAGGGATGTTCAGCCAAGAAAAAAGCCAGTGGTCTCAGGTGTGTTGAGGCGATCATGCCGCGTCTGAGCCAAGGTCAAAGACACCATGCTTTGGGGCTTGCAGAGGGTGGAGTCCCAATCACTCAAATCGCACAAAGAATGGGGTGTACTCGGCGCACCATCCAACGACTAATTGAACGGCAACAAGAAACTGGATCTGTAGATGATCGGCCTAGGCCTGGCCGAGAAAGAGTGACAACACCTGGCCAAGACCGTCACATCCGGCTGATGCACCTGCGAGACCGTTTCCGTACAGCAGCCCAAACAGCCCGTGAGACTCAAGGGGTGAATCACCGTCCTGTCAGTAGTTCTACTGTGGAGAGGCGACTGAGGAGCAGTGGCCTAACAGCCAGAAGACCTTACAGGGGTAACCTGCTGACCCAACCCAGAAGAGAAAGACGACTGCAGTGGTGTAGAGCACACTCCAGGTGGACTCGCCAGCAGTGGAATACCGTCCTTTTTACTGACGAGTCCCGTTTTTGTGTCAGCAGAGCAGATGGCAGAGAACGTGTGTGGCGCCGGACTGGGGAGAGATATGCAGATGCCTGTGTCCGTCAGGCAGATCGATGGGGTGGACCCTCTGTCATGGTGTGGGCAGGCATCAGCAACCGCTACCGGACACCCCTAGTGGTCATTCAAGGGATCCTCAATGCTAGGCGGTACATTGATGAGGTGCTGGAGCCGCACATGGTCCCATTTATGGAGCAGCATCAAGATCTGGCGATCTTTCAGCAGGACAATGCACGTGCACACTCTGCAAGATTAACAATGAACTTTCTCAATGAGAACAACATCAATGTCATGGAATGGCCAGCGTTCTCACCCGATCTGAGCCCTATTGAACAATTGTGGGATCAGTTAGGCCAAGGTATTCAACGGAGGACACCTAGGCCTACTACCCGAAACCAGCTGATCCAAGCTCTGCAGGAAGAATGGAATAATGTTCCCCAACACAGAATTCAAACCCTGGTCAGCAGTATGCGCCGCAGATGTAAAGCATGTGTTGATGCTCGAGGTGGCCACATCCCATATTGAACAGAAAAATTTGTGTGACTTTCAATTAGGGCAGTTAATGACATTTTTTGCCTGTAAGTGACGTTAATGTCGGTAGAGCGTGACATTATTTTTACGCCAGAAAAGTGAATGCTTTGTTAAGTTCTAAGCACGTCTAGGTATGAAATGTTTCAAGTATAAACAATAAAATACTTCAAAATTGGCATGTGGATACTTTTCATTGGGGTTCAGTATATATCTACTCCTGCCCGCATCATTCGCGATGACTGTCAATGATTATGAATGAATAAAAGTTGGTTCTCAGTGAACGGGTTTTTTTTTTTTTTGAACCTCCTGCCAGCGCAATCAACCTACCCTCCTCTCCCTGCCCCCTGCCTCCCCCCATTGTTGTCAACAAATGAAACTCTTAGTCCTACCTCGTTTTGGCCAAGAAGCGGGGACGTCGACGTCCACTTTTTTCCACCACCCTGGACACACTCCTCGTTGGTAGGTACATATCCAAGTAAAGTCAGTTTTCCAGCCTCTATGAGAACTTGCACTTGTCCGCTCAATCAGCTGTAACGATCCAACTTTGCAGTGCACACGATCAGCAACAGCGTTTCCACATTCCTGCAGTCGTAAACAATCCCATAGTCTGTATCCTGCTGGTTTCTGTTCGAAGGTGTCACTGGCAGATGAACAATCATTACATGAATTGTCACAATTTTCTCTTGGACTCGGTTCATCGGCGATAAACTGATGAAATGTTTTGGGAACTTGCAATAACTGGCTCTTGTCGTGCAGCCTCCACTTCTCGGCCTTCACTTGCACGTGCAGACGCGGTCGCAATATCCGTCACCTTGGCTTCGGTTGACCCAGCATCTTGAAGGGGGCACTCGTTGGGTTGCCCGTCGGGCTCCTCTAACAAGTGGGTTTGGTTGTAGAATAAGCCCAGGTCTGACTTGTTCAGCTGCTGTATGAGCACGGCATTGCCCTGTACCTCTTCTTTGGTGTTGGTATTTTATTTCCAGTAAAACTTGATTTGCTTTTCTGACGACTTCGAACAATGTGAGCGTGAATCTAGAAAGATTTCCTACAAGTAGCCTGTACTTATTGAGCTACCAACGCGTCTGAGGTGTTGCCAGGCAGCGATGTGTCAATCATTATCGGCGCTGTCCCACAGGTGACTATCCAATCAATGGCCGCTTGTGAAACCCGACGGCGAGGCAAGCACTATGACACATGAGCACTGAACTTTGCTTTTTCTGCTTACAATCATCAGAATTAAGTAAGATTTGAAGTTTTTGCGCTGTAACATGTTACAAAACTCGTTAAACTCATTGTCCTGTCGAATTGGGAAGGTGTCATAAGGATCTAAGTTTGAATAAGTGATGTTAATCCCATCGAAGACGACTTTCTCTTTGAAGCTTGTTTTCTCGTGTCTGCTTTTTCAACAGTACCCAAACTCATTTTGGATTCAACTTCAACAGTTTTAGTTATAAAAACATATGGTTTGCGGTAATATCATCCTGAGAAGGTAAACTAAAAAAGCGGGTCTCAGATTTTGGGCACGACGCCTAGTTCTGTCAAAGCCAAAGCCAAAGTCATAATCCTTTGATGTATGAATGGGGTTTCATCAGCACAACTTTGGGCATTGTTGGCTCGGCAATGAAACAAAAGACGAAAAAAACAGGACCTGCTTTTATCGAGAAGTATCAGTAGATTGTTTTTCCAAAGAAATTTTAATGCTACATCAAAAAGCAAAAAAGTTGAATCCACTTTTCCATGAAATTCTTGGGTTGTCTTTCTTCAATTGCTGTATAAACACAAGGCAAGTTTCATCAATGACAATGATGACATTTGAATCTCCAGTTTATTTACTTTTCAGAAATTTTGTGAACTTTTAGTGTTTTATTGGGGTTTTTGTGGAAGTCAAAGCTACCCTGACGCACATCCATAATTAACTTACTATTCCGGTGCTTATTTACATACAACTTTAGACACTCTGAGGAGTGTCAGCCGTTACGCTGGTCGGTGCTTATATCATCTCATTTATCTGCCGTAGATCACTGTACTATGGATCTATTTATGCATTTTGTCAACTTTTTACACTTGATTGTTTTACAGGTGTATGTCTCCCCTTCCTATATACTAATTGCTGTGAATGGGTCACCTCAAGATTGGTGCTGCATACCACTTCAGTGCTATACCATTCCCTGGGCCGCCTCACTGCTGGCGTGCGTCGCCATGCCAAAATACTTGTTCTCGCCTCCCCATTCTTACTACTGATTTCCCACCCACCCAGTCTTTGCTTCAGGTTCACCATGCCCCATGGGTAGGTGTTGTCCTGGCTACTGCCTTTTACCCTACTTATACAGCTAACTGTTTCCCGTTACACTGCTACAGTTGCAATTCTGTACATTAACAAGCCAAGTGCAATTTTCTGTCACCTACGGTCCGTGTCCAACAGGTGCGACTCTCTGTTTTCTGGGCTGTCTGTGTCAGCCTCAGCTCAGTTTTATTCACTCATATCTGCATCTACTTACCCCATCTAGTTCCCGGGGAGACTCCATCAGCTTTTACCTCATACACTTCCGTCACTGATGCAGCAGGGGAAGGGCCATGATGAGTCTTCTTCACCATGCAGCAATTTTATGATGCCATCTTGAATGACCTCTTCGTACATTGCAAAATGAAAAGCTAGCACGACTTTGCAGATTGTTCCCTTATATTGACTCCCCAGCCTTCAGTATAGGCTTGCAACCTCCGTAATAACGAGTTCCCATTTTTGCGCCTTTTGATTTGACACAATGTAATTATAACTGGGTATATTGGAAACAGGACAGTAAAATGTGGGTGTAGATTGGGGTCTGTATAGTGCATGGACCTCTATGCTAAAAAGTGGTATTTCAAACTCTAAATTTACCTGGACTAATTAAGATCCACACTGAGCCAAAACTGAGCTTTAGAGTATAATTTGCCATGTGGTACCAGAGGAAGGAACTAGGTTATCTGATTCCCCGAAACCATACAGCAATGAACATGTATTAAACGAGCAAATATAAGTGTGCATAATCTAGATGTGTACCAGTATATTCAAGAATAAATGCTCTGCAAAAGTTCAATATTTTGAGACAATAGAAAATGTTGTTATTAAAGGTGATAAGAACCATAATATAATCTTGAATATGACCACAAGGTACTGCTGCCTATAATTGCACCCAAATGCACATATTTTACTGTTGTTTAGTAATTTAGTTTTAAATTTAGGGCTGCTGTGCATCTTATATATCGCTGACGTTGGATATATAAAAAAAATTCTCTTGTTATTACTCATATCATCCCTATAAATTACACAGACAGTAAAGTACTCTTTTTGTTCAATCCTTATAAAACTTACCTTCGTGCAGATAGATATTTCATACTGACAGGTGGATCGTTTCTTTTTTTTTTTTTTGATTGCATGAAAAAATGGTAAATCGATTGCTTCTAAATACTTAAAAATTAGGTAGGGAGTGGATCTATGGCACCACAAAAGTTTTACATGTGACCAACCAGCTTTGATCAATCTCACAGAATTTACATGTAAATTGGTGTTTTACTTGGAAACCAAAAACTGGAATGTACAACCTTAAGAATGAAATGTTGCTACAAAACTTGTCACCAGTTTTTAAAGTTACTCTCTCTTACAATATTTTCCCAGCACTATCCTAGAAACCACAAATGCTCTCAGTAGCCTAGAATCAGCCCCAAAACTTACAAACAGCATATTTTGGGAAGTGTTTCAGATTCAGTCCTGTTTAACTAATTATGTACAAAAAAGACAAAAGTCATGTTTGGAGATAAGAAGTCCAGCTATGCTGGCTTTAAGCTAGAGATGAAAGCCCTTATGGATTTAGAGTGCTATGGGGCAAAAATTGTCTCTCTCGTTTCTAGCTCAGCTGACTTGTCAGTCAGCTGTGCTTATGTGAGGGTCCGTCTTTCGTCGTCCACAATTCACATTTTTGACTTCTCTAAAACCGTTGGCCAGATCCACTTCAAACTTGGTGGGGATGTGCCTTGGGTGGATCTCTAGTTTGTTCAAGTGGTCACAGTCCAGTGATTTTTGGATTTTTTATGATTTTTTTGTTAATTTTTTTGGAGGAAATCTTAAAAATCTTCTTCTCCAAAACCATTCACACAATTGCTTTGATATCCCACAGGGACGCTACCGGGGACTCCTAGTTTTAAATTTCGTGACCAGAGGGTACTGCGATTTTTTTTTATGATTTTTTGTGTTTTTAGCTATTTTCAACTTCTCCTCCAGAACCGTCACTCAGATTAAGCTGAAACTTAGAGGATATGTTTCTTGTAGAAGGGTCAAACAAAGTTGTTCACTAGGTGGCACTGCTGTCGATTCCAGATTTTTAACAATTTTTTCAATTTGGGTACTTGTCAGTCAATGCAGCTTTCATACTGATCACTACGTAAGTCAATTGACCGTCTATTGCTAATTCATATTTTTGACTTCTTCTCCAAAACATTGATCCAGATTGATTTCAACTTGGTGGCAATGTACCTTGGGTGGATTTCTACCAGGTTTGTTCAAATGGTCATGGCTCAGTGATTTTTGCATTTTTAATGATTTTTTTGGGGTTCATTTTCGGGGAAAATCATAAAAAAAAATCTTCTTCTCCAAAACCGCGTTGCCAATTACTTTGAAATTGTATAAGGACACTTCTGGGGACCCCCACACCTTAATTTGTTCAAGCTGCAATTTTTTTTATTTTTTTTTTTTATGAATTTTTGTACGTTTTTTGCTATTTTCGACTTCTTCTCTAAAATAATCTCTCAGATTGTGCTGAAACTTGGTGGATGTTCTTTGTGGAAGGGTCACACAAGGTTGTTCACCAGGTGACGTTGCTATGGATCCCTGATTTTTAACGAATTTTTCAATTCGGGTACCTGTTGGTCAGTGCAACATTCCTATTGTTGACAATGTAAGTTGCAATAGCAATTCACATTTTCGACCTTATCTCCAGAACCGTTAATTAGATTCACTGCAAACGTGGTTGGGGTGTGTCTCAAGTGGGTCTCTACTAAGTCCATTCAAATGGTCATGGTCCAGTGATTTTTCGATTTTTTATGAAATGTTTTGTCCATTTAGGGGGAAATCTTTGACGATATTCTTCTCTGAAACCGGGTTGTCAATTACTTTCAAATTGAATAGGGCCCCTTCTGCACACACCCAGACCTTTAGTTGTCCAGCAGGTTGCGCTGTGATTTTTTTCTATTTTTTTTTTTTTATAAATTTTTGTGCTTTTTTTTTTTTTTTTTTTTTTTTTGCTTTTTGCGAATTCTTCTCCAAAACCGTCTCTAAGATTGTGCTGGAAGCTGGTGGATATGTTCCTTGTGAAAGGGTCTTACAAGGTTGTTCACCAGGTGACATTGCTGTGGATCTCTGATTTTTAACGAATTTTTCAATTTGGGTGCTTTTGGTCAATGCATACATTCCTATTGTTTACTATGTAAATCAATGGGAAGTGCAATGGTAGTCTACATTTTCAACCTAATCTGAAAACCGTTAACCAGATTCACTTCAAACTTCGTTGGGATGTGTCTCGGGTGGGTTTCTACCAAGTTTATTCAAATGTTCACGGTCCAGTGATCTTTGGGTTTTTTAGGAATTCTTCTTGTTGATTTTTTATGCCTATTTATTACCATGCAAGTCAATGGGGATTGCAAAGTCACTAGGGTTTGCAATGCTTATTGACAATTTTTGACTTCTTCTGCAAAACCATCAGCTAGATTCACTTCAAACTTGATAGGGGTGTTCCTTGGGTTGGTTCAAATGGTAACAATCTGATGATTATTGGATTTTTTTATGATTTTTTGTTCTTTTTTTGGCCAAATCTTCAAAAGTCTTTATCCTTGTATATACTCAGCCAATTGCTTAAAAATTGCATAGGGACACATCTGGGTATGAGGGTGATAAATGTACAGTAGGTGAGTGACCTTGACCTCATTTCCAAGGTCACAAGATGAGGTACATGAAATTTACTGTTTACAGGCTAAGCTGAGAACTATAAGGGTAGGATATTCATTTTGCACATGCTAGTTGTCCTTAATAAGGGCCAGACTTAGACAGTTAACAAGTGACCTTGACCTCATTCCCAAGGTCATTGTGCCACTTGCTCAAATTTTACTGTTCACCTGACAAGTTCAGAGCTGTTTGAACTTAGACCTTGATGTTGAACATGATGGTTCTCCTGAGCAAAGGCCAGACATAGACAGTACCTCAATCCCAACGTCGCTGGGACCCAGACACTTACATAAATTTTGCTTTTCATTTTGTAGCTTGAGAACTGTGGAAGGTAGGGTCTTTATGTTGAACTTGTTGGGGGTCCCCTATTTAGGAAAGAATAATACTGAACATTAGTGACCTTGACCTCATTCTCAAGGTCACAGCGCCACTTACATGGATTTTACTGGTCACGTGATAAGGTGAGAAGTATTTGTACTGTAACTTTGATCTTGTACATTGGGATGGCAATCTATAAAAAGTTAGGTTCAGAATAGGACAGTGACCTTAACCTCATTTCCAAGGTCATAGGCTAAGTGAGTCAGCTGAGCAGAGGACTGTCACAGTCCTTTTGTTTCCTCTTGTTTGTGACATCATTTCAAATTTCTGAAGAATGGAAGCAAAGAATGAATTATGGGAAGATTATACTCTCTGTATTGGATGTTCTACATGGTTACTTTTGGCATTGTTTAATCACTTATACTTCAAGCACGTCTCAATTACACCTCAACAAGTCACTTGCTGGTTGGTTCAGCAGTCCTTGCATTGGGCGTTCAGGCCCTATTTTGTCCTTTTGACCAATCAGGGCACACAGTGAAGCCATATTCAAAACGCACGTAAGAGGTATCAAGAACAGAGTTCTGGTACATAACCTCCCCCTAGCCCCCCCCCCCCCCCCCCAAAAGAAAAGAAATAAATAAACCACAAAAGACTCTGAATGCTTGTTGCAGTCCAGGTTAACTATGTATCACTTAAAACTAAGGCTACATGAACAAAGGGACGGCAGATGATTTTTAAAGTATTTTCTAAGTTTTGCTTTCATTTGTAATTTGCTGCCACGCCATAGTTGTAATGTGAATTTGAGAAGGTCTCGGGTTTTATTTGTATATCTTTTTATTTACTTATTAACCAATTTTGAAGAGCTGAGTCAACCAGACACAGACTATACTCTATATATAGAGAGAGATAAAAAGATAGATAGATAGATAGATAGATAGATAGATAGATAGATAGATAGATAGACAGATAGATATAGATACATAGAGTGCACAGAATGTAAAAACTATATATGATAAAATATTTCAAAAAACTGCCTCAAACTAGAAATATTCCACCCAGTGTAAGGTTATTATAACCGCCAAAACGTTTCAAAAGTTAAGTATTGAAACATGTGGCTAGCATAAAATGTAAGCATCGAGTAATGCTACCAAATAAAGATAAGTACGTTTTCGGTATAAAGTAAAATTAGTCAACGTTATTTTTATTCCTAAAAGGAACAACACAATAATGTGGTCCATATATGGATTGCATGTCCTCAATGTGGGGGTGTCTTTTGTGTTTATCTTGTGTGTTTTTCCAATTACATTCGCTTTGACGATTACGCCCAGGTTTTTTATCTCGAAAACCCGAATTTAGGTTGCATTGACGAGAATAAAATCATGTAGCTTTGTTCAAAAGCAGACGCCATATATACGCCCTCTTTAGATTTCCCTGCAATATTTTGCACTCTTTCAAGCATGTTATCACTTGAATGAGTTTGGCAGCATCTACACAAATACCTATGTTGCCATGTTCTGAAACACAAGTAAGCTCACTCCTATAAATAATGAACAACAGCAGCCCAGGTTTTAAGTATTGGGGTGCTCTGGATGGAACACAACTGTAATGAGGTGTCATACCCTTTATTATAACACATTGGAATCATTTTTGAACAAAGGAAGGTAAGGCTCCAGCAGATAAACAAGAAAATTATATGTTTGCAACTTATGAAGAAAAAGCCTATGATTCAGTGTCAAAAGCTTTCTCATAATCTATATTACATTAAATATATATACATATTTATTTATTCATTCATTTGTTTATTTATTTTTTTATTGCTGGAGTCAATTGACAAAGGGAAAGTATAAACACATTATATTAAATTTAATGCTGTTGATTGAGATGTGTCGAAGCCATTGTAAGTCGATGATATAAACAAAGAGGTACATCGTGCAGAACGCTCTCAAAGGCTTTGAAATAACAGCAAAAGGGAGATGCAGGAACAGCTCCTGACAACATGCTTGTATCCAGCTTTGAAAGTATGTATGTTTTTTATTCTTTAAATACTTCAGGGAAACTCCAGACTATACATTTCTACAAAAGCTACAAGTAGCAGTACTACAAGCTCCTCAGCACACTGATTTAAAATATAACCTGTATTATTTGAACTATACGCCTTCCCTGAATCTGTAAAATTGAGTAGTATCACGAAACGTATGTGGACATATGTCGATTTCATAAAATATGGCGACACAAAATGTAACTATTATGACCAAGAGGCAAATTGAAATTTTGTGCACTCGAAGTTTTACCACCACCTTATGAGCGAAGGTACTTGAATACAGTCAAGTGTTTCAGCAAGTGCGATGTATAACATTAAGGTCTATCATAACTATCATTGTATCAATTTAAATATGATTTATTTACATGCGTAGCTAAATCATGGAGGCTATATGTAGTGCATTTGCCTCTGTAATAGCTGCAAGGGAATAAATCATTTCTGGTTAATCTGATATGATGCAATGCTAAGCAAAGCTGTGGTTCAATTTGTGGGTGAGTAAGTTCATAGTTTGTCTAGCATTGTAATATTGAATTTCATTGTTCAATGCAACAGGCAAAATTTAGGAATTTGCTGAAAGTTTTTTGTGAAGAAATCTGTCGAACGTGACTTTACACACTGTCAAAAGATCCTCTACATTTAGGAAGCACATACTATATAGTGATGGATCAGTTAAAGCATTTTATGTAGTACAAGGTGAAATTCTGATTGCCTCGTTTTGCAATATGATAATTTTGGTATAATTAAATCCCAGACTAGGGTCCCGTCGTTACTATATGAAAGGATGGTAGAATTATGTATTTCTATTTCTGGGTCAACAGATCAAATTTGTATAACCTATTCAGAATTCCTGGATATCTTACTTCATGTGATGTGGACGTCAGGTGCTTATCTATTAGCTTTTCACGCATTCAATTGGAATTGCTATCATTATTAAAACAGAAGTTTTTTCTTTCGTTTCAGTTGACAAAAGATCATAAGTTTTGTGTTCTTTAAATTTACAGAGCTTGTTTGAATATGACCAATTTCATTTTTTTTCAAGACCAAATTTTATACCCACATCTGTATTCATCTCGCCAATGATATTGCTGAAATGATTTAAAGTTGCAGATAATGAAGAAACGCCAGCACACATGGTAAGTTAAAAAAAGGAACTTGCATGTATTACATAAAATAAAGATAACATTATGGTGAACATCAAATGCCCCAAGCCTGACGCTTTAATGTGAGATAGTAACAAAAATTTATGCAATCAACACTGAAAATATATTTCACATTTTATTTGTCTAGAGATGCTTCACAGAAACATATTTCCTCCACGATTGTATCGACGCAGTCATGTAAGAAAGGCAGTATATTTTAATGTTATTTGCTGCTGTGGTACATATTTTACATAATTAATGATTATAGCGTGCTTTTGCGTTCTTCCATTATTGGATTTACCTGGACTGTTACTCTTCTGGCGAAGGAGAATGTGACATAAAATAGTCTTGCACATATATGTTTAGGGAGTCTTGGTGAGCAATGGTGTTCTTGGGTTCCCAGATATTACTGCTCATATCTATGCTGTTTCGCTTCATCATCTCTGGCGAAACGTCGATGAAAAATGGAACATGTAAAACAAATATATTTGCATAAAAGAATATTTGCACACACTTCTTGTATACAGGCCACATGTGTCAATTTGTCTTAACTACTGAGTGGTGGGGGGTTTTTTGCATACAGAAACTTTCAGGTAAGACTTCTCGCGCAAGTTAAAACCAAGACAGGCGTGTGGAGTCCTAAGGCCTGGCAATGAATACATGCTGGTCAATAATGGTGCAATTTTAACAAGCCAGAGATAAGCGCTCTAAATAGTTTATGATCATTTATTGGCATTCTGCAGATTTATATTTGTTCCCGTATGCCTCCAGTCACTACCCCCCCCCCCAAAAAAAAAAAACCCACCAATATAACCCTATGACAATATACTTAACCAAGGCACCTGAGGATTTAGTTTTACATGCATTTGAGCCACCATATGACACATAGTAAGAGTTAACAACCTAATCAAGATAGAGCGACCAGACACCACAGAAGAGCGATGGGTGTTGCAAGTACAGAGTCTGAACTAGGTGTTTCCAGCTATTTGTAACATCACACAAAAGTAAAATTACTACATCTAAACAAGTTGATTATATGCACATACTTCTTGACAATGCACATACTTCTTGACAATGCACCTTGCAGCAAATGGTAGATACAATCAAGCGATTATTCTTATAATAGAAGTTAGCATACATGAATTGATCACTTTTCACATACCAGAGTGGTCACTATCCACCATATTTTTTTGCATGCAAATTTCACAGAACGTCAATTATGGTTAGGGTTAGACTATTGCACATGCTTCAAGAGTATGTGGAATATTGGATATTGGTGCCATACTCCGGAAGACATCGTATGTTTTAATCTTAGAACCAGTGTTCAGTTTAAAATATGTCAGAATTGGTAACAGTAATCAGAAGCGATGAGGATGATCACAATGACGATGATGATGATGACGAATGTGAAAAATATCTTTTATATGGAAACACCTTTCTTTTACACACACACACATGCAACTTATAATTTTTCTGTTCAGTTGCATGCCATATTGCAACATTCTTCCTCATACGCAAATCTATTAAACGTTAGAAAAGACACTTGCAGGCTGTTCATTCGGCCAAAATAAACTTGTAGACTTGCAAAAACCAAAAACTAGTTTAAGTCCTTGGTATATTATGTTTAAATCCAAATCTTTTGGTGCTTTTGACAAGATTTATATGCATCTATCCAACTCAGATCTTTTACCTAATGTCTAGCTTATTTTATGAAGTATCTGCTCTCGATCACTAAACGATTAAAGGAATCTCGAAATAGCAGTCCGTCTGATGCTTTATATCTATCCATATTGTATATATACAACTTAGGGGCATCAGTTCCCTTGTAATTGTTCAGATTTGATTCCACCCAAATAGACATATTAAGCAGAAAGCAGAATCCACAGGTACCTCCACGTTATTGGTTTTTGAACCCTGTGAATACTGATCAAATGTAAGCATTCATTCAGGTGGTGAGGTAGTATAAGTCTTAAACATATCGAGTATTCTGATTGTTGCAGCAAAATGACTGCTTTATTAGAGAAATATTTTATGGCACACTCTAATTTTGCTCTAGTGGATAATGAAATACCCTCATTCACACATTCATACATATATGGAAAGCCTACAGACTACCTGTATAGACCACCAGGGTGTGAAAAATAAATGGAATCAAATTCTGTGTGTTTTAACATTAAACCTTTGTTTGTTTTTGTAACTTGTGTCTCTTGTTTTCTATATAGTAGTCTAGCCTATAAGTCAAAACTTCGTTTAAAAAAAAATTCCCTTATAACAGATATAACAGAAAATTCCAGCTTACCTTGCTGATCAAATTTGTTTATTGATAAGGGTTATAAAATTCGGAAATTCGAATGGGAAAAAATTCAAGAGGTAATTGGGAGGAATATTGAGATGTTTTAAAGGAATGCAAGGGGCAACCATCAACTTCTATAAAGTAATTTCTTGGTGAGCGCCAAGTGTTTTACAGGAATAACAAAAATATATGCATAAAAGAGTACCATTTAATGTGCCCATAGAGTTATTTGATGCCCTTATAAATCATATACACCTCTATCAACCAATCAACATATGCACAATGTAGCGCTGAACAAGCAATTATAAATATAATGTATACCTTGTAGAATTAGTTTTTCATCAAAGGTACAGATTTTATTATTACTCAGACCCTGAATATATACCTCAGTAACAACGTGGAACATACACCTAATTCTATATTTAAAAAAACATGTAAATGGAATGTGGGGAAGAACATCCCTTCCTGTGATTAAAAGGTCCAGTTTTCAGTTTTACAGTCACCAAACACGTATCTTAGAAACATTTAAATAATTCGATAGAAATAGAAAGGTTCACAGGCACACTCGCCTTAAGTTTACATTTGTGCAAGTGTTATCATATATGCATACGTGTGTTGCCATATTTATTGCAGCAATAAGCATGCAGTTCAAAGTCTTAGAAATAAAAAGGTTTATAAGTCAAACTTCAAACAAACTATAGCCAACACAACGTCTTGTAATAAAGCCTTGTTTGTGCATGTGTGTTTAGTGTCATAAAGCTGGTGTCCGGCTCCAGGTATTAAAGAAGTTGAAAATGTGAACCAGGAACTCACTGATACAGTAATCCATAGGACAGAAACATTTCGAAAATCAATAAATGACGTCCAATTGAACACACTTATTAGACACCAAACTGAGGTACGTTGCCACCTTGTTTCAAGTGAATCTTGATGACTGTCTTCATGAGTTCAATAACATGAAGTATTAATATTTCACCACGAAAAATATATACAAATATAAAAAACAAAAATCATTAAGAGAACTTTACCTGATGAACATACATCGATTCTAGGCATATTCCCATAAAGTTTCAAGTGTATTTGAGTTGTGGTTTCCCAGAAGTTTCTTTAATGTTTAGTCAAAACAGGAACGAAGAGTTCACAAATCCATAAACCATTCGGCATGAGTAACTGATTAATAGAGACCATCAAGAAGAACATTGGCAGCACGATTGAAAAGAATGTGGCTGAAGGTTGAGGTGTTTAACACAGAAGCATCCTGTTGAAAACGTCGAAAATATAACCCATATGAATATTTGATGGGACTCGTTTCACACTCAATAAGATGTTTCTTTTATTATTATTATTATTATTATTATTATTATTATTATTATTATTATTATTATTATTATTATTATTACTACTACTACTACTACTACTACTACTACTACTACTACTACTACTACTACTACTACTAATACTACTATGATCATTAAATTTGAGACGCGTGTTTGTTTACCGATTAACTTAGCTAATGGGGCAGCATGCTATGGGATTTTCCTCTTGAAAAATGCCATAGAAACAAGCAATAACAGCCCTGGAAACCGTTACTTTATTTTAATATATGCCTGCTTGTATTAAGCAACCAGTTTCACTGACAGATCCATGTAATAAGCGAAAACTCATTCTTTTCCTTATTGGAACATTTGGATTTCTAAATAACATTGTCAGCAGAGAAAAAGGGGTAAAGCGGGAAATGGTAGGGTCGTAATAACAACTGCTATACAGCATGTTTAGGAGGGTGAATAAGTCATGCTAAATACATCTATTACATAAGCAGCAAGCACATAATGGTGTATCTGTCACACCTATACAAATATGAATTTCATTCGCTCGCACCACGAAGTAGGCGAGGGTCCTAGATAGCAAACCTACTACCAAACAACTGTAAACGTTGTGATTGATTCACGATTTCAAATTTTGAGAGACATCTTATTCCAGTCTAACATTGAGAGTTAAAATTATTGTCAAATAGTCCCATCTGACTAGTTCTTTTGAAATGAAGATGATTAAATTATGGATGCGTATGTTTAGTTTGGTTACCCACACCAAAAGCAGTTTGAAGAAAGGAACATATGGGGGGCTCAGAAGCAAACGTAATAAGAATCCTGTACATAAATGTCAAATGAGGTGTTATTCAGTTTGGCGAACCAAACAGTTTACTCGCATTGTCAAGCGTTGCTGTACCTTACATAGGACCAGTAACAATACGAAGGGTTTTTCTCTAAATCCTTTCTGGATATTCATTTTCAAATACACTATCAACAATCTACACTGGAGAAACATATTCAAGGATCGTCTAGAAGAAGAGGTAATAGTAATTTCTTACTCTTGCCAGATATGTACTACAAGAGGGTTTTCACAATACTCATCAATTTGCTAATTTTCCATCCAAGCATTTCATGAGTCCAAGATGCTGATGTTGGGTATCATTGTCTAATACAATTTGTATGCTCGGTAAAACACAAATGGGGTTATTATTTTGATTTTGGGGGGGGGGGGGGGGGGCAGATGGGTAAAGAGTCAGATTCTTGAAACCCCATCCAGTGTTTGGACCATTGGTTGAACTCTGAAAGATCTGAATTCATAACTTTGGTCTCCGCAATCAGATAAGCAAAATTGAGATATAAGGTAACTTCAGCAAGCAACACTATATCAGACTTCAACAAGCAACATTATATCAGAGGGGACAAGACTTTGAATGTCACTGATATACATGGAAAACAACAGATTTCTGGGCAGAAAAACTTGTGGCTAACTAGAGCAAATATTATCCAAACGTAGGAACTGATCTATAACCAGTCTTTTGGTGATGACCTTCTGAAAACGTATCAACTAATCATTAAGGACTTCCTCAATATTTGCCCTTTTTACTTGATGCAGAAGGCCTGCATGCCAAACCTTGCCAGCAGCTTTTTTAAACTTAGACATAAATCTCTTCCTTTTCCTGATACTAGGAGCCATGTTTCATGATACAGGAGAAGTACTTTATGTAAAACAGAACTGCCTGCTATAAAACTTTATTGCTGGGTGGAAATATATTAATGCTTGGAAATGATTGTGCAGTGCGCCTTTACGAATTCACGTTTTCGGGCAAAGACAACAATTCCAGGTGTTCTGAGGTCATCAACGTGGACTTGGTAGTAATATCAAAGAGTTGATTTAAATGTATGATCCCTTTTCTCAGAAAGTGAGTAAGCACTCACAACGGCATGATTCCAATTTTGAAATTAGAGATAGCATACGACCCACCTGTCTTAGGGATTCAAGAACATCTAGACATGTGTCTAAGTGGTCAGTAATGGCAGTGGGTTCCTTTGTAATAGATGTAAAAATGACATTTGTAAACAAATGTGTACAGACCTGGATGTGTAAAAATGACCCAATATGTTATATTCAGCTTTAGACGCCACCCTAGTTCACAACACCTTATGTACAATAGAATACATTTTAGCGTGAACAATAATCTACAATCAATGGAATATTCTTTAACAACCAATGAAATGCAGCGTTTGAACAAACATATGGAAAGATACAAGAAAAATGCGGGTTACATATATAGCAATTGGCAACACATGAATGAATAAATAAATGTGTTAATAATAGTTGGCATTTGTAAATCAGGTGATGTCAGGTAGGACTCACTGATGCACATACCTCCTAGATTCGTATGGTAGAAGAAAAGATATTAAAGTTATTTTCAGCTTCATTTTTTGCAAAGGTATAATAGTGTTTGAAATTGACGTTACTGAACCCGTTTTGAGCTAAATGTGTAACCTTAAAGAAGAACACAAATAGCTAAAACAAAGTGAGTGACGGCAGTAGGTTATACACTGTTTGCATGTAATAATTTTAATTCATTACAACAAAAGACTTTCTTGTGCCAAAAACATCCACATAATAGTTTTTACTCTGACCCTTTGGTGTGAGGATAATTGGGTGGAGGCGAATCTCTAAAAGTTCAAATTTATGGTACCGAGCTAAGAGTCTCTTCAAAAGTTTTCGGCCATACTTCTTTTACAGATTTTTTGGGCAGATTTCAAACCATCAGTATCTTCAAATAAAAAAAAATCCATAATCGGACTACCGCAAGTAAAAAGACGTTCAATACTTATCTAAGCAGTTATAAACTGGGTCTTTTAAACTATTTGCGTGACATGCGTGTAGTCCTTTCCGCAAATTGATTGCACTGCCTAGACGGTTAACTTTAAATGCAGTGAAGTCCAGCGAGATTCCATTAATGCCAAGTACGTTTAAAGTGACGTTTACCGCACACATTGAATGAGACTTTACAGAAGAAGTCACCTGCAATATTTTCAATTTTGCGTTATTTGAGCAGGTGGGACACTTCTTTTGTCCACAATGGTACACCATAGCCCAGTTGTTTCTTATAGGAGTGAACAATAGGGGGTGATCTTCCTTATCAAATAGTACAGAAAAACCTGATCCATATTCATTAATTCCAAACCCAACAATGACAGCAAAGAGATTCCAGACTTGCCAAAGCATCAATATTTCTTTTCCAAAACCAATGTGAAGAAACAAATTTCTCTCCTGACTTGAGACAGGCAGTCACCCATAAAAGGCAACTGGTGGTTTTAAATCGATCCTCTCAACCTTAGAAATATTCATCATTAACTGCAGACACTAGTTCATTTCCAAAATGTATAGGCCTAACCACCAAAAACACAAATTTCATTACTTCTGCCAAAAATAAAAAGAGACCTGTTAGGCCTATCGCCTTTTAGTTTTTCCGACTTGTCAGTCACCTTAGTTTACAGCAAAAGAGTAAAGTAGGCCTACATCGTTTTTGTGATATTTATGAATCTGGAACATTACAAACACACTCTACCTCCACTATAACTATGAGTCGGAGAACAAAGCCCACAGCACAACATAGCCAATGAAGTAATTTTCAAATAGTACAGAAAAACCTGATCCATATTCATTAATTCCAAACCCAACAATGACAGCAAAGAGATTCCAGACTTGCCAAAGCATCAATATTTCTTTTCCAAAACCAATGTGAAGAAACAAATTTCTCTCCTGACTTGAGACAGGCAGTCACCCATAAAAGGCAACTGGTGGTTTTAAATCGATCCTCTCAACCTTAGAAATATTCATCATTAACTGCAGACACTAGTTCATTTCCAAAATGTATAGGCCTAACCACCAAAAACACAAATTTCATTACTTCTGCCAAAAATAAAAAGAGACCTGTTAGGCCTATCGCCTTTTAGTTTTTCCGACTTGTCAGTCACCTTAGTTTACAGCAAAAGAGTAAAGTAGGCCTACATCGTTTTTGTGATATTTATGAATCTGGAACATTACAAACACACTCTACCTCCACTATAACTATGAGTCGGAGAACAAAGCCCACAGCACAACATAGCCAATGAAGTAATTTTCAAATAGTACAGAAAAACCTGATCCATATTCATTAATTCCAAACCCAACAATGACAGCAAAGAGATTCCAGACTTGCCAAAGCATCAATATTTCTTTTCCAAAACCAATGTGAAGAAACAAATTTCTCTCCTGACTTGAGACAGGCAGTCACCCATAAAAGGCAACTGGTGGTTTTAAATCGATCCTCTCAACCTTAGAAATATTCATCATTAACTGCAGACACTAGTTCATTTCCAAAATGTATAGGCCTAACCACCAAAAACACAAATTTCATTACTTCTGCCAAAAATAAAAAGAGACCTGTTAGGCCTATCGCCTTTTAGTTTTTCCGACTTGTCAGTCACCTTAGTTTACAGCAAAAGAGTAAAGTAGGCCTACATCGTTTTTGTGATATTTATGAATCTGGAACATTACAAACACACTCTACCTCCACTATAACTATGAGTCGGAGAACAAAGCCCACAGCACAACATAGCCAATGAAGTAATTTTCAAATAGTACAGAAAAACCTGATCCATATTCATTAATTCCAAACCCAACAATGACAGCAAAGAGATTCCAGACTTGCCAAAGCATCAATATTTCTTTTCCAAAACCAATGTGAAGAAACAAATTTCTCTCCTGACTTGAGACAGGCAGTCACCCATAAAAGGCAACTGGTGGTTTTAAATCGATCCTCTCAACCTTAGAAATATTCATCATTAACTGCAGACACTAGTTCATTTCCAAAATGTATAGGCCTAACCACCAAAAACACAAATTTCATTACTTCTGCCAAAAATAAAAAGAGACCTGTTAGGCCTATCGCCTTTTAGTTTTTCCGACTTGTCAGTCACCTTAGTTTACAGCAAAAGAGTAAAGTAGGCCTACATCGTTTTTGTGATATTTATGAATCTGGAACATTACAAACACACTCTACCTCCACTATAACTATGAGTCGGAGAACAAAGCCCACAGCACAACATAGCCAATGAAGTAATTTTCAAATAGTACAGAAAAACCTGATCCATATTCATTAATTCCAAACCCAACAATGACAGCAAAGAGATTCCAGACTTGCCAAAGCATCAATATTTCTTTTCCAAAACCAATGTGAAGAAACAAATTTCTCTCCTGACTTGAGACAGGCAGTCACCCATAAAAGGCAACTGGTGGTTTTAAATCGATCCTCTCAACCTTAGAAATATTCATCATTAACTGCAGACACTAGTTCATTTCCAAAATGTATAGGCCTAACCACCAAAAACACAAATTTCATTACTTCTGCCAAAAATAAAAAGAGACCTGTTAGGCCTATCGCCTTTTAGTTTTTCCGACTTGTCAGTCACCTTAGTTTACAGCAAAAGAGTAAAGTAGGCCTACATCGTTTTTGTGATATTTATGAATCTGGAACATTACAAACACACTCTACCTCCACTATAACTATGAGTCGGAGAACAAAGCCCACAGCACAACATAGCCAATGAAGTAATTTTCAAATAGTACAGAAAAACCTGATCCATATTCATTAATTCCAAACCCAACAATGACAGCAAAGAGATTCCAGACTTGCCAAAGCATCAATATTTCTTTTCCAAAACCAATGTGAAGAAACAAATTTCTCTCCTGACTTGAGACAGGCAGTCACCCATAAAAGGCAACTGGTGGTTTTAAATCGATCCTCTCAACCTTAGAAATATTCATCATTAACTGCAGACACTAGTTCATTTCCAAAATGTATAGGCCTAACCACCAAAAACACAAATTTCATTACTTCTGCCAAAAATAAAAAGAGACCTGTTAGGCCTATCGCCTTTTAGTTTTTCCGACTTGTCAGTCACCTTAGTTTACAGCAAAAGAGTAAAGTAGGCCTACATCGTTTTTGTGATATTTATGAATCTGGAACATTACAAACACACTCTACCTCCACTATAACTATGAGTCGGAGAACAAAGCCCACAGCACAACATAGCCAATGAAGTAATTTTCAAATAGTACAGAAAAACCTGATCCATATTCATTAATTCCAAACCCAACAATGACAGCAAAGAGATTCCAGACTTGCCAAAGCATCAATATTTCTTTTCCAAAACCAATGTGAAGAAACAAATTTCTCTCCTGACTTGAGACAGGCAGTCACCCATAAAAGGCAACTGGTGGTTTTAAATCGATCCTCTCAACCTTAGAAATATTCATCATTAACTGCAGACACTAGTTCATTTCCAAAATGTATAGGCCTAACCACCAAAAACACAAATTTCATTACTTCTGCCAAAAATAAAAAGAGACCTGTTAGGCCTATCGCCTTTTAGTTTTTCCGACTTGTCAGTCACCTTAGTTTACAGCAAAAGAGTAAAGTAGGCCTACATCGTTTTTGTGATATTTATGAATCTGGAACATTACAAACACACTCTACCTCCACTATAACTATGAGTCGGAGAACAAAGCCCACAGCACAACATAGCCAATGAAGTAATTTTCAAATAGTACAGAAAAACCTGATCCATATTCATTAATTCCAAACCCAACAATGACAGCAAAGAGATTCCAGACTTGCCAAAGCATCAATATTTCTTTTCCAAAACCAATGTGAAGAAACAAATTTCTCTCCTGACTTGAGACAGGCAGTCACCCATAAAAGGCAACTGGTGGTTTTAAATCGATCCTCTCAACCTTAGAAATATTCATCATTAACTGCAGACACTAGTTCATTTCCAAAATGTATAGGCCTAACCACCAAAAACACAAATTTCATTACTTCTGCCAAAAATAAAAAGAGACCTGTTAGGCCTATCGCCTTTTAGTTTTTCCGACTTGTCTGTCACCTTAGTTTACAGCAAAAGAGTAAAGTAGGCCTACATCGTTTTTGTGATATTTATGAATCTGGAACATTACAAACACACTCTACCTCCACTATAACTATGAGTCGGAGAACAAAGCCCACAGCACAACATAGCCAATGAAGTAATTTTCAAATAGTACAGAAAAACCTGATCCATATTCATTAATTCCAAACCCAACAATGACAGCAAAGAGATTCCAGACTTGCCAAAGCATCAATATTTCTTTTCCAAAACCAATGTGAAGAAACAAATTTCTCTCCTGACTTGAGACAGGCAGTCACCCATAAAAGGCAACTGGTGGTTTTAAATCTATCCTCTCAACCTTAGAAATATTCATCATTAACTGCAGACACTAGTTCATTTCCAAAATGTATAGGCCTAACCACCAAAAACACAAATTTCATTACTTCTGCCAAAAATAAAAAGAGACCTGTTAGGCCTATCGCCTTTTAGTTTTTCCGACTTGTCAGTCACCTTAGTTTACAGCAAAAGAGTAAAGTAGGCCTACATCGTTTTTGTGATATTTATGAATCTGGAACATTACAAACACACTCTACCTCCACTATAACTATGAGTCGGAGAACAAAGCCCACAGCACAACATAGCCAATGAAGTAATTTTCAAATAGTACAGAAAAACCTGATCCATATTCATTAATTCCAAACCCAACAATGACAGCAAAGAGATTCCAGACTTGCCAAAGCATCAATATTTCTTTTCCAAAACCAATGTGAAGAAACAAATTTCTCTCCTGACTTGAGACAGGCAGTCACCCATAAAAGGCAACTGGTGGTTTTAAATCGATCCTCTCAACCTTAGAAATATTCATCATTAACTGCAGACACTAGTTCATTTCCAAAATGTATAGGCCTAACCACCAAAAACACAAATTTCATTACTTCTGCCAAAAATAAAAAGAGACCTGTTAGGCCTATCGCCTTTTAGTTTTTCCGACTTGTCAGTCACCTTAGTTTACAGCAAAAGAGTAAAGTAGGCCTACATCGTTTTTGTGATATTTATGAATCTGGAACATTACAAACACACTCTACCTCCACTATAACTATGAAAAACATTTAAACGAGTTTGCTGACAGCCTGAACCAAACTGTTTACAGAATTGCAGGTTACCCATCGTTATGGGAAAACACATGGGAAGATACATACCATGTTTTGTGATATGGATGACATGGAAACTAGCAAGTACAGACCTCAATAATGCATAGGACAGTGCTAGGATGTGGGAATCAGTATCTTCCAAAATGGCCACGACGCATGCACAGTGCAACTACCTCACATTAAAAAACCCCTAAATAATAATAAATGACCATTTATAACCTTTTCCTTCAACTGTATGTACCGAAGGTTTCACATTTTAGACAATCTATAAATGAAAGGCCATCTTTGGCTGTAATTATGCGTGGTTACTAAACTGGGGTCCTGTTGATATGTTGTGAAAGTATACAACCAGATAAGTATGATTTGGCTACAATTTTTACAGATTGTAATCAGACGGAGACAAATATTATGATGTGTGATTTCAGTCTGTTTATAATTTTGGTGAGAGTTAATTTAAGAAATATACTAAAAATAATAATAATAATAATAATAATAATAATAATAATAATAATAATAATTATTATTATTATTATTATTATTATTATTATTATTATTATTATTATCATCATCATCATCATCATCATCATTATTATTATTATCATTATTGTTGTTATTATTATTATAAATACAAACATCAAGCTAAGAACTCGTTTACTTTTTTTTTTTTTTTTTTGGTTACAATGGCGCTGTCTCCCTCTTTTTTTCTTGTGTGTTTTTCATTATTTGGCACTATGCAGAACATTTTAGCTTGATTTCGAAATGTTGTGAGAAGGTACATTCTGTAAACCTCGGGACGTGAATGGACCATACTGCAAGCATTGGCATTTTGTTATGACCACAAAACTACCAATGAGGGCAAACTTTGTTCTTTTATCATTTCTCTATTTGCATCGGGTTTACTGTGCAAGCTCACTGATTACCATATATTTACATGTCAATGAATGCTTATCCATATGCGCAGACTACAACTTCTTTCAGCTTTGATTTACCTCCATCACACCTCCACACTCTTTTATATATCATTTCTTGTTTGTTTATTAGCACAAAACTGGTTTTGGGACTGTAACATGAATGTTTTGCGGTATGAAAACTTTTTGGGTTCACCTGTTTAATAATTATATCACAGTTTTGTCATCACCATCCTTTGTCTGTCTGGACAAGCTGTATTTCGTTTGTGCAAAAGAAAACCGAACATACACGAATTATTAACATCCCTTTATTCTACTTGCCTCTGTGGGTTATTTAGGTCTAGTGCACATTAGTATAACACACAGTCCAGATAAGGTCTTGAGGGGCACCAAAATTACAAAACTAACCTTGAATGATTGTCTTTATAACTCACGTAATGATGCTATTGAGATTTAAGATTGAGGCATTAGGTACCTGAACAAATACACAGCCAAACAGTTTGATAATCTTGTTGGTACTCCATTCCCACCAAAGTGTTGAATATTTTATCTATGGTTATTTTCGTATTTGTGTTGTCTTTATACAAATATATCAAATTATTAAACGTCGCCCAGAACTTTTATTACAGCAGGGAAATGCCATATTTATTGATATAAGATACCTGTTCCGGCTTTCATCAGTGTCATTGCTTCCAGACATTTTTAGCTTTTAGTTTAAAAAAAAAAAAGATGAGCACTGAGGTTCTCAAATGTCGTCAGTGTATTGCCGATAATAGCAGTTGTTTGTGTCCAACTCGAGTATCTTTACAACTTACTGCTCGAGTATCAAGAGGTCTGGTATGAAAAGTAGCGGAAAAACAACTTCTTTACTATTTGTATCCACAGAGGTCTAATGTTCTAGCCTCCTATCATATATATATATATATATATATATATATATATATATATATATATATATATTTGTGTGTGTGTGTGTGTGTGTGTGTGTGTGTGTGTGTAACAGTGAAGTCTTGTGTGAGCTTTTTGAATCCATACTGGTGGTATAAGTGAACTTTAAGTGACATCATAACAATGGAAACACCTTTTCTGAAAGTGACAGGGCTCCCCACTAATTAATACTATTTTAACAACTATAGTTAATACTATACTAAGTCTGATGAAATAATCATTTGTTTCTACTTGTACAGAACTCTATCAGGAAATATTGCAGCTCTATGACGTTACATTGTTAGATTTCGAAAAGACATATTGAGCTATCTATCAACGTTTTCCATGGCATTTTTGTATATTCAAATCCAACCTGCAGAACATTGACTCACCAGGAAACCAGGCTACGACACCTGTTATCTGGCTGCTCCTCGCCACTTGCCGCACCCAGGGGGAAAGAGAGAGTTGATGGTTATTTCAGTCATTCTGGTCTAAATATCATAGCATCATTCTGGCCAAGATTTGGCTAACTACCTGAAACTACTCAATGTGTGATCTCTTCTGCACCAGACCACCAATAACTTTGTAAGCTTTGCTGGGTATCCTCTGCCTTATTTAAGCTCGCATATGATACCAGCTGCTTCAGAAGTTGTTTTAGTAGTAGTATTAGCAGTAGTAGTAATTCTAAGCTATTTTGCATTCCACGCAGGCAATGGTGCAGCCTCCTAGTTGATATGGACGTGTTGCCTGCTAGACTCCAGTGGAGCTTGCAATACTCCTCTTATCCGTCACCGCCCACTTTCCACTTCCCAGTCCTTGTTTAGCAGAGCAACAAAAAGTCATACCAGAAAAGTAGAGGTACAGTCGAGCTTTGGATCTACTCTCCTTTTGGGCTATAAGAAGTGGCACACAACTGTATACCTGTCAGATTAATAGAAGTATTATATAATAACGCATAAAAGGAAAAATTGTCAAGTGGACTGAGTTAGCAATAGCTTTCTGCTTGTATTTGCAATCACAAACATTTAAGCATCTGAGGTATCATTTTCCATAAATACATTGACAAACTGACAGACAGACAGATAGATAGACGGACGAACAGACAGACAGACATACAGACATATAGATCGATAGAGAGACAGATAGATAGATAGATAGACAGACAGACAGACAGACAGATAGATAGATAGATAGATAGATAGATAGATAGATAGATAGATAGATATTACACTTGTATAGTATATATAATGTACATTTTAATTTTCCGTTTACATATATTGTGCTTTCCTAGAGAGATTCACATGAGCTTTGCGTTTGTTCCAATCACTTTTTCTTGAATGAAATATGTTTAAACCATCTTTTACGGGCTATTTAATTTGCATATTTTCCTAAGCTGTTGCATTGTAATCCATGCATGCATTCAGTACTACATATACATATATATATATATATGTGTGTGTGTGTTCTGGGATACCTATACCCAATTACTATGTACTTAGGCAATGTAATAGCCAACAGAACAAAAAAAATACCAGCAAGCTGTCTGTGACCACAATGAATGTCGGCATGCAAATACATTGCTTGGAAAACTAAAAAACAAAAAGACTGCTGCACATACGGAACTTAATATGAGATGATCTTCCCATAATTTTCTGTTCCAGATTTTATCATGTACGTTGCCTTTAATCTTACAATTTGTATATATTCTACTATATTTTTAATCATGTACATTTGTCTTATATAGTGCTCTTGTGTCCAAACGAAATGTGTGTACACCTACGCATACTGGTATATGTATTCATATCACTCAATTCCATGTACAATTGTCGATCTGTATGTACGTTCAAAGCTTGCGAGCCTTCTAGTAGGCTTGTGATCTGATGGAGTATCACCGCCTTCTGTGTGACACATTGCCAACAATCAACCATGGTAACAAACATAGGAACACGAAACCGAAAGTAAACAGTGCACTGTCGTGAAAGAATGTTTTTGAGTATTTACTGTTCTCATTTTATTTTATTACATGGACTAAACAATCATACATTTGTAGTTTATTACCAGCGGTGAAATGGAAATCCATGGCTCATAGGAGGTGGTTGGGGGGGGGGGGGGTTAAGTACGACAAAAAGAAGAGTCACTGTTATATACCAGGTGGTATAACACGACTGCCTCGTTTTTATGCAATCTACTATATTGAAATTCATAGCAACGTGCAAACGACACCCAGGAGAGTACTCTGGGTGAGTGCTTCCTGACACCATCTCCTAATCATGCTGGTGTGGATGTGCATTCTATCTCATCACTGAAAAGCACTCTTCTTATTGACATTTTCTTTTTACTCTGTTTTTTTTTACCAACGGGCATCATCATTAAACAATATCGAAAGACCACTTATCTTTTTTTGAATAAATATATTTCTTTTACTGTACACTTCCATTCAGGTCTACATATGTGATGCCTTCCACCAGTATATTGGGGACAGAAGACGCTTCATATTCCAGTTTTCTTGTGTATTAGCAGTTGTTACTAGTTATTCGTTGATTCACATAAGATTATTCTTTAGTGCAATTTAAGAACCTTTTTCTCCATTAGTGTTATTGTGAACCATCTCACTTTGTATTATGTCTTTAATTGATGTGATTAAAAACTTCGTTAATTGTTGTATTTGCAGTATATAAATATACATATATATATATATACATATATATATATATATATATATATATATATATATATATATATATATATATATGATATGTATATTACATTAAGTTTACATATTGGTATCCCTTTATGGTTCGGAGAAACCCCCTCCCCGATTAGTTATCTCGATATACAATAGGGTGATCCAGTTTAATGAAATATTATATATGTTTTTTTGAATTAAAATTAAATCCGAATATTGAAGAAAAGGCATAGAAAATACTGGCGAATCTCTGATTGAGTTATCTTGCACTCTTTGTAATTTAAGCATATTTCCCAAAATTGTACCAAAAGAGTGAGAAGATGGAGTTTGCAGCCAAGCAAAGCAGCTTTTAAGCTCATTGTTTCTTCTTGCACGCCACATAGAGCCAGTTATGCACACAGGCTGCTTCATACTAATAATTCATCACAACATGAACAGTAAAGAAAAAAATAACAAGTCTGATCAGGTGGTAATGAATTGTTGTGATCATTAATTTAAAAAAGGTCCTAAAAACTGAAGAAAGGGGTTACATCCAGGCCAAGTCTATTTATAGTTTCTTATTTAACACCAGATAAAGGCCGTCATGTATGAAGGCACGGGAGAGGCAGAGCTTCATACCATTTATGTACGCTACAGGCTAAATGTATCCACTGTCTTTACTCCAGGTGTGAGCTTTATTACAAAAAAATGGGTTCTGATACAAACAGTTCCATCCCTGTTGATAGTATGTGAAAGTGGTAAATTGTGTCAGTAGTGTTAGCCATACTTAACTTATGTTGACAGACACTCTGCCTGATAACCATTTGATCATAATATTGGGTTACTCAGTTGAAATTCTCTTTCGGTTTGGACACTATATAATTCCCTATTGTCAAATATTTTGAGACTTAAAATGCTTGCCTTAAGTTTAAAGCAGCTTGGCCTGCCGCTGATATTTATGTACGTACATGTGAAAAATGAACATGATGTGGCTGGGCAACTACTTGCCTGTTGAACGACTTGGGCTGGTCTGCCAAACCAGGACCAGGAAGATGGAAGTGGATGGGAGGGATAATAGCAGCATTACTCTCCACCGGGGTCCATCTAGCAGGCAAGACATCTGCAACAACTAGGGGGCTGAATTAAAAAAACAAAAGTTTACAGCTTCCATGGTGGTTGGGCTGTCTGGCTTTTCTACTGAGCATAATTTCTAATGCAGACAAGGGGGTGCGGGCAATATGTGGGGGAGGGAGATTTGGATATGACACAAATTTGTACATGAACCGTCCGGATGGGCATTGCTACCTGATAGATGATAATAAAGTATTACGTAATTAACGATGGGGGAAATGCAAAACGGTATATATTGCATGGTGCGCACAAAATATTTGAAAACTTCTCAATGTCATGTTATTGGAATCAGCTTAGTGTCATACCTGATCACAAATCTTATGTTATTTTTGTCAATTGTTTTTATGTATAACAGGTTTAAAATACATAATTCATGTTCTATGTCTTTCGTGTTAAAAATAGACAAATCGCCAAAACTTTGGCGAAAACGCAACGATATTTAATTACGCCACCTCACCTTTTGTGTATAATTACAAAAAATACATTTGCTCATTGTTCAGATTGGAATGGTCTCTTATGGTGATACTTTCTTCGTTGCAATTCAAGGTATCTTTGTTTCTTCCGCTCTATATTGCTTGTAACTGAGAGTAATTAACGATTTTTAGCTTTGTATACACTTAGGTTCCCAAAATTTTAGAAAAGACCATTCCACCCGTGTTATTCACGCATATCCCAGTGCAGAGCACATGGTTGCCTATCAAACAGATCAATCTCAGTGTTTATTCTCCACTCCATATGAGTTGAGTGGAGATACCACAAACCCTGGTGTCCTCTGGTGGCAAACTACAGCGGCTTCTTATATCATACATGGACGGCAGGTCAAAAGTTTGAAAAAACAGCACACTTGCAAACAGTCGACCCCCTCCGGGAACCCACCTTCTAAAAATAATCAACCAACCCTGTGGCACTGGCGAATCATAAAACGTTTGTTTCAATAATGTGGGCGGGGCCGCTGAAAATTCTGTCTGTACCATCATAAGAAATTTTTACAATTTTCATGACCCTAAAAACGTTAAAAATCCTTCAAAGCAAGTCTCTAAAAATCCTTCGTGACTGCCATCCAAGGGCAACTACAAATTTCATTCATATGCATGCCACTTTTTAAAAGTTCACCGTGTTCATGAACATTCCATACTCAGTTTTGTTCACAAAGAAGCACACACTTACCGCCCGGGTTCGATTCTCGTCCTGGGCAGCATGTGGAAAAAGTTCCTACCACTTTAACCGTGCATGGTTTTTTTCCGACTTCTTCGGTTTCCTCCACCACAGACAAGGTAGGAAGTATACGCCAACATCTATGCCATGGAGAGTGACTCGATAAGTCAATGCTTGACTTCTTTCACAATCCATATAAAACAAATGTGTCTATACTTTAATAGCAATGCAAAAACCATGTGGCAATAATGTGGATAGGGAGGACAAAATTGAAAGGTTTAATTTCAGCATGAAAAAATAATACTCCTATTATAAAGAAGACGGTGGCAATGATAATGGTACCAATAAGAAAGACAACATTTTTAAGAATGATAAAGACAATGACACTAATTACAATGATAAGGACTATCACACTGTGGATGATGAGGATAACAGCCTTACCAGTAGTTAAACCGATAAGAGTGATAACAATTATGAAAATTGTTATGGAAATAAAGATGTAAATGCGGATGATTCGATTTCTCAGATTTTGTTTGGTATTCCTATTAGATAAAATTTATTGATGATTTGACCTTTTACATAAAATCCACAGGCAATTATGATGTAAAATTTACAACAAAACAAATTTTGGAATTCAAGAAGGGAAACCAGTAAAAACTTCTCTTTTGTGTGTCAAAACATAAGACAGCCACATATACTATCCAAGGCATTGCATCTACCTTTTTCTCACATATCTGACAGCATGATTCAAAGCAAAACCGTTGCTGGGAAGTTATCTTTTTAGCATTCTGTCCATAATTATACATATGTGGAAACCTTTTTCACTAATGCATAATTAATTTCACATATGAGAAAAATTATTTTCCACATATTCTACAAATACAATAATTGGACATGTGTGAAATAGTTTTACAAAAATGTGCAAACAATTTACATATATTCTGGGTTTTTTTTCACACATATGTTTCTTCACATATGTGTAATATTATTTCACATGTGTAAAAGAGCTTCCAATATGTATAATCATGGAATAAATACTAATACGGCTTTCTCTAGACACAAGAGTAATGCTTGATACCAGTGGATACCAAAATAATAAGGATAGGTATGAATTTCATTGGGTCAACTGTATGCAAACCCAGGTTGAAATATCAAAACCAGTTACATGTATACATGTGTGCAAAATCTGGCACATTGAAAGAATGCTGAACTCATGGTCATGCTTTATGTCACATACTAAAAATCATCTTTTACTAGTCTTGACGATCTTATGTTTGCTTGATGTAAGAGAAATGTATAAAATTCTTCCAATTTTTGTAATCATTTTAATCATGATGACGAAAATCACTGCACAGAGGGACGTGAACAGGACAACCCTTTATGTGTTGTCACAGACCCGTACCTACGACCTTTTTTTAGAGTCAGAGGATGACACGACATACAAAGCTGGCCAAAACAAACAAAAACTCTCTTGGAAAAGCTTTTGGAAACACAGTACAAGATGTGATTTATTTTAATCTCAAGAATGATGAAGACAGGATTTTAGCACATAAGACAAGTTATGTCTGCAAGAGCAAAAGTGGCGTCAAAATGCCTCAAAATTCCATTCTGCACTACGAGTAAGGTTGGTTAAAACAAGACCAACAGGCCGAAGAATTGGCAAATTTATTTGGAAGACATGCTAGACTAAATTGTGAAAATGGGCACTTAACATACAGGCTTGGATTTGAAAATGTCTATTTCCCAGTCATGGTGGAAAAATGCTTGCAGCTGCATATGCCTTGCATCTGGAGACAGGCTTTCATCCCAAAATGGTCTACAAATACGTAGTGGAGCATGCTGTACAGCATCACACCTTAGAATTGTAAAGGCTGATACCAAGCCTGGCAAGCAAAGTACAATTTTATTACAATTCACTGCAGTATGATCTGTTCCAAAACAAAACAAACTGAGCATCATAACTGTCAATTTAACATCACAGTTGGAGGATCTAATTTTATTTAATAAGGGTTTTATAGTTATATAATTTTTGGAAAAGTTGACATAGTCTGCTACCATGGAACTAAAAACGCTGCTACAAAGGGTAACACACCAGACTATCAAAGGGAGGGACATAACCGAAGGAAATAAGAGAAGACAAACAGGCGGTTTTCGATAAAGATATTTCAAGAGCCGTTCAACACTACTTGAAAAAGTCAACACAGTGCCTCTTGAGCAGAATGAAGACCCAGATATCAGAATATTTCCCCTTCCTCTACTTTATTCCATCTAGCAAATTTGAGATTTAGTGGTTCGAATTTTGCTGCTTATACTGCAGAGGAAAAGGCATAGGATTTTATTTTGGGGTGGGGGGGGGGGGTAAGTGGATTGGAGATTGGTAGAACAGAGTTTGTTGACCATCTTTATGCATTACAAATCTTGGTAGGCCGCTATATTTATACTTTCCATAATTTTGTGGAACAAAATGCTCTGCTGCTTTACTAGCACGGACTTACACATGCAAAAAACTTGGTACCCTGCTTTTGAACTAACAAAAGCATCATTTTTGTATCGGCATGACTGACATTAATGGCCTCACGTTTTGCACCTGATACAAAACATTGCCTGATATTGTCCTATCCAGACCTTGTTTGGCATCCTCTTACTTCGCTTTTTATTCCCTGGGTTTATTAAGATTGATAGCTTTTTTGTAGTCCCTCCTTGACGTCTTTAATGTGAAGAAGCTTGTTTTCACAGTGAGTGGCAGGTGTCTTGCTTATCTGGCATACTCGTACACGCAAGCAGCACTGGCTGCTTCCTCAATAGTGTTCAGGTTTTTGTCCAATACAAATGATCTATGTTCTGTACTCAGACCATACACAAAAAGAGTTAATCATTCAGCATCACTTGTGTTCGCCTTTATATTTTTCCCACCCCACTTCAGTAACTTTCGAGACGTTCCCTGGTTGCAGTGTTTTTTGTGGAGTATGTTCTTCGAAATTCACTTATCCTATTTTCTAAACCTATGGGGAAATGCCAATATCAGTCTCCCCAATCATACATGCTGTATTGATCAAACTATGTTAGCCAAATATCAACAATAACTTACAATGAGAATTTAAAAGCCCTTAACCCTGTTTTTCATCATTTAATTTGGCTATTTCAACCCTGGGCCCGGAATTTATCTAGGAAGTGCCTAGTGCTTTTATGGGACAATTCACTGAACGTGTCACCCATGGGCTCCCTAGTGCCTAATTGTCTGCTAACCCTCTAGTGCTTGCTTTGGAAAAGCTACAAAAATATTCAGTTCTGGGAACAAAAAAACAGGTTTGCACAAATACATGTGTCACAATGTACATCACAATTAACTTGTTTTTTCACTGAAGATGTGATGACTAATAGTTGACAAATTTATAGAAATCAACAAGGTTTAACAAACTGTTCTATGAATGTGCCAGTGTCTGAGAGAGAGAGAGAGAGAGAGAGAGAGAGAGAGAGAGAGAGAGAGAGAGAAAGAGAGACGGAGAGAGACAGACAGACAGACAAAGAGAGACAGAGAAAGAGAGAGAGTGCTATCTACATGTCTTGTCAAAAGTTTCGAGATTTTCGGGCACAATTGTTTTTTGGAGAATGTGCAATCCGGCAAAATACTGTGAAATCCTGTGCTATCCACTATTCAGTCTTACTTAACACGGCCATCTCGTGTCTCAAGAGGGGTGATTACGACCACGGTGGTTGCTCTACAAAAAGAATAAAATTCGATCTCTTGTCAAAGGAACCAACAGTGCAGACAATGTGGTCCTGACCAATAACTGGTTATGCAGAGTTCTTGACTCGTTAGTGAGGTATTCAATAGTAAATTATATGAGGAAAAACTCAATATTTTACAGTTTTGCAACTTTGAAAGATATAAGACAAATTAATTGGGATTTTAGTTAAAAGCTGATGTGTTGTCATTACACACTGTGCTTACATGAAGGCCTTTCGCAAAGTCGCACATAGAAGACTAATTTCAGTGCTCGAACATTATGGATTTCCAGATTTTATAAGAGTTTGGATTGAAAACTTCCTAAAACAGGGTAGACAAAGATTAATGGCAAATGGAATTGCACCAGCTTGGTATGAAGTCCGAAGTGGAATACTGCAAGGATGACCAATGCCTTCCGTTATAGACATCAATACATTGGCAAATACTTCTGTAGATTCAGAGATATATCTGTTTGCAGAAGTTATTAAAACTTGCAAGGGTATTTCTGAACAAAGTGGTTGCCTTAAACTTTAAGATGCAAAACTTACAGAATGTAAGAATGGACAGACGGCTTTTTACTATGATTTCATCCAGACAAAGGCAAAGCATTGGGAATTCGGATCAAAGATAAACTAAAATGGGCTTACACATTGCACGGACAAACACTCCAAGTATCTGAGAAAGAAAAGAACTTGTAAATTATTATAGCTGGTATAGTCATTTGAGGAGCATGTATCAAGTAAAGTGAATAAAGCCAATTCCATCATGGGAATAATACATCGGACTATGAAGTACTTATAAAAAGAAAAAAATATCATTGTTTTTAGCACTAGTCACACCCATTTGGAATATGCCAAAGTAAAATGGAATTTGCACAGGAAAAAGCACATTATACCTATAAAAACTGTTCAAAGAAGGGCTACAAAACTCTTGCCTGTTTTTTTTTCAAATATACGATATGGGGAAACATTGAGAAAACTACATGCACGTACACTAGCGAATAGAGGGTTGACATGATTCAATTTTTTAGATAATCAAAGGCATATACGATAAAACTGTGAGGGGCTTATTTCTCCTGCGACAATCTACAGTAAAAGATTGCAGATACAATATGTTTAAGAGGAAATATAAACTAGGTATTCGAAAGTATTATTTTTTAAATAAGCGAAACCAACCAGTGGAAAATATGCCTTATGATGTTGTATATACTGGGAGACAATTTGGAAAAAAAGTTGGACTTATTGTGAAAAAACAGTGAGGGTATGTACAGCCTGGATGTGAACGTACAGGAAAAGATGCCACACTTTGCACAATCTAGCAGTCTTTATGTGTTTAACGTTGAACAATATTGTGTACATTGTATGTATTTAACCTGACACTGGAGACTTTCAGCCACTTGACAGAATTTAATCTTGTAATCTTGTATTTTTTGATGACTTCATGATTTACGTGAGCGCAGCACCCCACTAAGTTGTACGTTTGCAGCAGGATGGCGATCACAAATCGGTTGCATGCAAGACTTGATGGTTAATTGGGGGCAGTGCTGCAGGAAAAACAATTGCCTTAACCTGCCCTAAATATAATAATTTCATCTCCCATACTCTGACAATAGTATGAAAGATGATGACACTCTACTTCAGGTAGGGGGAAACTACTAATTATGGGATTAACAGTCAACTCTTTCCAGCAGTGATGGAATATCTTGCATCTTTCATGAAGCTCTTTCAGAATTCGAGTCGTACCTTAACAGTGTTTAACAGGTGGCCCCTGTCCCTACAGCACCCATTCATTTCTTTTCTTTAAAAAAAACCCCGTTGAAAGGAAAAAGAAAATATTTTGACAATAAGCTGTGGTTGAAACGTTATATGCTACGTATTTCCCTGGATTCTATATATCATACTGTCTAAATGTAAACATGGGCAGTCTATTTGAAAGCTTATAAGAAGATAATCACCGCCACAAGAATATAATAAGGGGTGCTCCAGAATCATCCTTTGTTGCAATGCCTCAACCGTTTGTGCAAATGTTTGGCTTACATTGCAGATAACAATGGGTTTTGTCTTGAGGTATACCATCTCATTCCACATTTTACATGAAATACCGTCAGCAAAGTACACTTACACAGGGTTAAGTTATACACCAGATGACCTATGATCATAATGACATGGGGTGGACTAAATTTAAGGGGATCAAAGCATCTTATTGCCGCCTTCCAGTTTTATTGCAAACAAGAAACTTCAGAGCAAGTTGATGTTTGGTAATCAGACACTGTAGCATGAGACTCTAAAAGGTATTAATATGCCCACTACATTGAGTCAGAACATTTCTGTAGTGCACTTCTGGTGGAGAGGCTTATGCACAAATGTATTCCAGAATGTGGAAATATTTCTGTAGAATCAAGGATGGTTGGAGTAAAGTGACTCCCCAAATGTTGTGTACATTGTACCATTATTCCTTGTTATGATAAGTATATATATATATATATATATATATATATATATATATATATATATATATATATATATATATATATAGCTTATCACATGGTTGTAGCTGTATCATAACCTGTATCAGCCCCTAAGCGGACCAACTGCTACGAGACACAAGGTAGGGGGCGAGGAGGCTGATATAGATGTGATACTGTCACAACCATGTTATAAGCTTTATATTTCTACTTCATGTGAATGTGCGATACATGACACATTCAGATATGTAATTTTTCATACCCTGTAGGCATCTGTGAAAAAGGGTTGCATGAGCCACACTTTTCCCATTTACGTTTTCTTTGTTTTGCTCCTAAACCAATGTTTTATTGTCTGTTTTATTTACATCCACGAGATGAGGCCCAGCTTTTTTTTCGGGGGGGGGGGGGGCAATGCTTTCATAACTTTTGTCGATATGATGTTCAAAATTTCATTTACTGTCGCCAATGGAATTTAGCACTCTTTCCCCTTTGCTGGCAGCCATTTTCCGGCCATAGTTATCATAATTAAGGAACCTTCTTACATCTCTCATGGGTTATAGAGGAAAAAGTTGCTAACAACCACCATGAGAGTAATTCCTTATCTATTGATTGCATATACAGGAACAACGCCTGTGCTTGATATCATGCTCCATCTTGACCCTATCCTTCCTTAAATGTCAGACCTATTGCTGTCATATCAACCCATTACACATTAATGACAACCAGGGCAGAGCTTCACCAACCCGGGATGCTAATATATATTTAGTTACCTTCCTGTGGAAATACAGCCCTGGCCATTTATCTTCAAAAAGATTCTCCTTGAAAACTGCTTGGCTAATTACGTGTGCATGGAAATTGCATGGGGACACTTCTGTGATCCCAAACTTTCTTTTCAATATTGACACGGGAATTAGCATGGGGGGGGGGGGGGCTGACCTATAAACTCTGCCACTTTACTAATAGGAAAACTCTCGAATCATTTCATATTGGAAGTTTTACTTCAGTTGAATTTGTCAGTTGTCCGATGAAATTAGGTGGACTTTGGCCCACTGGTACATCGTCAACATTTGAAACTTTGGTCAAATGGTCAGGCTATGTTTTCATGGCCTGGTAACAGTCAGTGTCAATGTGACTGAATCAGCTGTAGGCCTAGGACTGAGGCCATGTGTTCTCGGCCCATCCACAGTGTTCTATGACCACGCATCCCCATTCCGTTGTGCAACAGCGCCTGATATCAATGGCATTCTTTTCCTCCTGTTGACTGCCTTCACTTTTTATCGGTCAAATCATACATTATTAAAACTGTTTCTCAAAACCCTCTGGTTTGTTTCTTCTCTTGCTTGGCGCGAACGGTGGAGGTCCAGTATCAAACTGTGATACTTCATCACTTTTACGTTCCTGCGCCTTTGGTGCTGTGTACAAGACCAATTTACCCTAACATCAGTATTATTGCACAATCACTCTCATAAATTCGTGCCTATTCTGTTTTTAAAATTGGACTAACTAGAATCAGCATATTGTAACTGGATACATGTTCACAGATCAGTCATGCAAGTCCCGTTTGAGCCAAACGTTACTCCGCCTTTTGGCGTCGTATTGTATCGCTCAACAAGAATTTGCTTGTCACGTCTATGAACCTGTATCCAGCCACGCATTGGAGATTCTCTATGTATATGCAAATGTATACCCCTGGGTTTGGATGTGCTTCTGTACAATACACTTTATTGAGTGGAGATGACCGTTGTCCATCCCACATCCATTTCTGTTTATAATCAGTGAGGCAGTTAAATTACACAGAGTTAAAGGAGTGAGAATAACCATCATCTATTGAAGTCAACAAAGGTTTACATTGGCCTTACCAATGAACTGATACCAAACAAGGTTGTTAAATTACATGCAGCCACATATACTTTATATGATGTTTTACTTTTTTCATGTCAGCTACGTTTAGTTGTCCAATCTCTTACTGTTTGGAAGTGGCCATATAAATAATGATAGTTGAGGGCATCTGTGCTCTCTGCACCCATAATGTCCAGTTTTATGAATTTAAGTGTTTCCAGGCGATTTTCTTATTTTTTCTGCAGAACCGCCTCTAAGATTATGCTGACATTTTATGTACATTTACCTTGATAGGGCTCAAATAAAGTTATTTAAGTGGTGGTACCACAGAACCGTGTTTTCCTTATGACTGTTCAAATTCAAGTATTTATTGAATGAAGCATACATTCCTTATGCTTGTCATGCCAGCCAATGGAGATTGCAACAGTAATTCGCAGTTTTGACTTCTTCTCTAAGACCATCAGCCAAGTGCTCATAAACACTTCTGACTGACATCTAAATCTTAATTTGTTCAATAGGTGGTGCTGGGTTTTTTTCTGAATTAATGTGTCTGTGTAAAAACACATTCTCTCTCTCTCTCTCTCTCTCTCTCTCTCTCTCTCTCTCTCTCTCTCTCTCTCTCTCTCTCTCTCTCTCTCTCTCTCTCTCTCTCTCTCTCTTTCTCTCTTACCCTGTCCCCCAACTCGTTCCTTGCACACAAAATATGATATATTGGAACCTGTGGCCATAAGATAATTGTCTGAATTAGCTCACCACTGTTATGCATTAAGCTGGGATCTGGTTTCTGGAACTATGTTATTTCCATTGCATTTTTGCACATCGGATATAAACTTATTGCTTTTGGGCATGTTTTCTACTCAACCATCTTGCATTTAAAATGGTTACTAACTTTAACCAAGTGAGTATATATATATATATATATATATATACATATATATATATGCTGCAAGTAAAACAGCAAAACATGAGGATATGTGAGGTGGAAAAACCAAGCTGCAAGGCGCAAATTATTCATAGCATACGGATTCATAACGAACGTTTAATTGGTTGTTTGTTTGTTTTATCTGGTTCGCACTAAACCAGTAAAAATAGCTTCTTTCAACTGGGACTTTGTACATGCACACAATAAATTCATTCATACATATTTACCACTGAGTAGACACGAAGATAGCATTATCTTAAAATAACAATTTACAAGTTAAAATATACCTCACTCAAACAACTGAGTAACGCCAAATCATGTACAGTGAGGTCATTGAGAGAGGGGTTCTTTTTGTTGAAAAGTAGTTCTCACACAGTGGTCCCTCTCTTCTTAGGCCACCGTAAATGCACCATAAATGTGGCCTTATATAAGGGATGGCCTCTCATGAAGGGGAAAATATAGTACAAAGGTTACCATTTCTGCATTATGAAATGACTTCTCGGGGGGGGGGGGGCTTTTTAGAGGCGGACCACTGTAGTTCTGTTCAAGCTGTGTAGCAGATGTAGACAGTTATATTGATTTCGGTAAGACATTCCATATTTATTTTGTACCTCCATATGAACATTTGTTTTATCGAACCTTAAGTATATCCCATGGGATGCATGTAATCGGGTCTTATGAGTATGGATATCTATGAGCTGTGTGGGACAATTTTGAAGAAAGGGAGGTGCCAGGATGCAGCATATTTGGAAGCCCAGTTTCATTTTTGGAGCAAATTTCACATTGTAAATTTCGAGGTGTATGGACTGATGCAAAATTGAACTTAAAGCACCACTTTCTCAAATGTCAACTAAAGTAAAGAATAATAGCCTAATGTTTTTTCTAGAAAACTGAGTGGCAATTGGGTAGGTAAATTCAGCTTTATTATGGTATGCGTAACCTTATTATATTCATGGTAATGCAAGTTTGTTAAAATAATTATTTTTCACATGAAATTTCGGATCTTCAGCACAGTTTGGAATTGGTTCAGTCAAATTTGGTCCTGGTTTATTTTAAACTGTTAAAATTATTAGCTATGTTGTTTTTATTTTGCAAAATCTCCTCATTACATTCATATTGATTCTGTATTGCATCTGAATTATTTGAATTAATTACCTTAATAATTATTTTCTTCAAAGTTGATGAATTCATTTCACCATCATGGATATTATTTATACATGTAGCATATTGTTTTGCCCCAATACGCAATAATTGATCAAATGTATCATGGTATCTTTTATGCATTCTGAAATTATTCAGAGTATTATTACTTCAGTAACGATATAAAAATAAGGTTTATTCTCCTTTCTTTAGGTTTATTCAGTCAATTGTTAACCTAGGTTTATGTATTTCATATTTATAATTTATATTTTTTGAAGAAATCTCTTGTAAAGGTTCTCAAAGTCAGTAATGAAATTGCATATTGCCATATTTGCATCATTTAAATCATAAATATTTTGCCACTTACGTGATTGGATTTTTACATGCATATCATGTAATATTTTTTCATGATTGATTTTTTTTTACGAACAGGACTAGTAATAATGGAAAGAAATATAATCACACTAATGTGGAGTATGCATGGATGATCGAATATATCATTGTAAAGATTTCCATTTTGAAAATACAGAGAAGTCAAGTATATTTGTAAATATATTGTCCATGTTAGTAGCAGTTATATCAGTAATTTTCATAGGTCTGTTAATGGAAGGTCAGGAGGAGTAAAAATACATAATGTCCATAAAATTAGAAGTTTCAAAATGTGAATCAGATTTTTAAAATATATCAATATTTTAAGTCTTCAATAATATGACATTTTTCTTATTTCCTTTGATAACATTTAACAAATCACCTTGGAATTTATTAAATTCATCTATATTAGTAGAAGGTGGTCTGTATATTAGACCAACAACGCTATTGTTACAATAATCTTTTGCATCTTTGATTATATTAACAAATACAGATTCCAAAATCTCATTGAAAGTATTTCACTGATCCCATAGGGCAAAGCTCAAGGTTTTATTAAGAAACAAAGAAACACATGCTCCAACTCTATAGGACTTTAAACTTCGTAAATGATAATAAGATGACAAATTGTAAATATCACATTTTGGTACATTAAACCCAGTCTCTGATATTCCTATGATATTAAACATATATATGCGCATATAAATATGTTTCAAATTTATTTAAAAGAGCTGGATGGCTCTAGCTACTTACTTGAAAAAAAAGGATAAATGGGCCGGTTCCGTGTTAAAATTTTGGATTGAATACTGGAAACTATCTTCTGTAACAGATATCATATAAAACAGTTTGCCCATTGAAGTGTTGGCATTGCACTCATAAACAGGAAGTGTGGCATACTTGCTGTTTGTCTCAAGCAGTATGAAAATCTTTTTATTCAGAGTCAAGATAGTCACTGAACTATGTTTTAGATATTTAATTGAGAAAATATCATTGTCGTCAGAATAATTAAATGGCGGTTCATTTTCCAGACATAACCATAATATATCGGCTGAGTTCATGTCTGGGAGGCATTTGATATAACAACGTCTCAAGTAAGAGATGCATTCCCTTTGCTTACAATTATAAATATTCACCCTTTTATTACACACAGTGATAACAGTCATGTAACATGGGTTGACGCGAAGTTCAATAATTAGATCCTTATGTCCTAATCGACCAGTAGATATTGATAGAAAAGTCATTGTATAGAAAATACGACAATCTTTTAAATGAGCAAATAATACAATGTACTTCAAGTTGTGGAGAGAAGCAGTACAAAAGGATCTAACAATGAGGTGTGATGGACCAGCTCTTGCCTAGGAATTATGGATATTGAGATTTTTTCCATCTGCCACATTTACACTGTCCAGTGGCATTAGAAAATGTGTGCTCTGGGTAACTAATAGTTTTTTACAACTGTCCCAACGACATGCCTGATATGCAGCTTGATGCTGTATTGCTCCTTTGTTTATATACAACACATTGATTGCATCGCTCATGCTTTTGCCATGCAATGGAATCTTTGTGCACTGTTTACAATGGCAATTCCTGCCTCCAAACCCTGAGTTTTGTTTTGCCAACAATACCATTAACCGGCCCTTTCCCATGACCAGTAGCAAAAAAAAAAAAAAAAAAAAAAAAAAACCTCCAGTACCATGACCTGACAAAGCCATCTTTGTTGAACAGCATATTGAACAAGATAAACCTATCTTTGAACTGTGAAGCAGCTCAGTGTGCAACTAATGCACATCTCACATCTGCCATGGGAGATTTTTTGCACGCCTCTCAGTATATTTTGATTAAAAGCATATACACTAAGTTTGTCAGGACCCATTTCATCAGACACTGTAGTACTCTTGCAATACAGGAGAGTCCTTCTCTTCACAGTGGTACACAACAGCTGTAAACACAGCAATTTGTTCTGAACATCAACGTGTTGCCATTATTTCGCCAGGTTTTTTACTGATTTAATTCTCTGAGCAGTCCTCATGTGTAATGATTTTTCTGGGTTGCAGCTTGCTCTATGAGGTTCTAAATGCTCCTTGCTATCTGTTGTTGTCATATTCTTGTCTAGATAGTGACCCCAGCTGGTCAGACAGTACTCACTCTGCTGCTTTTACCATCACTAGCATTTTCTGAACTTATCCCTGAGATCTTCCTCATTGATAATACTAAATACTCTGAGTCATATCAACATGAAAAATCTCATTCTGGAACATGACACCACAAATATCACAGTCTCTCTAGATGCAGTTTTCATTTTATTCTCTACATAAACTGTGACATTATAGCTCTTAAAGTAGCTCTGGAAAGCAAGGTAGTACTTATAACCTGTGCCAGCAGATGGGCGTTTTCATGGTATTTGCATTTATGAGGACCCTACTTGGTGTTTCTGACTCAATAGTAGAACATGCGTAGGCACAATTTGGACAGTCTGGTTGAAATTTCAAATTCAAAATTTGAAAATGCGACATTTGTATTTCAGCGGAGGTAGAGGATGAGAAACATTTTCTTTTAAGATGCAAAGGTTTGGAAACCCAGAGAGATAAAAATGCTTAATATAATCAATAGTGAATGTTTATCTTTTGTTAACTTAAGTGATCCTAACAAAGTTTTATATTTACTGACTGCAAAAGGCAATTGTATCAAGGCTGCGTCTGAATACTACTATGAATGCCTTAAAGGCAGAAAGAGTACTTGTTCAACTTAATTTAGTTGATTCCTGAATAGATATTTAGAGTTCTTGTATTAGTAATTTTTCACTGAGATTGTAAACTTACAAGTTGTTGGCTCGGGGCAAGGTGCCTAGCAGCTTCATACAGTGAGCCAGGTGCTGTTTTTGTGTGTATGTGAAAAAAACGATAAACTCTAGGTCGACCTGTATGGGATTCGAACCCACTACCTTCGGCACACTCGCCTAGCCAAATGTAAAGTCGAACACGCTGACCTATAGGCCATCGGGGCAACCCCAAAAAGGTTGACCGAGGACCCAGGGTGATGTTATAGCAGGTGCGGCTTGTACATTGACATGGTAGGGCACTTCCACAGACCGACAATTTATGAAATACACCTCTAATATAATTGTGTGTGTCTGGGGGGGGGGGGGTGGGGGTGGTGCTGGTTTTTCTACTTTGTACCTCTTATACACTCATTTATATGTGTCAAAATGCCATGTTTATGAGAAAATGTAGCATATGATACTAAATATACCAACAATAGGTATCATAGGTAGACGTTTCATTTTCCGTTATACGGATAACCAGACGTACTTTTTCCATGTCAAAGAGGCAATGCGTTTCAGGAAATAATTCATTTGTGATAACCAGTGCACGTAAGTATGAACGTATACATTTATGTATCATTACAGGAACATTGTGCAGACAAAAGTCTATGACATGATGTCATGGCGGTGCTACTGGTGGTATTAATTGCAACAAATGTCGCATGTACCAGAGACACCCTAATTTATTATTGAGATAATTAGGACATAACTTCAGAATTAATAGGTTTTTTCTACTTTGTGGTTGTTATACACTCATTTTTATGTGTCAAAACGCCATGTTTGTCAAGAAAAGTAGGATGGGATGGCCCATTTTATGACACAATGAAGCATAGGAGACCAGATATACGAACAATATGTATCATAGGTGGGCGTTTAATTTTGCATAATATGGATGACCTTGACATACTATTTCATGTCAAAGAGGCAATGCATTTCAGGAAATAATTCTTCTTTTGTGATAACCATTTCACGTAAAACGTATTTTTTATGTATCATTACAGGAACATTGTGCTGACAAAACATGTAACATGTTGTCATGGTGGTGCCTACGAGTGCTATTAATTGGTACAGATGTCGTATGTATCAGAATCATTCCAATTATTATTGAGATAATGAATTAAGGCAGAACCTCAAAATTTACAGGAAATAAACATGAGGGCAATGGTCGAATTTCAGTGAAACAAATGGGTTACCTTGCCTTTTTTCAGTCAAGGAAGCACTTCAGTAACAGATATTAAATTCTATATATCGGGAAAAAAGTTATTTGCTATGCGATGATAATTTGCATATGACATTTCTAACGAATAATACAATTCGGCTACTGAAAGATTAATGCATTCATTCGCTTTGATAACTATCAATCAATAGGGATTGCAATCAGAAGTCACATTTTTCACTTCTCGAAAACTGCCAACCACAACATTGGTGGAGATGTACTTTGGGTGGGATTTCTCTGTTTTGATTCAAATGCCCACGCTCCAGTAATTTAGGTAGTTTTAATGTATGTTGGGGTGAGGGGGTAATTATTTGGAAACATCTGAAAACATCCCCAAAACTACCCAACCATTTTGCTTTGCAGTTGCATAGGGACACCTTTAGTAAATAAATTTTTACAAGTGCCATTCTGAGCAAGTAGGACCTTCAGTTGGATGCCATCCTGTCCATCCCTCTCATGGCTTTTTCGGAAAATGACAGATTAACTGCTCCTTAGCATGCCGCTGATAGAAATATCACTTGATTTGTTTCTTTCATTTTGACATTTTGCATTTTCTGAAGTAAGTTGTAGGATAACTTGACAAAGAGAGAGAGAGAGAGAGAGACAGAGTAACTTGGTCTCTATATATGGCAGTCCCAACCGTATTTCTCCTGTTCAAAAATGAGTATATTGCCATGTTTGCATGTTATTCCATGTACACTCAGATACGTATGCAACTTTGTATTTACGCTAAAAAAAGAATGTGAATTAGCCTCCAACTATGTTTCAAATCCTTTTACAGAAACAAAGAATATTAACAACAAAAGATGGAGAGAGAGAGAGAGAGAGAGAGAGAGAGAGAGAGAGAGAGAGAGAGAGAGAGAGAGAGAGAGAGAGAGAGAGAGAGAGAGAGAGAGAGAGAGGGGAGATGGAGAGAGCGAGAGATGTCATTCGGTCTGCACGTTCCATGTAGCATACACAATGCCAGATGGGCGTTTTTTAAAGATGATGATCATGATGAAGTGACACTGAGACAAGAGTCGTTTTACTGATCACATAACATCACTACCAGGATAAGAGTTCAAAGCAAGAAAAAAACAGAAGGCCTTATATGTGTTGAGAATCCATCGGTTTTAACGCTGTATCAGTGATAAGATTGTGCATTGATACATGTGAATAATCTACTCTATTGGTTTCTTAAAGTGGGCGTGATGAGACACGATTATCTGTTACAGAGACTTATACAATACACCCTGACCACGGCGATGATGTGACAGTTCGGATGCATGAGTAATAGTATTTCGTCTGCCAAGATAAACTGTGCTTGCTTACATAATTGATCTGAATGTGCGACAAGCACTTCCATCGCCATTTAACCATGACGCAAAGTGACTCTGTTTTGCAGGCAAGAAGGTATCGAATTCCTTCAGAGCTGAATTTCAAAAGGGATGAGGGAATTAAGGCGGAGTTTATTCTTAGTGGTTTTGGCTTTGGTGCAGGGCTGTAGGATTGACAGAAGTGTTACTTTTACGCCAAGCCTTTTTCATGGTTCCTCTTCAAATTTGGGCCTTTCTCAGGGTAAAAAGGACCATACATATTATCATGCCATCTCTGGGTTTTGCCATTCACATAATAGGGCATAATGTACCATTATATTTTGTCGAGATATGTAACCCCTGTGAGTTTAAACATGATGTTCTGCAATAAACTGATCGTGGCACAAAACCAGAACTTCCTGACTAGAGTGTGGCGATAACGCGAAAGATTGTCCACATACTCATTTTACATGACCAATAGACCAATAACAAGAAATGTGCAGGGCCACTTTGCAGTCATTTACAGAAACAACAGTAATTGTCATATCTTCCTAATGGTCAAAATTTCCAATCCCTCCCCCTCTCCAAATCAGGTCATCAATATAGTAAAATTAGACTAGGCTCTACGCTGGTTTTGGCTTTATAATGTTTATGCCATGAGTCTAAATGACAAATAACCATCGCTCAAAACCAAGCAGATCGAAAACAGTTTTCTTCCTCCATGTCGAAACCTTCTTCATTGAATTTATAGCTTCCAGGCTGGTCGCCAGGCGCCATTTGATAATCAACAATCAGCACTTATTATCGTCCATGTTTAACCAATCACTATTGGAATAGGGAAAAATGAGGCCATTGATTTCATGAACTTCTGGGTATTTGGTCACCGCAATAAACCAATTAAGCGGTGGTCCTGATCTTGTCAAGTAGTTCACAGAGGAATTGCTAGCAGCAGTCACAGCTGGTTGCTTGCGGCCGTTACTGCTGCACTGAGTTTTGGAAAGCCGTCGACTGCTCTGGTATATTCTTTAGCACACGCTTGTCAACAGACACGCATGTGCTCAACCCTACTAAAACATCGTAATTTTTTGTACCTTTTTATCGCATAAGTTCCATGTCTCAAGACCAATAAGGTGAAGTGCCAAATTTTATGATAATGGAAAAAAGTGATGTGTCATGATTTTGCTGTTATAGCTCAATCCCCGCCCTCCTCTATCGAAAATTGCAATTTCTATATAGGTATAATTTGGACGTTTTGTATACCCTGCTACTCCAACAATATTGCTTATACGTAGCTCTTTATGTACCTCAATACATCATGTTTTGTATTTGTGTCTTTTTGCCCAGAACCGCTTCCTAGTAGTCATTACCCTATTCCGCAGTCCGAACCCTTTACTCTCCATATGCCAACTTGTCCCTGTCTAACATATATGTCTGTGTCTTTTTTATTCTAAAACCATTGCAATATTTCAGGTTTTAGGCCAATATTATTCAATAAAAGGCCTCATATGATAAACTCTGTTTTCAATATTGAAGGAAAAGTTCATATCTTTTTTTTAGTTTTAACGCGCGTATGATGAAATTTTAATATAATGCAGGCTTCCAGCTCGATGAGGTGTGCTCTTCCGGGAACCCCAAAATTCACTTCACCTTTCTGTAATGTGAAGTTTCCATTAAATTCAGTTTATTTCAAAGAAATACATAAGAACGTAAAGATGAATATATTCTTCCCTCAAAGTAATCTTCCTTTAATGCAAGTGCTTTTAGATGTATTAATGACACTGTTCAATAGAGTATTACTTCAGACTATTTTCATAAATATTTCCTTGCAAATTCGTTTATGTATCTTTATTTAGATATCTATGACTATTATAATTATCATGATAATCATCACATATTCCTTTATTTTCTTTGCTTGACTGGTGATGGCAATTTTGTATAAAGTATAGAAAATCAAATAATGTGGACGTTGCTGTACTTTCATGACGGATTCTAAATATGTGCTTGCTAAAAAAGGGAACACTTCTAATGGATTAACATAGAATATAAGAAATACAATGTTTTAAGATGGAATTGGATGTACCACTGCAATTTCATGCAGTCTGGTCAAGGAAGCGTAGTTCACTTCTGATCGAGGGAATTACAAAAGGATCGCATGAAAATTGAATAAAGTTCAAAATTGCACCAATAAGAAGCATTCTCTTATTTGTAGGAGAAGTATATAATGTCATTGAACTATTAATGTTCCAGAACAATATTTGAATGTTCTATTGTGTGTCTACGATACTTACCTCTTATTGCAGTAATCCACAATATGATCGCCATGGATTGTTGGTAATTTTCCTGGATCCGATGAAGCCATCTTATATGTGCCAAAGATGTATGTTTGTGCAATTAATGCCATCATACATTTAACAACATTCCCTCCTCAGCAGTACCGCCCATGCACAAGGTAAGTATATCTTGTATGGTGGCTCATCCAATCTGAATGTTTGTGAAATTTATGTGCATGACACACCAAACAAATGCATAGATAGTTGAATGTCTGTGTCCTAAAAATATAAGCATGAAGTACTCAGGCTGAATGAAGGCACCAAAACAATGCAAAGATCAGGAATACTATTTATAGAACGTGTAAATAAAACAAGTCCACTTGCTAGGCATGATGAGGTCGTATTAGGATAAGAAGCCTAATGACAATTATATATGCTTCACAATTACAGCAATACAAACATGTTACAGAAATTTGAATGACTAAATTTATCCATGCAATGTTATTTTAGATGGATTCTGGTGCATTACCACACTACAGACACACATAATACTTGGATACCAAGCAGACCTCATTTACACAGTTATAGTCAGCTATGTGTCATTGGCGAGATATTTTAATATTATCACTTCTCCCTTTGATGCTGATAAAAAGTACTCCAGGTAGGTAAACCCCCTTGTATTTCCTCAAGATATTTATTTGATTCAGGCAGTTAATTGCCTTTATATTGTAGGTGAGATTCACTGGTCCGCATTGCTCCCATAAGTGCTGGGAAAAACAGTGCCTCTCCCTGGCACAACTAGGGCAACTTATTGCCTGGATAGCATGTTTTACTCAAACACAAATAGCCTGAGAATAGTTAATTTTCTTGCTTATTACACAATAGTCTATATGTGGGTTAGTTCTAATTTCGCCAAAAAAGGGATGCTGCCTATCCTGTTCATGGGTGACCGCCCACATCTTGTGGTAATTTTTCCATGACCCTCACTTTTTCTCCATAGATTACGATAGGGAATTAGCAGATATAAATTTAACCTCTCTCTCTCTCTCTCTCTCTCTCTGTTGCCAAATAACAATTCAACTTATATTTTATCACACTTGGGTGTATTTGAAAGGTAATAATATGTACTTCAGGTAGATTAGAAGATGATAATTCCAAAAATCGTCCTCATATGCAGGGTGGAACTTTCAGGTTCACGGTAATGTAATGAGCCTTGCTGACCCACCTGACCTCAAATGGCATGGGTTGCTAAGTGCTACAAACATGCATCATGGGAACAAAGGCTGTGTGTCAAGAAATTAAACCAATGAAGATCACCCCTATTCCCAATCCATGTGAAAAGTTATATAACAAGATGGCAGCTACATTTACCATACACATACCCAAAGTTGGGGTTACAAGAACGTAAAACATGAATCCTGAATCATGGATAGATGGCCTCAATTCTAAACGTTTAGTCAGAATCAACCAACTCGAGGAAAGCAGATATAACTGTATCTTTACATAGCCATTCCAAGACCAGCAAAGTGATTTTCATATTACATGACTGCATTAAAACTAGGCCACACAATTATTTTTCGCTGGAACGGTGAAAACCATAGAAACATTTGCATTAATATTTATTTTGTTACCTTATTATTTGTCCAATGGGCGCGAAATCTAGGATTATAAACATGAATATGAAGTATAAAATGGTCAAGGCATAAGCATATAACATTGCAGCATTGATGTTTGGCCAAACATGGTCAAAATATGGGAGCCTTATTCATTTAGCATGACAACTGTCAATGCCAAATGAGGAGATTAACGATAATAATAATGACAATACCTTTATTTACCCCGAGTTAAGAGAGCCGGTTTCAACGATAGCCCAGCAAGAAATACAATTTTACACAGATGAGAGCCTGAATGTATTAAAAGATTATACTCTCTCCAGTACATAGAAGGTAAATTATTCCAAACTGTGCTAGCTTCAAATTAATAAGTTCTTGTTTGTAGGATAAAATAGCACTTGATGTAGATCTCGTGTTACGATAATAAATTGTTTTAAAAATTATGTAACTATGATGGAGTAATACTGTTTAAAATCTTACACATTGTAGAACAACGTCTTTGTGACATGCTGTTTTTAAAAGGCACCCATTTGAAGGTAGAGACAATATTGCTGAGCCCATAATATGAAGTGTACATTTTAGTATTCCTCTGGAGATGGCCAACTTCTGCTTATCTCAGGGATGAAAAAAGTGCGAGATCGGCCATTTCAATTTAAATCTAAGAGTCTCCGCTCACGGATTTGAAGAAACTTTGGACACAGTGGGAGATCACAACGTGCTAGTACCAACTGCATTACTAACCTATTATATAATGCAGATTTATGCTTGATCAGGTTTAAATTGTTCAAAAGTGGGAGCTCACTTTTCCTTTAATGGTGTTTCAAAAGTTTAAAAATGGAGCATCGTGCCACAAAAATTAATTGACCCCTAAAAAGCCAATGTGCTGGTGATGATGTTCAGATATACTTATCATGTACGTTGTATAATTGGCAGAATGATAACCTGTCGGTACTTATGGGCTGTCATAATTTAAAAAAGGGGAGTGAGGCACCCAATAGTGCACCATTTGCCAGTAAACCGTATATTTTGTGTGCAGTGAATATATTTGCACATCAATATCTAAATATGAGTTAGCGAAGAGTTGTAAAAGATGCCAGGCAATTGGGAAAGAACTTCGCACACTGTTGAATGACAGCTTTATTACCATGTACCCAGGCCAATTTCGACACCATTAAGACGTGAAACAAATTCCTACCCAAAAGCATAAAGCTAGGAACTGACCATTTCAAATGTTTCATATGGAGCATAGGAACCTGCATGTCTGTCAATTTGCAGGCTCCCTAGTTGCACCTGTGGCTGCCTTTTTGTACTGATTATTTGATACTTTAATCTACAGAGTGGTAATAAAGACTGACATAAACTGATTTCATGACGACCGAGTGCAGAATGGAATGTTCAGAGAGACAGTCACATCTATAAAAAAAAGCAAAATAATCATAAACGGAAGAAATATCATTACGTTGTAAGGCCACCCTGACACTTTGACAAACGGTAATGTACACCAAGAGTTTTATCGTGGTGGATATACTGTACTGAAGGCTACAGATAATACGTATAGTTCCAAAGACAAAAACAGGGAAACCCACATTAATGGACAAGTAACAAGATGATTGCAAGGATGATGTTGTTTCTCACCAAGATGGCAGTGGTGCTCCACTTGATCTATCCATGAAAGGGACTTCAACTTGATAGCTGCAGAATAGGGACTGGTGAACAAGCCAACATGTAACAGCATTATTAATCAAACTATCAGAAACCAGCCTATGCATTCCCCTGCCCTGTGTGCAAAATTGTGATGAACCTGATACTGATATGAAATATCCTGTATGTACTCGATACGTAGCAAAAATGCCAGAGTGCAAATCAAAACCAAATCAATAATGGGGAATGAAAATGCAATCCCAAAGCCGGAGAGATATGTAATATAGCATTCTGTCCTGAATCTACAGTGGACATTAGACATAAAATAACACAAATTGAGAAAGGCAATCACATTTCAAGCACACCAGATAAAACATGACGATACATCCCTGAAGCTCTATATCTCCAATCGCCAACAAGAACAGGAGAAAAATAGAGCCTGGACAAGGGACCATGCTGTAAAATGGAAAAGGTCCCACTGTCTCTTGTTGAGCCTCGGTGTGACCACGATGAAGAGTTAAGAAAGCTTGCAACAGAAAATGGCGAAATAAAAGAAACTGTGTGGGCCCACAATGCTGATTGCTTTATACTTTAGGGCTAAAAAAAAGACAAACTTGTAAAGGTACACAAAGACTTTCTCGCTCACCTGGAAAGGAGTCACATTTAGACAGAAGCAGGCACATGATTATTTACCAACTGGAAAAATGAGTGGAAAACCTTTTAAAAGAATAAGAAAAAGCAGTTCAGTGTTTACCATGTGGAAGTTAGCTGATCGATAGGAGCAAATGTACACTGTCTTGGAAATAGTCATCCTAAAATCTAAAGAAATACAATCAAAACTGGAGAACAAACAACACACCTACTGTGGGATTATGACATAAGGTAATGACTAAATACCATGTAAGGGAGACAAGTTCATACACAAGCACCTATCTGTTGAGTGATGATAAAGCAATGTTTGGTCATTGTAAAGACGTTTGGTGCACCTTAACCAAAATCACTAGCTTTTTGGCTGCAACATAATATCAGCACTGTGCAAATCCCTCAATATTACCACTCTTCGAAATACAAAAAGAGGGAAGCAAAGCAAAATTGTCAATGTCAGGATCCAAAGAAAAGGTCGAGGCGAGAGTTAAGACAAAACAAATGGTGGAGTAATGGAGGAAATAAGATGTGCCAAATCGCAGATGAAGTTGATAACCATAAACGTTCACATCTGATCTACTACACTTTGTAGAAGTTTATGAAAAGCCCCAGTGAAACAATGGAACCCTCAGCTTTCCATGAATAGAAACCCATGGTGCACTCTCCAATGGCAAATCAAGGCGCCAAGGAGATAACAGACTTTTTAAAATCTACCTAGTAGTAACATTTTTTAATGGGTGATTATTTAGGTCTTTACTGACTCACGAGAGGGAGTGTCTGAGCGTGGTATAATAAAAGACCTTAAACTTTATGCATTTTTGTTGTTTATTTATTCTATGTGCACCTTTCAATATAGGAACACCTCTTTTCTAAGGTTGGTCTGCCAGGTATCACTGTTCAGACCTCTTGATGCTTTTGGAGCAATATCACAAATATTCAATTAATAAAAGTTTTTTAATATAGTTATTACTCTTTGGGCATTTTAATCCTGCCATTAAACAAATGTGAATATAATGGAAAATACAGAAAGCTTGTGGTAATGGTTCAGACAGTATACAGCAGCTGCACTTAGTAAAACTATTAACCCCTTAGGCTTTAAAGCTGAAGGGCATTTCCATTACATCCACCATGTGTCTGGCCCTCTATCTGTCCATCGGTCTCTTGATACCACTCTTACCCTTACACAAAGAAGTCCAATGTACACCGAGGTCATATCTCTATATTTGAACTAATTTCTAGAAGTCAGTGTGCAAAATGACGTTACAAGTCTACTTTGACAGAATGCAGCTGGCCGTCTGCATCTCGTATGAAAAAAGAATCCACATATGTTTTCAGGAGCCTTTTGTTGGTCAAGTTCAGATATATTTACGACCTGTTTGTCAATGACAGAGGTCACGACCAATGCCGTTCCTGGTTTACTCTTGAACCATGGAGCTGGCCATTTGAACTTTGCATGAATCCAACATGTTTAAGTAGAGTTTCAGAAACCTCATGAAGGTTATATATCTAGGACCTACGAAACGTGCCTTACAAAACAAAATGGAAGAAGAGACATACTACTGTTAGTTGGCTGATACTGCCATCATATTTATATATAACTCTATTTTTTTTATGAAACAATGCCCTATTTTATTATAAGGACTTTAACCCTTACGTTATACACAGAGTAATGGGTATTTAGAGACTCCTTTTATACATTTATTCCATCAGTTATGTGAAGGCAATGGAGTATAACACATAAAAAGTCACCTGGTCCATATCATAAACTTACTTAGAGGAAAGTTTCAAATCTTTAGTCCTTGTCAGTTTCGGCATTGCTACGTCCACAATGGCTTGACGTCTCTGGCCATTTTATATTCAAGCAGCCTGCCTTTGAACAAAGATCTATATTATGATTTTTATGAAATTCATCAAATAGAGAAAATAAATTTTTAATTTTCCAGCAGCCTGTTTGAAAATTGTCTGCTTCTATTTTCATTACTATTCTCTGAATGCTGTCTGTTTGTAGTTAGTGGTGGATGCATAGCTTGATGAACATTTAGAACCTGACTTGTATATAATCGGTCATATTCATGTTTACCTGTCATATCTGGACGGATTCGAAATTGGAATGAATTTGGATGTAGGCCTTGATAAGTTATGGTCACTTATTAGTAGAACAAAGACCCATATTATTAAATTTATGAAATTTATCAAATGGAGAATGTATATTATTGTTTTATCCTAGCAGCCTATCTTAGAACAAAAGTGCCATATTGGGCATTAATTTTTCGATCAGCATTCATATTTGTGCCGGTAAATTTTAAAAACTTAGAGACGTTTTTATCTGTATTTGCCCTGTAAGTGAATTATAGTTTCCAAAATATGTGTACCATGGCCATTATTTCAGAAATGCTACCATCTATTCTAATGTGTGCACTGTAGCTGAGCCATATTATCTGTGGTCATGATACCCACCATTTATACATATACATGAATCTTGCATGCATAATTGACCATATCGCCTGGCATAGTTATTTGTGTGGAAAAAATTCCCCTGAAGCGCCAAACACTTTTGCTGCATCGTTTATCTTGGTCTCAGATCCATTGCGAAACTTGGAGCCTTTATCTGTGAAGTTTCATGCAGTTATAATTTTGATCAGTCTTCTGATGAATGTAATTTGTGTGGATTCACACATCATAGTGCTGTTGTTGTTTTTCTTTTGTTGACAGCTTCAGATTTTGGGACGCTATATAACAGCACAAGCAGACAAACAAACGTTTCAACTGAAGCTGTACTACTGGAAAATTTCACTAGCACAGAAGCTGTACTCCTGGAAAATTCCACTAGCACAGAATTGTCACTATCCATCCTGGACGCATTTACCAATACAAATTCATCCACGGGGATTAATAAAAAGGGCCAAACACCATTTCTCCCTGTGACCGTCTCCAGTAGTTCAGTATCTTCCAGCCTAAATCTGGGGAAAGTAACAAGTACTTTTGATTTCTATTACAGTTCTTTCAATTTGACAAGACACAAAAATAATTCTCAAATTATCAAATGTAGAGTATGATACAATTACCCTGACCTTGCAATATTTGGGACATTCGACATTCATAACATCGGCTGTGCATAACTATGAATTCTATTTGGAGTCGAGTTGAGAAACAAGTACAAAAATATATTTGGAGCAGCTATAAACTCTTATGATGATATCATTCCATACGTTTTATGACATTGGCTGTTCATATAGCATTTTATTTAAGTAACATTATTTACATGTCTTAGTTTTGTCATGTTTAAAAATTTGAATAACTGTATTTTAACATATTTCTTTTTGGACAAATCCAGTCCAAATAGGCTTTCAGACTCAGTTTCGATTACTAGGGGCAACTGCAGTTTCTTAAATGAAGCTTCGCATGACTAAATAGTTCAGACAAAACATTGTCTACATGCATAAAGTTCAGCTTAATGCCAGTGTTGTTTTCTAGGTAGTAGTGGCTATATTTCAGGATTTGGAATAAATCATTTATGCAGCATACACTCAGTAGCGTATATATTACCATTCATTATTTCACATGTCAATCGTAATGGTAAAGCTAAGGTTAACTGTACCTGTAGTTATCATGAAACGCTTTCCCTGTGGTGCAGAACTGCTGTCCTCGGGGTACTTTGATCTCTAGAACTGGAGCAAGGGAAGGGGATTTCGGGTGCCCAAGCACACATTGGAATAATGCTGTGCTCAAAAGATCACTTTACGCCTAAATTAAAAACACTATGTACCAATTATTTAAAAACAAATACCTTAAGCAGGAAAACTGTTAAATTCAGGGCAAACTTTCAGTATTTTATTATACACAAGATGTTTGCCCCCCCCCCTCCAAAAAAAAAACGAACGCTAGAAACCACCATAATTTTTTACTGTGGCTGCTACGTGGCCCTTGACAAGCTTAAAGGGCAGGTCTCGAAAAAAGCAGCTGCTGTCTATTTTTACCCATTTCTTATGAAAAACTTGGAATCGGAATCCGCGAAGCACATGACGTCACATAGGGAACTCGTTTCACTTGCACAAGATGGCACACAACTACAGTACAAGGTCGATGTCGACGTAGAGGAGGTTTTTTTTCGTGGACAAGATTGAAGAGGAAGACAACGAACCGAACATTGGCCCAAAGCCCAGCAAAACGTTGGCGGACGGAAACGGCCAAACCAGCCAACGATCCTCATCCGTGCGAGGGCTGAGAGGATAACCTTCCTTGGTAATTTTTTTGTTTTAATTTTGAAACTTTCAGCATGTTCAGTGAAGCCATTTACAACTGATGAAGCGTAAGTTTTGATACTTAGTTAATCACGGACTGAGGAGAGTACAGGGTGGCCCATTCGGCGATAAATGTCAGTGTTAACCGTTGCATTGAATAGCACTGTCGCTGGAAACCCATAAATTCAAATCTCGAGCGGCTGCGGCCGCGAGGCAGCTTCGCCGTCTTTGTCACAAGTCCATAGGCATAGGCCTAATATATTATATATTATAAATAACTTACTAAGTTCGAACATTCACAGGTTAGAATATGAAGCATGTACAGTTGAAACTATATGTAGTGTTCATCTTTTCTGGAGCGTTTGAGGCTTTGGTTGTTAAGAATAAGAATATTATCAATAGAAAGCTTGACCATCACCCGGGCCAGGGCAGAATTTTGTCACTACTCACACTGCGTTGTTTATTCATCTGAAAAAACTGAATACACAGATCTGTACATGCAACTATTACAATTGTCACCATGACCTCTTCAATAGGCCTAAAAGTTCAAAGTGGATTGGTGCTGTATCCAACAACCACTCACTGGCTAAAAGACAAAATTATGCTACAAAATTTGACAATGGGATTGGAAGCCATTGTTTGACTTCAAAGTTTAACACTGATTTAACTGGCTTTGGCTGAAGGTAATTACATTTGCTGACTCACTGTACACAGTGTTTTATTCACACAACATAATGGTTATAGACACAGAGTGTTCTTTTCTTACAGTTTGAACAGGGCTAGTCATACATTACAGACGGGCATGGAATTAGATCTTGATACACAAACTGAATCTAGCATAATGCAGTATAATTAAACTAACACTTTCAGATATAAATGTAGATAGCTCCAGTTCCATTTTTCAATTATCACCAAACTTGAATCACAAGTTACACAACAGTCAGGAATCGTATTTGTCAGTAGCAGCATAGGGATTCTGGTGTATTGTAATCTGTTACCATGGTAACTACAGATAATCTTTTTTTTTTTTTCAGTGTGAGAACTGGATCATGAGACAATGGTCAGCCAAAGGACACATTAGAAATATCACCAGCTGAGTCTACTGGGGGACAAGTTCTATGCCCCAAGATAGTCTGATGTACCAAGATGGGCATGAAACTTGCAGCTGTTGTTCAATCTGCAATATATGCAAGCCACTATTATAGGGACAACCTTCAATAATTAGAACAACAGTGGTCACTTAATGCTGACAGTGAAGACGGTACTATATGTATATTGTAGCAAAGCACCTGATGCATGTACACTTAATGTACCGCAATATGTGAGGCATACACTGCCTTGCACAATTTTTGAACAGGGATTGTAGATTGCAAGTACATAGTTGTCCCTGTCTTCAGGACCACTCCACTGAGAGACCACCTGTCCTGAAACTAAAAGGGCACCTTATCATCCCAATTCATCGCATTAATTTGTGTTTCCAACCAGAAACCATCCATTCAGCACACTTTGCCTTATACATACATCACATTTTTTTTTTGCCGTTTATGGTTTTTAGCTCTGCTGACTTGTCAGTATGCAGAGTTTATGCCATCCATTTGCATCTATATGTTAACTTTTTACTTTTTCCACTTTTCAAAAACGGTTTTGTGGCATGCTTTTATTTTACACATAAAGGTTCACCAGGTCAGCCTCTACCATGTATGCAAACAAGATGAGGAGCCAACATTTTCTCTATTTTTTATGAATTGTTGAATAATTTTTGGGACAAAAAAGTTTATTTTCTTAAGAACTACGTGCTAAATCTGTTTGATATTGCATGTAGGGTCTTCAGGGGTCACTTAGTTCTCATTTTGGCTAGCAGATGGTCATACTCCTTTTTTACTACTATTAAATGAAGTTTTGTGTGTTAAGGCTTTTTTCAGCTTCTTGTATAAAAATATGCACAGAACTCTTTGAAATTTTGTTAGATTTTCATTAGCACAAGGACGTGTAGATCTGACAATATAACTTCTGGCCTTGACTGTATACATGAGTTATTGTATTCATAGACTTGTCCTGAAGAATGATCTGATGGGGGAGGCTGGGTGGGCTTCTATGTAGTTTACAGGTAAGAATAATTAATAAATATGTCAGATTCACTTCAAACTTAGTAGGGATGTATATCCAGTAGGTATCTACCAATTTCGTTCAAATGGTCATGCTCCAATGAATTTTGGATTTGATTTTCTTTTTGGAGGTGGGGGGAGCGGAGGGATAATTTTTCCATTCCTGTTGATTACCATTTTTTAGAACTCCTATTTTTACATGATTGTTCAGGTGCAATGAAAACATTCAGTCTCTGTGCTTTATATTTGAATTAAGATATCTGTATAAGTTAAAAGTGTTATGCGCACAGCAACATCTAGATTTTGAATCTTCTACTACCCCTCTCCTCATTGTAATGTAAAGGTGATAGGATTGTGAAAATTGGCATTGGCACAAAAGATTTACTTTATTTTACATGTACTTGAACTGTGATGGTCAACATCAACTACACAGCAGTTGGTTAGAAGTTCATGATACAGGAAATATAGAGACAAAGTTATAGTTTCTGCTGTTATTTCATAACCTATCAATGATTTTCATAAAGATTCAAATCAGATCCAAGTTTTTAATTTATGTACATGTTTGTATCAATTAAACTTAACTTGATACAAATGATTGAAAAGTATCAGATCTAGAATGCAGCACATGTGTGTGGGGGGGGGGGTGGATTTGGATGGGAGTTGAGAAGGCATTATTCCCCTCTGCCCACCTTTTTTTGTTTTGTTTTACAAAATACATGTGAATACTTTTGTTTAAACGCTCTTCAAATCTTTGTTGCACTTCAGTCTAGAAATGGCTTAGAGTCCAACATTTCACACAAAACTTTTCTGGGGTAGGACCCCCAGACGTGAAAAAATGCAGTGATAATTTTAAGTGTTCACCTTCAAAGAACAATATCATTTAGACCATAATGATGTTAACACTGTGCAAGCATGGAACATGCATATAGCTGATAAGTATCAAGACTGAAGTTACCAGCTGAGTTGAGTGTGTCATGCAAGCCCAAGGCTCAGCCACCTTTTTTTTTTTATTTTGTCATCAAGGCAAGTATGATACAGTATTTCACTTGCCCCCATATCTAAAGTCTGGTTGTAAAAGCAGAATTCCCGATTACCTACCCCAAAGGCAAGTGATTCGAAATTCTCATGCCGAGGTGGAATATATCATCATTGTCCTGGTATAAGGTGGTTGCCACTAAATGATGAATAAATGGTCAATAAATAATGAAACTTCTTGTTGTGTTTTAGGTGGAATACACTGTTTCCAAAGATCTGTTTACAGTGTAAATGAAGTCAGATGTTGTGCAGGAAAGAATACGCCACTTGTGTATTTTGCTGTCTCTGGCATACCCTACTCTGGCGGAAATCCACAACAGCTTTATTAGTTCAAAATCACGTGTGCCCCACATTTACTATCATCTTGATGAGAAATATAAAATTAAAAAAAAAAAAAAAAAAAAAAAGGAAAAAGAGAACCAGGAATAAGAATGATGTGGAGAAGTAAATATGGCAGTTATTTTTGTAGTCTTGTAGCTTGTTCCAAATGGATTTTATGATCTGAAAATAGAGGCAATTTTGTGGGGCCGGCCAGAGTGAATCAACAAAGAACAAAGAGTAGGAATACTTGAAAAATAGCATAAATGGCTCTGAGCAAACCAAAAGAAGACTTATCACTCAACTAGTAGCCTAAATGGCTGTCACCAAAAGAAAGAAAAACTAAATGTCCATGATTCTTAAACACAAGCAACCATTAAAATATCTTGCCATGGGAAGCATTTGGTTACACTGGGCAGCACCGTAAATTTACTTTTTTTCATTCTGTTTTTATTTTCGTTTGATGACACCAGTTATAATTGCAAGGGAAAAGAGATGTCATTGCAATTGAAAGTTGTTTCAAATTATCACTCATGATGAATAAAAAATTGAGATCCTCATGCAGTGTATCAACATATCCACGACTAGGTACAAATTTCATAAATTAGCTGTGGAGCTCAACAGCAAATGCAGCTTTGTACATGAATGCAAAAGCTGCGTGAGGGCATTTTAGAAAATAATGCAGTTAACTGCTGACTAGACAACGGATTGGTGCACCGGTAGCTGGTGGACTTCAATGTAACAGGACTCAAAAGATGCCCTTCACTGCACTTCATTCAGTAGGACTGCGAGTCATTTTTTTTAAATGGCAGGGTACAAACAGATTGCAGAGGGGCAAGGTAGTCTTAGGCACACCACTGGAGTCTGTTAACCAGGAAAACTTGATATGAGGTGGCAAATGCTGAACGATGGGATAATATACAGTTGTACCTGCTGTATGTGGCCACCCCTTCTGCCAAGAAAATGTGGCCTGTCACCAGAGGAAAATTTTACAAAGAAATTGACTCTTATGTCCGAGCCTAGTGACCACAAAAAGCTATTCGGCTGCTCACAGGAGTGGTTGCATACAGCAGGTACCACATTATGTGTTTGCATGTTTTCAGTTTGCATTAAACTACCTTATGCATATACCATGTACATGCACAGAACATGCAGAAGTGTTTTCTTACATGATGTTTTTGTGAAGTTGGAAATTGGCCACCAGCATTCTACATGCCACACTGTCACACTTGCATGCAAGTTTTAGCTCTGCAGGAACCTAAAATGTTGCAAAACTGAAATATTATGTTTTAACACTACTATCTTATCACAAAATGTTTCTTTCACAACAAAGCTTAATAGCATGGGCTCCCTGTCTAAATATTTCTGTCTGAATAAAAGAGTGTGTGCATCAATCACTCAAAATTAACATTGTCATCTTGGCAACTAGGTAGTAACAATCTCTGTGATCTGTAGTCTGTTACTGAGCGCATGTGAGAAAAGATTGAAAATATGTCTGTTAGTGGACAAGTAGGTAGGCCCTATAACATCGCCTTGAGTTCTGATCAGAAAAAGACTTGACAACAGCCTGCACCCTTTTCATTTCACGGAAAATGTACACTCTACAGATCATTACATGATCAGGATTATGATGTGCACAAATATCATGCAAAGACATAAAAATGGGAGTGAGATGGCCCCTTACAAATATCCAATCACCAATGTGATAAAGACAATCTACAGAGAATTGAACAGCTAATTTGGAAACATTCAGCATTTTCACCGAATCATTTTCATCATGAAAGGACCAAAGTACACCAAGGGGAGGGGTGCACTGCAGGTGCATGCTTTTAATCATATAATAAAATTAAGTCACAAATAAACTTTTTTTCTTATCATCATGGTGATGTATTGTTTTTCTAACGAGTATATGTATTTATCCGTGGCAGCCTGTCAAATTGGTCTGTGATTTTTTTTTCGAAATAGCAAGGACATGGGCAACATCCCTGGAATTAGCAACTAAAACCTACAAACAAGGTATGAGAAAATAAATGATGAAACTTACGCGATGCATTTAGTGTAATACTGTAGACTACATTCACTATATATACATATTCTTAACATCAGATCAATTAAAGAACTTAACAAGCAACAAACTTATTCAGTACTTCCATTTTTTCTGTGAAAAAAAACAACAACAAAAAACAAGAAACAAAACCGTGCTTCTACTTTTTCATACGGATGGAGGTGTAATGGGAAAGAATAAAGTAAATGTATCCTTCTTGGCTATTTATCAGGGATATCAGTCTTTTCTTGAAAGATGACAGAGAGGGGGCAGACACAACATATAATTCAGGGAGAGAATTCCATTGATCCATTATATGAAAAAGTATTTGAACGTGTCAGTCCTAATAAGAGTATCATGCTTGTTACTCTTAGCAAGGTTGAGTGGTGAATGTACTCTTATTGATAGAGTGTAAAAACTTTCTCCGTGCATGCATACGGGTATTCAAGTTTAAAAATGATGAAAATGTTGAATCAACACTTCCTAAATCCACTTCAATCTGTGGATTTTTTTTAAAATGAACCCTTGCTGTTTTCATTGCACAATTGTAAAAAAAAGTCCACTGAAGCTTAGGCCTAATATACGGTCAATGAATAAAACAATCAGGGAAGTGCATACAGATTATGGGCCTAGGCCAGACGATTATCTTTATATTGACCAACAGTAAACAGGTTTAAAAATTCCAAACGTTTTAGAAACAAAATATTGCATTCCTTTGTATTTTAATATATCCTCTAAAACGTACACGGCTTCTAGTCTACCAAGTTTCTCCACTGCCGTGCTCACGCGTCGACGTCTGGACTCGGGAGTCAACTTTGTGGCAGAAACACCACGAACGCTCTTGGGTCCCAGGACACTGGCCAACTGCTCAAGGGTTGGCTGTGCTTGTGGCTGTATTGAGGGCATCGCACCAGGAATAATGTCGATGTGGTATCAAAACCCAGCATCCATCATCATATAATACCACCAACAAACATCGAGTCTTCAAAATATATAGCACATAGCACGCTTTAAATTATAATCGGAGGCGTCTTTCCAGTCGACCGCAAACCTGTTCCATGCCGCTCGGAGGCTAGGTCTGCGGCCCGTCTTGTTGGTGTTGCCACACCCCATTACCACAGAGCGATGGGCCATAGCAGTGACAAAAATAATAAGCTGGGTCTAAAAAATGAATTTGGTGCCAAAACCGATATTTCGCGCATAAAATTTAGAGATAATCTAAAATTTTGAGTCGAGACAAAAATGTGTGTCCTATCACGAAATGGCCACGACTGCCCAGGTCGAATGCCAGATTCAGAAACGTGTTCCCGCTGTGACGTCACCAAATTGGATCTTCCCGATTGAAATTTTCTCGGACATCCGCGACGGCGCTATGTTTGAAAGCACCAAAAAACCCATTACACATATTACGGGTAACAAATGTACCTCATTATTGTTATTTTTTTATATGATCTTACGTCCGAGGCAACAAGAACGTTATTTGCAGCATGTTTATATTTTCCGAGACCTGCCCTTTAAGCAAAATTATCATAACATACACACAAATAACAGAGTACTTTGATTGAATTTATAAAAATGCGCATTTTAGTATGTTAAGTTTTTATTCCATGTTCTGTGATTTTGTTCATCATATTCTCCTATTATCGCTCCAAGAATTGGCATGGGCTATATCAGCTTCACTCCATATATATATATATATATATATATATATATATATATATATATATATATATATATATATATATATATATATATATATATATATATATACATTTCTTGCTTTTAGAGTTTCTAATGTCTTTGAAAAGTTCTGAATACATAATAGCATACGTTTAATCTTTAAAATAGACGAAAAGGTTCATGAGTAGGTTTACAATTTATTTATAATTCAATGTATTGTACTTAAAATCTTTAAGTCAATATCGGTGTGGCAAATCTGACAGACTGTACATGTATCTTTATGTTTTATATGTCTAGCAAGAACTTAAAACTGCCCTCTCTTCGGATTTTTAAAAAAAGTTCCTAAAGTTGGTGCTAGGAGTACAGTCTTATAATAACCTTTTGACCATTATGGCCCTGATATGTTCACTTCAAACTTGGTCGCCATATACCTCGATCTACTTTCCGCTTACTTTGCACTTGCACAACATGCATCAGTGAAACGGTTTTTCCCAACATTTCTTTTGAAAAGGAGAATACACCATCAAAATATATTTGACCAGGTATTTTTAAAACTGCATAAGAATTGCATAAGAGCAAGCATTGGTACTCTTGACCTTAATAGTTTTCAGTGTGACAGTATTCTATCATGCATATTTTTGTCTTTTTGTCATTTTTAATCTTCCACAACTCGCTACATATTCGTATGTAGATATGTATGCGTATTTGGTCTCCATAAAATTTGTTTACTAAATAGTTGATGCTTGTTGTGAACCAATTGGTGGGGGTTACGTTATGATCAATACGTGTACATGCTATTAATTACAGAAAATGTTTGCTGATATGACTGCATGAAGGAGGATGTGCTTTAATCCAAATTTTTGAGCCAGACCATCTTCATCTTGCATTAGGCTTCAACTGTGAAACTCATCCCTTTTTACCTTTTTGTGACCTGTAATGTATGCTCGGCATGTCAAAGAAGTAAATGGTCTTGTTGCGTCACTCCTTACTCTTGTTGTTACTTTTGATGCAAAGGAAAGGCACACACACACACACACACACACACACACACACATATATATATATATATATATATATATATATATATATATATATATATATATATATATATACATATATATACATATATATATATACATATATATATATACATACATACATATGTGTATGTGTGTGTATCTGGAATTGCAAATGCATATATGTGGAGATTTGTAGGGATATTTACCAAAATGTGTATATATATATATATATATATATATATATATATATATATATATATATATATTTATATATATTTATATATATCATGCACGTAGAACATTGATATAACCCATGTATTGTTTGAACTTTGATTAAATGGGATTAGTTTGCACAGCTGATTGAATTGAAGAAAATAGAGTGCCTGCATGTGTCACAATGTTTGAATATTATATTCAAACAAGAAAATGGACTAATTGACAAATAAATCTGACTTCCAGATCCTCTGTTCTTCTGTAAGGCCACACGACTAGGAATAGAATACAAGGGCAATATTTCAGAAACACGCTCTGGCAAAACATGTCAACGTTGGGATATCACGTTGCCACATAAACATGGAATAACCAACTCAGCAAACTTTCCAGAGGATGACTTGAAAACTGTGGAAAATTATTGTAGAAACCCTGACAGAGAAATTGGAGGCCCCTGGTGTTATACAACGGACCCTGACCTGCGTTGGGAATACTGTAATGTTCCATTATGCCGTACGTTACATTATTGTAAATGCAAATTAAGCTTTAGGCACATGCTATATTGCCTTTAAATGCCTCAGTGTTATAACATGTCACTGCAGAACAACTCCTTATTCTACCGTTTGGTGTACTCTACAATCTGTGCAATGCTCATCTACTTGGTTTTCCTTAAAGTTAAATATTGGCAATACGACAGGTTTGCCTTTCATTATCTGTATATCTTAACTGACAGGTAAAAGAAAATACACATTGTACTGCTCAGGCACACCATTTGAATAATATTTTGAAGCTATAGATAAAGTACCAATCCATAAAGTACACAAATTGTTGCTACCATGAGTCTGTGTGTGGGAATAATGAAAATTAATATCAATGTGAAAGGTAGATTGCCAGGACAAGAAACTTCACAGTACCTTCCAATACAAGTGCATCAACACCACTGCTGCATTCAGGCAAGATAGTGTGGTACTTCAGATATTGTAAATACCAGTTGGTGTCTATGACTCAAATACCTCAATAGACGCTCACAAAATATAATATATGCATATCAGGGAAAATCAGTACACACACAAAGACTTTAAACATTCACAGAATTAAAGTAAAGTGCGTCAAAATTGATTAGGCCCAGCCACTTAACCGATGTTTTTTTACTCCAACATGTTATACCGCTAGGAGAATATATTTTTAAAACAAATAAAACAAACACACTTGAGTGAAAAACATCACTTGGTGTATATTTGTTTGAAAAAATATCTCAGAACTCAGAACTGTCTGTTTGACAAAGGAAATCCCCATTGCCAAAACCGAAAAGATAATTAATTGTTAAACATATAACGGTTAGGTAGGGTAGCGTGAATCACTGAAACTTTTGCCTGGTACTCGTATCATGGAATCTACCATTAAAGTCGATGTTTTTTTATATTAACTGGTTCTAGTGCGTCTGTCTTACTGCAGTTCGATGGTCGAATCTGATATATGAATTCCAACATGTGCATGATTGGATTCGGGAAAAACGAGTATTGAAATTGATTGCCTTTAGACATAATTGACATGGATCTTGGAACATTGGTTTCGAGTTTTGTCATTGCAATGGTGGTGATTCACCTTATTTGTTTACAAATATAGTTTTCACGGGGAAAGAAACCGTGAGAGGTAACGTAAATACACAAATGAAGCATGAGTGTGCTGATGATGCTAAATAAAGCATGTTATGAAAAGATTTCACTTGTGTGTATATATAAAAATTAAAGCGCTTTTCACCTCAGTATATTTAATAACTTTCAGAATGAGCACTACAATTTTTGTCCCAAATCAGATAGGCATTCCTATTTTGCAAAGTAAAAATGCGCTACGGAAAAAAGCCCTGTGCAAGAATAGGGTACTTTCAATGTGAAACAACGACACTATTGTACATGATGAGTATGGTCCTTCTCAGAATATACATTTTTATAATTCTTTCAGAGATTCCAGCAACTTTGTAGAATATATTTCAAGTTTATTCAAATGAGCATTCCGTTTGAAATTGTTTCGGAGACATGAACGAACCACTGAAACTTGTTTGATCAAGAAATATGGGTAACAAACTAATTTAAGGCCAAGACTGTTTTAATTTCCTTATTTATTTATTTATTTATTTATTTATTTATTTATTTATTTATTTATTTATTTATTTATTTATTTATTTATTTGCGTATTTACTTATTTATTTATTTAAATATTTATTAAATCACATTCATCTGTCCAGTTATTTATTTATCTATTTAATTATTTTTTTTTTTAATTCTCATTTAAGATATTGTGTTATGCTCTTAGATTTGTTTGAAACATGCAGTGTGTACACATATCCGAATTACAGCTTATTGTTTCAAATGGATTACCAATGCAGCAACAAATGGTGTTTTGGGGGAAAAACACGACATATGTCAATTTATGAAATTTCATATTTTTATGTAAATTAGTGGACTAGTTCTCAGATGGAATTTTAGAGCAAATACTCAAAGTTGAAGATATCACTTAAAAGTGGTTTGAATGCATATACCATAACACATATAAATATTACTTATATGATCCAATCACAAAATTCAGTTGTGTACAAATGACCAGTCTTTTCCGTGTATGCGGATAAAACAATAAGAATTGACCCATTGGCAGCCTGGGACTTAAAAATCCAACGTCTTTCGTGACCAGGTGCAATAAAGAGACAATGAATGAGGAACTTAGAAGCACGCATGTATATAAAAAAAGTTTCCAGTGTTTCACAAATTAGGAGAAAAGGCAAAGGCCACTATAAGATGTTAACCTTTCTCACATATCAAGTGTAATATAGTACTCACACGCATGTCTGTCTAAATTGCAAGCATTCTTCACCTTAACACAACATTGAACTTCCATATGCGCCATCTGTGTACTAAAATTTCACTTACTTCAAAATTGGACATTGGGCATTCTGCGTTGGGTACGAAAAGGAACAAAATATATGATCATTGAAAGGGTAATTTCGTTAAGGACTAATTGATGCTGAGCTGAGAATTAATATGATGTTGGGTCTTTCATTCTCTATTCCTTTTTCGTTTGTTTTGAGTCAATATTTTCGGTTTGTACATTTCTATCCGTTTTCTGTTTTTTCAATCACCATGTTTATCGCAACGTAAAGTAAACTGCATCCTGTGCATATTTTCATTTGTTTCAATCATATAATAATCACATTCCACTGTGAAATTGTGAACATCACCTTTGTGAAATCAGAAAGAAAGGCTTTATGAATGTATACGTTCATAAATTAATAACTGAACTGTCTATTAATTGTCTTTGTAATTCACATATGGTGACCTATCATATCTTACCTTGTATTACCCTTTTGACAATGGCACACAACGGGAGGAGGTTAGATGAGCTTGTAATATGTCTATCGTATCTATATTGCCTCCAAATAAAATGTCTGGAAATTCATGAGATAGAAGAAGTCATGCTCATTGGCAAAATGTTATTTTAATTCCATTCTTTACTCCACAGCTACTCCACCACCAATGGTATTTAAAGGACCCTTTTATTGCACTTTTGATCAAAGTTTATGTAATTTTACTCATGATTTGGCAGCAGACTTCGAATGGAGTAGGTGAGCGGATTATCACGATGTGTAATTAAATTGTCAGTTCTGTGTTATTTAATGCATTTGAAACAATTATACCACTCTGCTTTAAGTGAATGCATACTCAAGTTGATATAAAACATTTGGATGATGATGATGATGATGATGATGATATGGTGGTGATGATGATGATGATGATGATGATGATGATGATGATGATGATGATGATGATGATGATGATGATGATGATGATGATGATGATGATGATGATGATGATGATGATGATGATGAGCGTGATATTTGTAAAAAAAAACTGACCTCGAGATTCTTGTTCTTGACACAGCAATGGTTGGGAGGCAAATATATCATGGTTCCCTTAGCTGATAAGTAGAGACACATGATACTATCCAACTCTACAGCATGCTAATTCATGAAAACTGTGCATTGCACTTCATTAACATTTGTAATCTTCTTTGGCTCTTGTGATGGGGATATTGAGTGTGCGAGAGAGAGACAGAGAGATAGACAAAGAAAAACAAACACTTTTATTGGTATACTATTTTGGTAGTATTTGTGTCTTTTTGCCCAGAACCACTCCTAGTAGTCATTACCCTATTCTGCAGTCTGAACTCTTTACGCTCCATGAGTTAACCTGTCCCTGTCTAATCTATATACATATAGAAATAATAGAGTCCATGTTGCACAGGTTCCTCTGTAAAATTTTGACATAGGCTGTATCAGCCCAAATAAGATAAAGGGTCTTCAGCTGTTAATACTCAACATGTTTTGGAGCCTGTTACCATATATAAATAGAGGTTAAGTATGAAGATTGATCATTTTGAAGCCCATGATGGACTGAATGCCAGACACAATGATCAGACAATTCCCAACATGGCCCCATATTCAGGCCAACCTGCTGTATTGCACTACATCAAACAAGAACTACTGTTCTTTTAAAAAAAAACATGCAAATAATCCCAGTGGTGAATCTCAATCAATATGGTATATTACAATTGTCACACTTTCTGTTACAGCAATGGAATCGTATTTAAATGTTCTTCACATTTTACACCTTTAGAAAAAATACAATTTACAAGGGATGACCTTGACCTTTACTTGACGCTCAAAAGAAAACAAGTCTAGGTGCAGTACACTGAGCCTTTGATGGTAGAGAATGCAAAGGTGCCAGTGGAGCAAGGACTTTCAGATGGAGATAGTTCTAATGACTATTAATGCATGTTAAAATTCTGTCTCTATGGCAATTTAAAACATTTTTAAACATAAGAACTGACCAAAAACTGTTAACTCCCAATGTTTGCTATATGGCTGCCTACAATGACATTCTGAAATGACTGGCCTTGCAACTAGTTCAGTACATCCTTTAACTATGTGTAATAATTTTCGTTGTGCCCATGGGCTAAAATGACATTCCCAAATGACTGGAAATCACAAGTAGTTTAGTACATGGATGAAGTACATATGTGATAATTTTTGTTGTGCGCATAAAAGGATATTTCGAAATGACTGAAAGTTACAAAAAGGTTGTTACATGTTTTAACTCTAGGTACTACTTTTTGTTGTGCCGATGGTGAGACCTAATATCAGTAGTTTATACAAAAGCATGGTATATCTTTGATATTTATATGTCATAACCCCCCAATCACTTTAGCCATGTACTTCATTGACCTTGCCCTTGAACTGAAGTTATTTTTGTATGATTTCAAACTCATGTAGAATAAAAATTCATAATCATTCATAATTGTGTCTATATGCTCAGTGTACTGTACCTAGACAAATTTTACATGAGCGTCAAATAGAGGTCAAGGTCATCCCTGGTAAGTTTCCGATTTTCAAATGACAGAACATTAAACTACTGTGATTGTGTTTGCAAAAACATGGGACATATTGTGAAAACACAACCTATCAATAAGGAACATCTTGAAAGAGGAAAACTCATAAGTCCTTTGACTGATTTGTTAGCCTACTGGCGGCTTAGTATCTGAGGATGTTAATATTTCTATGAAGTTTTCAAGGAAAATTAATGTATGTACAAAATAAGTAATGTAATTATTTAAAGTTTTCTTTTAATAAAGCATACTTTGTTTGTGGTATTACAAAGTGGTACACTCTCGTAATACTAGAATATGTAAACTTGTGACCTTTAGTGACTCAGTTATTATGTTATCTAGCTGAAGCTTATACCATACATACATGTATGTCTGGGCATTAAAACGACATATTATTTGTTAAAATATGTTTATTTTTTAAAATTCCATATACATGTTCCTACCCCCCCCCCTTTTTTTTTTAAAAAAGCATCTAAATTAGTTATATGGGTTTTTTAAAATATATATCTAATGTAAATGGGTTTTTTTTCTTTTCTTAATGTTTTGGAGGGGGTTGTGTTTTTTATGCTTTTTTTTTGTTTTTGTTTGTTTTTTTCTCTAGTTCAACAAAACCCAAGTGAACGAAACAATTAAATACCAGAGTAAGAAATTGGGGCATAAGGTGCATGTGGAGCTACCCCTGCCTACCTACTATCCCACATGCTTTTGTCAAAATAGGCTTGCATTACCAATTAAATCGTTCATGGTACATTATCGGGCTCATTCACAATCACATTGACAAACCACAAAGTTTAATGATTCAACTCTTTCAATGCCAAGTTTTGACAGACTCAACAACTTTCTCATGTACCTCTATTTATAATAAATTGCCTGCGTGAAAGCTTCATTTTTGTAATTTTTTGTTAAATGTAACTTTGGCATATTGATTTGTGTCGAAGGTAACAATGAAAGGTGACAAAAATATTAAGATTATGTCTCAATGTTATATTCACTGTTGTAATTTGGGAACTTTTGTTCAGGTACTTCTCAAGTTTTTTTTTTTTTTTGTTTTTTTGTTTTTTTTTTTTTTTGTTTTGTTTTGTTTTTGTGAACTATACTTTTTGTGTCACAAATGTCATATCGCCAAACAGTTTAATTTTTCAAGCATTACAACGTAAAAGATATATAGTATAGAATGTGCTGCATCTTCTACCTTTGGGTAAGCGACGGCATTTCACATATTTCTCCAATGCCTTATTTAGAGAAAAGTATGAGAATTACTTCCAGCAAGTCACTAGATAATATGAACAGCGTAAGTAGAGTCCCACCAAATCACTTTTCTTGTTTGTTCCATTATCTGGATATTTCTTTTGCCTTTGATATTTTGTGTGTCTATCTATTAATTCTGACATTTATCGTTCCATTACGTATAATGGGCTTTGTGCCTGGTACTTTTGTTCCTACAAGGCAAAGGGAAGAAATGAGAATCAAGTAGGCCAGTATGTAATGTGTGTATAAATTGATTTTAGTCCCCCAGCATTTGTATACTCAAACCAACGATACAAGTTTCTTAGCATCTTGTTCCTAACATTCACCTGCAACAAATATATATGTACATGCTTACAGCCAATGAACACGCACAAGTATTTTTCCTAAATATATATACATATGTTTTGAGAAGGCATATTGCTGTTCAAATCTTACATCAGATGTCTTTAATGATCCTGTCTGTGAACTAATCAAGGATCTTTGTTTTTTTATAAGTACCATTGCAGCCAGACGTTTACTGTGTAATTGTAACCCAACATGTCACCAGGTGCCATCTGCAGGGTGATGTTTAAGAGTGGCTTCTATTCCCTGCATAAAGGTTTAAACAAAATCGCAAAGATGGCACTTCCATACTGCACGATGCCAAGACTAACAAGTGATGATCCCTATTGCTCCTTAGGGATGATACAGGCTGGCCATTCCTATCCAGTGGTCGTGAATTAAATAGGTCATGCTCATTCCAACATCAGCAGGCTGACTGCGTATCATCAGGATACAGGGTCCATACAGACAGGGCTTTCCTAGTCACAGGTGGCGGATCAAACGGGTTGTACTCATTCCACCATCAGCAGGCTGGCTGCTCGTATCGGGACACAGGGTCCTCAGACGACAGACCACATCTACAACATGAACCTGTAACTACAGTGGCACAAGTTAAGCCGATGCGACTCCTCTATCTGGATAAACACCTGAACGATGCAACCCTCACATAGGCAGTCCAACAATGAGACAACGCCCGCGGGAGAGTCATTTTGGCACCAGAAGACATATCAGTGTAAATCAGTTAACCGCTGCTCACCATCAAAACTGCCTAATATGGTTCTGCCACATGTCTACTGGAACCAGGCACAGTAGAGAGAAGTCTTTTTCTCCTACGAATCCCACTTTTGCTTAGAATGGGTAATAGCTGGTAACATGCATGGCACAGAGTGAGAGGTTTGCTGACTGATGCATTTTTAAGCCAACTGGTGTGGTGATGCCAACCTCATGGTTTGGCTGGTGTGTCCATGAATCATAGAACTCCCCTGGTGCTGGTGGATAGCAATTTTACTACTCCCCTGCATATCAACAAAGTTTTTCAGCTAAATATCCTGCCCTTTCTCTAGAATCAACTGTACATTAACTTGTTACAGCAAGATAACATACATACACACATGACCCATGGGACTACAACGTTTCTGGAGGTCAACATTGTTAAGGTTTGGGCCTGATAAGCATTTTTTTCAGACATGAGTCGAATTCAGCACCCCCATGACCCACTTGGCTAGTGACTTTCCAGGAGGATGCCCTACCCAACCACCTGACAACTGATTCCGACCTTAAGAGAAAAGTAGGACCCGCTTCCTCATACACAGAGAAAAGTTTTTAAAATAATTACATTGTGGCCCTTAGGCAATCATTTGTTGAGTGAAGTCGCATACTCTCTCTCTCTCTCTCTCTCTCTCTCTCTCTCTCTCTCTCTCTCTCTCTCTCTCTCTCTCTCTCTCTCTCTCTCTCTCTCTCTCTCTCTCTCACACACACACACACACACACACACACACACACACACACACCCAAACACAAACGCATTAAAGGCACTTAAAGTGTATGATACACATGTAGCATTATATCAACACAGAATCGGTAGCATAAATTATTTTTTTTAAATTGTTTGCGACATATAAGTACTAATTCTGAAAATGCATTTGTCCTGGAAAGTGACAAATAAAAGACCTATAAGAGTTTCTTGTAAACGTAAAATGAGTTTATCTTGTGACCCAACAGTGAGGAACAAAAAAAAACCAAAAATAAACATGCAGATATAAGGTGAAAAATTTAATATCATGCTATAAAGACATGGACAAAGTTTCTACACAAAGACAAGTGACAAAAACTGATTTCCTATTGATTTTTTGATGCTAGGTCGTGGATTATTTCGTCATTAATTCCAACGTTTCCAATTCATTTTTGAATGTATTATTTATAGCACTACATCTCATCAGAATGTGACTCTAATTGTCAAGCACATGCCTTTAACTCTTAAATGCAAGGCCTATAAAAGTTGGATGTGTAAATAAGCCAGCAGCACTGACGGCAAAACTTGGAAACGAAAATATATTGCTTTCAATTCTATTTCATACAAATTTTAAAAGCAAAGTCGATATCTGTAAAACATAGGCATAAGGACACACAGAGCTACCAGTCAATAATTCAAGGCACGCACAAAGGAAACTATCAGTAATTTACTTATCACACATCTACCCGTCAACAGTGAATATATAACAGCATTATGGAACCTATTGCTATGGTGACACAACACACTACAAAGAAAGACATTTTTACTGTTTTACATAATTCTGGAATAAAAAAACATTATTATGTCCTCAGGGTACTTATTTGCATGATGTTTTTATACTTTGTTGCAGACATATCGGAAAAACAGACACTCTTGGAACTGGTCCTAGTGGTGACCATACCAGCGGCACAGGTAAGAAATGTATATTTTAAACACAAGAGAGTGATCAGGGTTGGTTTAATTTCTAGACACATAGCCTTTCATTCCATATTTGTGCATATTAGTGACACCTGGGTCAGTAAAGCCCATTGCATTACAGTGAATCGAAAAGTCTCGAGAGTTTCAACCTGCATACAAGCAAAAATGGAGGAATTTGTATTTTTTATCTAATCTACCTAAAGTACATACATAGTCATCCTGCAATTACACCCTGGTGTGATAAATGGAAAGTTTAAAGCGTATTTGACAACATACACAGAGGTTAAATTTATACCTGCTATATTTCAAAAGGCGAGGATCATGGAAAATGACCACAAAATGTGGGCAACCAACCGTTAACAGGATGGGTAGCACCTTCTTTAGGTGAATTTAGAAGTTACCTACATGTCTCCTATAGTTTTTGTTTTTTTTTTTTTTTTTTTTTTTTTTTTTTTTTTTTTTGTTATTGTTACATTCTTGTACCAATGCTATGTTTTGCTCCAGGAATTATAACCTCTCCTCTCTGGATCGATGATTCTGATCATTCATTCTTCACTTTTTTCCATTTTGTTTCTTGTTTACATTGCTTTGTTACCTCTTTTTGGTCTTCCGTCAGTTATCCTTTCTGGTTTTCCATGTAAAATTGCTAGGAATTCATTGTTATTCTGCACAGGAAACCTAAGTGCCAAATTTAGTAGTACAGTCATGCTTCTATGACTGACATTGTTTTTAGTTAGGGTGTCTCGTGAGGAGGCATTTAAAGCCTTGAATTTAAAAGTGAATTTTGTATAGATTAAAGTCATGAGGGTTTGGCATCTGGATGCTGGTACAATTTTCTGTGAAGCACACTGAGAAAAGGATGTCAACACACGAATGTCACACCCACATAACCAAATCTAAATAGAATTCATTCATTTGCCACTAGACTATTGCATGGTTATAACCAAACTTCAAAAGAAATTTGTTAACATAACACCAAAATATTACATAGCCATAACCCAAATTAAATCGAAATTCATCAAACTCACACGAGGGTTTCATAACCATATAACCAAATTTAAATGAAATTCAGTAATTTTATTCATTGGTCCCGTTTTTGGAGCACACATACGACTTTGAAGAAAAAAATGATAACACACACAGTTGAATTTGATTGAGGTTTTTTTTTTTTTTTTTTTTTTTTTGCTTTTTTTTTTTATTTGTTTGTTTGTTTGGTTTTTTTGCTTTTGTTTTTGTTTTTTTTTCTTTGTTTGGCGCTGATATCTTGTGTCACACATAGGTCCAATATGACGCCATCGCTATTTTTAATACTGTCACAAGAAGAATGAGAAATTAACGATACAACAAAACTATGAATACAAGGATAAATGTAGGAGACACATTGTACTGTGAATGCATGGTCAGTAGTAGTACTCGTCATGCGTGGTAATTACATGAAACAATATGGCACGTTAAATTTCAAGGAGTGAAGTCTAAATTAGCTTAATGGCAATTCACCAAAAGATAAACCTTAAAAGATAAATTGGGAGGAACTAGAGTAAACATGTTATGGTCGTGAATGTTACATAGTGATGGGGATGTCACTGCAACGTCTGATAATGTCAGAGCGAGTACATCCGATGAACATAAAGCGAAACTCGTGATCAAACAAACAACGATAATTTAGAGTGGAAGGGATTTTTACCTGCCAAAAGGTATATTTTCAAAATATAGTACATATGTCATTTGAACTACAACCTACAAGTTATAAGATACTGAATACGTAATGGACATTAAATGAAGAACTTATTTCCTGCTGTAGTATGCTTCCTTTGTGCAACCGCGTGATACTTGATACTCGAAAAATGTATTCCCACTACCGTCCTGGTAGTATATCGGTTCGGTTATATGCGTTGATAATTTATAATTTCATCTACAGTGCATTTACGCTGATGTCAATTAGGACTACCACTGTTGTTGTCATTATTATTAAAACAATGTTATCAGCATTATTATCACCCCTACGTTATTACTATTACCATAACTGTTGTTATGACTGCATTATATTTATGATAGTGATAAAGAAAGATATGCTGATGATTACCTTTATAAACTATATTACCGTCAAACATGTACTTTTAATAAGCAGTGTTATTACTATGGCACAGGTTTTTATATGTACATTGAATCGTCATATCCCCGCAAACTTGGTGACATCGCACGATTGATATCTCCCGCCTTCGACATACCTGGAGACATTTATATTCGCTTTTTTATCAACATGGACGGATCTCACGTGGGGCAGCTACGGATACTGTCAAAGACGATTGATGCAGAAACGGAACTAATCAGCATGATAGGAGGCAAGGGAGACCATTGGTATGCAGTCGATCTCCAAACAACAATTACTCAACCAACTGTGGTAAGTATGTCTACGACTTGCATCCCATTTTTATTCTAAGGTGTCTATTGACATGATGTCCTTGCGATTTCTTTTGGGAAGGGTACTTGGTATTTTTGCATTTTTCAGGAAGCTATTATGTCGAACTTTCCTTAGAGAAAGTGGTTGTATGATTCTTAATCTCAACCCTGCCAAAAATTGAAAAATCTTCCCGAATGAACCTTTGCTGCCAATATCAAGTACGATATTAATTAAACACTTGTTGGTTGCAGTTGATATTTGAGGGAAAAGTTGGACCTGGTAAAGAAGGTGATATATCAATTGATGACATCAGTGTCTCAGGTAAGTTACCACTGAGGAGTTAATCAATGTATTAAAACAAAAACAAAACAAAAAACACAAGTACATAAACCATATTTTTTGTTAAATTCAATGAAAACACATAGGCGAATGCATTGACCATACATCTAACAATCTCTTACACGAAAATGCCATATGCTAGTGGTCTGCTCAATGCGTTCTTGTGATGTTGGATATTCGCAACAGGAACAACTATGATTTTCGTTCTACAGTGCATCCATAATATATATATATATAGAGAGAGACAGAGAGAGAGAGAGAGAGAGAGAGAGAGAGAGAGAGAGAGAGAGAGAGACAGACAGACAGACAGACAGACAGAACACGTGAAGACACAAGTTATATATGAATTTATATTGGAAAAATGAATACACTTATCCATGGTTTGTTTTCTCCTATATTTTCGTATTGGTGTGAATTTATGTCATTTCCAGTGCATAGATATATATTATTGGCATTCTATTATACTTTGAACATACTTGCTATGTTATTATTTGTTAGCTTATGAGCACAGGCCTGAGATGCATGTGGATTGTTATAAACCAGACACCACACATGGTCCTCACAGCATCTCCTGCCTGAAAATGTGGTGGGTAGATGCAGGCTGTTCGGAAGCGGGGTTCGAAAGTCGAACAAATACGGAAACTTTGGACTACTGGAACTCGCTGACTACTGGAGTTGTGAAAAATGACATGAAAGACTACAGAGCGAATGCAGACGCAAATAAGTATATTCACAAGCTGATGTGCCTGGGGCGCAACTCATATGGTGAATAATGCTTTGCTGGTGTTGCGTCAAGTTGACATTAAATTAGTTCGATAAAATCATTCCTTATCCTCAAATGCCAAATAAACAATTCACATATACAAGACATGTTTGATTCTTACTGGATTCTCGGCACTCATTACAAATATGTAATATTTCGAAATACAAAGTTAAAGTTAAGATTGTTACTGTGCTAATTCTAACATAGGCATACCTTAACAATGAAAGACAGGTTACACGCATATATAGTAGTTGTAATGCACATTTAGTGGGAGCAATACATCATTTTTATTTATTCAACAACTGGAAAATGTGCCATGGACATCCATATAGATACTAGAAAGATGCATATGACTGACAGATGAGAGAAATATAAAACGCTTTAATTTGCACAGTATATCTATTTAGTATACCCACGATGGAAAACGTTTTCGTGAGTAAATGATCCTCATCAAGGAGAAATACATAGAACAGGAGAGGCATTTTCAGGTAACTTGCCTGAATAAGCATCATATCGAACGGAATTGTAGTTTGTACCATGATTTGCAAATACATGTACTTCATTCCTTCAGTCGAATGATTCCTGAATTAAGCCAAGGCCAAATACTTAGAACAAAACGTTGTTTCCATAGTTCATGTACATTTCACATCAAGGAACACTGTCTGGCAATGAATGCCAACACTCTAACTGGTAACAGTATCTCCAAAATGAAGCAATTTGGTCTCACCCTCGTGCCATATTTAATGTGCCAAGGAGGGAAATGCATCCACTTAATATCATAATTATAATCAATTATCTTGTAATATGTGACAATTAACAAATTTATATTACTTTGCAGCTGAATGCGATCAGCGTGAGAAAGCTTACTATTGGGATCTCCCTGGTCCATACCACATAGGTTGTCTGGATCGTTGGTGGAGAGATGCAGGATGCCATGAAACAGGTCTCGCTGCTCCTCTAAACAGCCCACATAGTGTGAATATCTGGAATCAGTTGCTTATAGAAGCTGTGAAGCGAAATATGACGAATATTAGGAATTTGGCCGACAGTAATGATGGAAATGAAGGATTCATGTTCAAGCTACTTTGTTATGGAAAAAATGAAACAGGTAAGTCGACGTCGGAAACATCACCGGAATCTTCTTTTTATGAATCCGGATTGACTTTGGCCAACAGCGGTTACAGTCCCTGTTCTTATGATTCACCATTTCTTTCTTTCAGATATAGAAAGTTTGGTATTTTTGGGGTTGTTTTCTGTTGCATCTATCTTTGCAATTTGTTTAATGCATCCAGGTGCTGGTAAAGACACCAAACCTTTAGTTTTTACCAGCACCACAAAAACAGATTCTGGCACCCGGTATCGTATAGAATTTCCTAAATCTCATAATTGAAGCAAATCGATTGCATATAGTTGTTACATGTTGGTCTGTGCAATAATGTATTCATTTTGAAATGCACTTATTAATTTTGTCCAGACAGGGAGACGTCTTTTTCATTCAAAGGAAGCAAGTACATCGTGATAGATGTGGGATCATCTGGCATTACATGGAATGCAGCCGAGAAAGATTGTCAAAAGAGAAAGGGGCATTTGGTTTGCTTTGAAAGTAAAGAAGAATATAACTTTATATACAACAGAACTGGAGCCCTAACATTTATAGGTGAGTCCTTACAGTCAAATATGTGCAGCAGGAGGTTCTATCTGTGACTCTTTTAGTTGAGAATTCGACAACTGCAGAAGACAAAGTCTTCTTATCACCTTTCACTTCAACCATGTTGTGACAATTTTCAAAAATTGGATAGCAAAATCAATAAAATACACAATATAGTTTCCTTATCAATGTTGCCACGATTATAATATCAATATTGCACTGACCCTTGAACTTGACATGTAGGTTCCAAGTTACGCAAGTACAAGCTCGCAGAATTTGATATCATAGAAGAGGCTGTTTATATCAAAAACACTGCACAGGCATCGGTGTGTCCGTTCTTAACCTCATAAAGAGAGACAGAATCATAAAGGTACTTTAAAATGTGTTTCATGGATAAATAAGTATCAATGTCTCCTATTCAGAACCATCAGCGGCAAATACATTTAGTTTAATGCTATGATTTTAGATTATCTGAGATTAACCCGTTTTTGGAAGTCCCCAAAAAATATATCCAATACCACATAATGAGGGATCCAACCAAATGTATAAAAAATGCCAAGACATTTTGAATTAAGCTACAGGTTGAAGGATACGAAAGACAACTATGACTCATGGTAGTGTAAAGTTTCATGGTAATAGGTCTTCGCATTTTATTGTAGGATTTCTAAAAATCTTTATAACTGGAGAAATTAAGGCAGCTTTTACATTACCATTTTGAATTATGACAAATTAAACTGAATTTGTCAACATTTGGAGCATTTATATTAGATAATGAATTTATTAATTAGATGGGGGCTATTATGCGACGAAGGGTCAGTATTACTCATACACGCTAATGTGCCGTTAAAGTATGTAACTGAAAAATCATATCTCATGCATCGCAACATTTGTGTCCTTTCTACTGAATGTCCACACACATTATAGAGTATGTCAACTTTGTACACTCACATTTGTTCCACTTTTTTTATTTTAAGCCATTTTAAATCTTATGCTGGCAACGCCCATCCCGCATGCCATAATCATCGGGGATTCTACTTTTCTCTCCATCTCAAAATGTCCCAGGACAGCTTGCTGTGAAATGTTGTGTGACTCAATAATTTTATTTGATGTTCCTGTTGACACCATGTTGCAGTTGGTGGCGAGATGTATCAGGGTCCACTTGTTCTAAAGATCCAAAATTTTATTCACGTTTCTTGTTCAAAACCAAGGAGATATGTTAATTAAACCTTTTTTCTATCACAAGAGGGTACAGATTTTAAAATGCATATATATTATCAGTTGCCAGAAACCCTCTTCCCCTGAAAGTAGTTTAAACATATTACATTCAAAAGAGAAACCCGTTTGGGTGAAAAGCAAGACCTCATATTGAACCCTCTTGTCAGAATATAATTTCACAGGACAAACCAGACCTGAAGGGTCCAGAACAAAACCCTAAACACCTTGCAGTTAAAAACACACTGCGATTAATTAGAGCAGCGCTCTGGATCAACAAAGTAGAGAAGGACACCACGAATCACAAGAAAGATAGTGGGTCGATAATGGAGAAGCAATAATATTGCTATTGGACGTCCACCCCATTGAGGATTCCTAATCTTTTTCAGAATAGTTATAATGTAATTGCAGGATTGATTGTAAATCAATTCATCCTGTGACAACACCGATTTGAAAACGTTTGGTTTTTAGCTCACCTGACTTGTCAGTCAGCTGAGCTTTTGTGAGGGTTCATCGCTGGTTGTCCATCCACTGTCCGTCTGCCCGTCATCGTCCGTCATCCATCCAAAATTAACATTTTTCACTTCTCAATAATTGCTGGCCATATCCACATCGAACTTGGTGGGGATGTGCGTTGGGCGGGTCTCTACCACGTTTGCTCAAACGGTCATGGTCTAGTGATTTTTGGATTTTTCATAAACATTTTGTGCTTTTTTGGTGGGAAAATCTTAACTAAATCTTTTCTCCAAACTCAGATGGCCAATTGCTTTGGAATGACACATGGACACTTCTGGTTACCACCATCACCCCACCACCACCACCACCACCACCACAACCTTAATTTGTTCAGCATGGGGCGCTGCATTTGTTTTTCTTCTTTTTTATGACTATTTATGTGTTTTTGATTTTTGACTTCTCCAAAACCGTGTCTCATACTGTGCTATAAAGTGGTGGAAATGTTCCTTGTAAGATTAGCATAATATTTTTCACCAGGTGGCGTTTTGTTGTGAATCCTCGATTTTTAGCGAATTTTCCAATTTGGGTACTTGTCAGTCAATGCATAGACAGTAGTATGAAAAGTCAATGGGGAGTGAAATGGCTGTTGACATTTGTAACCTCTTCTGGCACAACTGTTAGCCAATTTCACTGCATAGCTGGTCAGGATTTACCTTGAAGGGGTGCCTACAAGTTTTGCACATATGGTCATGCCCCAATGATTATTTTTTTGCCACTTTTGGCCAAACCTTTGGAAAAGTAATTCGAGTAGACTTGCCAAAGTTAAAGGATAGATAGACCATCTCCTATGCTAGAATGTTATGTAACATCAACGACCTTGACATATTTTGTGAGGTCATTATACCAGTATAGTTGAAAGAGGTGATTTTGAAATGGCAGGGTCTGGCTTGGCTCAGACTCAGACTCAGACTTCTCTTTGACAAAAGTTGCAGAAACAAACAGTGATATAAACATCTAAAGTACAAGAAGAAACAAAAACAAGAAAAAATGTCGTTCATGTGAAAAAAAAGCCCCAGAATGTGTGTACCATACAAACTGAACCAGTAATGTCGAGATGACTGCAGTTAAGTGTTTGAAAACCTGCTATCGTTGAAGCTACCCTGGAGGGGCTTCCTGGAAATTTACGTGACAATGTATGGAACAAAATTGATATGGAGACAAAAGCAAAAAAGATTAGCCAATACAATATAAATAATAATTATTTGGTGGAATATAAATTATCATGTACTTGAGAGAAGATAACGTGCAAATACATTTTTTTGATATAATTATTACGAGCAAACATAACAGTTTCCAATGGTGCAAACTTCAGAATATTTACTGATGAAGTATTGCTTTGCATACTTAGAAAAACCTGCACGGATGTGTATGGACCTTCTGAGGGGTGTTTTATTAAGTACGGTTGGAATATAAAGATGTGCAGTAGTATTTGTTGAGTTTTATTGATGAAGTAACATAACGAAGAATATCTCTATGTTTGGTGTCATGGGAAATTGTACGGAAATAGCTGTAAACATATCTACAAAATACAGCAGCAGGTTGTTTTCAGAGTACCTAAAGTACAATTTAAGGGCCTCTAAGTACAAAGTATCATCGCCTTTTAAAATATTTATTTGATTGCATAACGGCTCAATATGAGTATGAAAGTTGGTGTCACACATTGAGTGGACTGCCTTTTTGGTTGATTGAAGATTTGGTCACAAGAATGACCCCATACTAAAATAGAATAATTCAGATATGCCTGGAAATGTGGACAATATATCAACAAAAGTCCACTACGACGGATACACTTACGAAGTCTCTTTAAGATACCAGCAATGCGGGGCAGTTTGTTGATTTTCAGATATGCCTGGAAATGTGGACAATATATCAACAAAAGTCCACTACGACGGATACAATTACGAAGTCTCTTTAAGATACCAGCAATGCAGGGCAGTTTGTTGATTTTTTTATTTATGTGAGGAGTCCATGACAAAGTCTCGTGAATTTGTAATCCAAGGAAATTAAAGTAGCTAGTCCTCTCCACAGGAATGTTATAAATCTTAAGGCTAAAGTTCATATGTACCATGAACTAAGTCTTAGACACATAAAGTGAGAGTTTGATGCTAACCAGTCATACACCCTGTTTATCTCGGAGTTTATGTTTTCAGATATATTGTCAAAATTAGGCCATGCAGAAATTATGAAAGACCATGGAGAATTTATGAAGGTGGTATCATCAGCATATATGCTAAACTAAAAGCAGCAGAGGGCACGTATTGACAAATAAGAGATGGCCCAAAATTGACCTTTGAGGCACACCAGTGGAAATAGACAGAATTTTAGAGCAAACATTGTCATAAAGAGCATATTGAGACCTGTTTTTAACGGAATATATACACATACATGACTATTTTGTAATCTTTTCCGCTTTTTTTGCCTCATGTTAATTTCTACTATGAACCTTATTGTGTAATATATATATATATATATATATATATATATATATATATATATTTGTGTGTGTGTGTATGTGTGTGTGTGTGTGTGTGTGGGAGGTAGATGTTAAACTAATTTAAAGGTGTACAGATGATACTGTAATATTTTAATTTCTGAAGAAGAATGTCGTGTGCTAACGTATCAAATGCCTAACATAAGTCAAGGAAAAAAACTACTTGGGATTTTGCCAGAATCAAGTACTTTGCAAATTGTATATAAAAATTCAAGAATTGCAGTCTCAGTTGAGTGCAGCTGCCTGAAGCCGTGTTGGCTACTGTAAAACGAGGAGGGGGAGGTAATAAAGTCAAATATTTGATGATAAACTACTTTTTCCAAAACTTTTGAAATGACAGGATGAACGAAAATAGGCCTGTAGTTGTTTGTAATTGTTTTGTCACCTTTTTTGTGTAGAGGTATAACTTGAGCCATATTCAATTTATGTGCAAATTTGCCTGTATTTAGGGACTGGTTTGTAATCAGGGCCCTAGGGTTTGCAAGAGAAGCACAAGCTTCCTTCAGGAGTTTCATTGATAACTGACCATGTCCACTGCTTGTCTCAAGCTTAAATTTTCTAATTATATATTCAAGTTCAGAGACCGATAAATGTTTAAAGGTTACATTGTTTTGAACACAGTCTTAAAGAAAGGTAGAAAGATGTATCACCGGCTGTATATTTATCAGCCATCTTAAGACCGATATTTGCAGAATATCCATTGAAACGATCTACAATTTCATTTTTTATTAGTTACAGTGTTATTTTGAATTCTAAAGAAGAGAGGAAAATCTCTCTTCCTCATATTTAGATTAAGAATTGATTTTATAGTGCCCCATGTTATTCTTGAGTCACTTTTGTACATCTCGAATTGGCCACAGAAATAATTGTGTTTTAACTATTGTATGTTTGTGTCTAGAATTCTATTGTAAACTCGGAGATTATGTTTCATAGTATTGTACTGTTTTGTGTCTTGGGTAGAACACTTGAGTTTCTTATACGCATCATCACGTTATTTAGGAGATATTAGGATACCGTTAGATGTTAGATCCCGCTATGGGGATCGTTTATGCCTATATTTATTAAATTTGACAGTTCTAACAGGTAAGTATTTTTCTTTAATGCTACATATAATATGCTCAAGTTTATTATAATTAAATTTGAATCATCTAGTGAGTATATTGGCATCTATTAACCCTTGATCAAACTTGTCATATGACTGTTTGTCTTCAGTATCCACCTTAATAGATTTAGTTTGTCCTTGGATATTGGCTTTTTGATTCGGACATCAAGATTAAAATCGCCCATCACAATCTTGTCTGATTGTTCATTTGACAAAGGTGAAATGATGGGAGGCAAATTTATAAAGAAATATTTTAATATCTTCATTTTCATCTCTCAGCGGTCTATACATGTTATATAATGTAAACTTTTGTTTCAGACCGTTTCCCGTTATATACAAAAACTAACCCTCCTAAATTTGGTTTGAAGGGAGAACATCTCTGCAAAAATATTAGAAACTCTTGTGTAAGTATATAAGTAAACCGCTGTGGGAGCTACATACTGCATGCATCCTTTGGTATGGCAATATAATTGTCCAGATTATATAATGGCATATCTAAGTAGCCACCTTCTGTCCACGTTTCCTGGATGCGAATTGCGCCAAACTCAAATCCATTTTCAGCTAAATAACCCAATTATATTTTAAACTGGTTAAATTTTGCACTCAGACATTGAATTTTCAGCCCAAAGACAGAACAATTATGTGAGAGGTTTTTTTTTTAAATATTCGGTACATTTTGCAGCACCAATGTACTGTGAACCGGAAGTCAAGGAGATAGTATTTTCTAAAATATTTATGTTTTGTAGAAGTTCATTCAGTTTTTTTGGTTGACACCGCCAAAAGTTTTGAGAATGTCGTTCACTTAAATGTCAGTTCTCATGATACAATAGTTCCATGAAGATAAATTATACAGAAGACTACCATACTCGTGATATTTGAAAATGACATAAAAAGTAGCTTATCCCACATTGAAAAACAGATGAGTTGAAAATTTATCTCCAGGTAATGGGGGTCTTTTCCTTTTATTGCAAGCTGTTCATAGGGCCACGTTTTCAGATATTTGATCCTGGGTTCCTGATTTGGGTTCGGCGGGCAAGTTTCGCCTCTGTTGCATCAGTTCCTTCCTCAGGCCTTTGGTGATTGGTGGGGTGTCAGGGGATATAGAAATCTTGTGGGGATTATTTTTTTAGATTCCGTGCACCAGATAACCATTTTTTTCATCGGTCGGGGTCTGTGAATGCAAGGATGATACCAGCATATTTTTCCCTGCTGATACGATGACAGGCGCCTATTTGCGTGGTAACAGCATCATGACTAACTTCAAAGAAATCATCTGCCAATTAAAAACACATTTGCTTGGTTTCCTCTGCTTTTTCTCCAGGCACACCTTTTATTCCCTGTATGATAAATGACCACTTATAGTCATGCATGTCTTGTCAGTAAATTTTCATGGCAAGATTTGTGGTGGTTTCATTGTTATTTTAATTTGGCAAACATGTTTCAGAGACAGTGTTAATCCTTGCACTGCAATCCTCAACACAAGTGAAGCATGGGAGCCATTCAGAGATTTCAATCTTATGATAACATTATCCCCTTAAAAATTGAAGTGCTTTAACATCTATACGGTATTTTTTGTAAATGATAAACAAAATAAAAATTGGAAAATTGAGAATTAAATTTCATGTTAATTTTAGCGTAACGTACATGCCAGTTTGAGGTTTTGCAGAAGGGGGTTTGGGGAAGCATGCTTCACCAAGCTTATTTGTGCACAGGCGGCTCACGCCAGAGGTTATTCTAATCCGTTGGTGTCTCAGGTCTGATAGTGCTCAATTGTCACACGTTGGACTGTTTGGCAACGTCAAACTGAAATGGCCAGTCAATTCAAAACAACAGGAGGCATGTGCAGTTCAAAAAAGCTTGATATTTGTTGTGATGCATCCCATCCAGGTACCTTAGTTGCTGAGTTTTTATGTTGGCTTCTCAGTTTGTAATAACAATGTGGTTAGACATTTTTGTTTCTTACCTAACCCTTCCCTGTTTTCCACTCAGTCACATGTGCAGTTGTAATGTCCAAGTGGATCCACTATGATGTCTCTATAAGGAAAACTCTGCCCGAATACATGTTCCTGGTTTCATGCCTAAAAATACATGTCCCTCAACAACTAGTTCGAGTGAGTAGCATGCTGCTGCACATGTAGCTTTCCAGGCATTTAGTCAAATGCAACATCCATATCGTTAGGAGTGTCAGCCATAAAACTGCCTGTCTTTTCCTGCACTGCAGGCTATCTTTTCACTTATCGTACCAGTCCACACAGTTCAGCATGGGACCATGAGTGCAAAAGGTTGTCATTTTTGTGCAGCCTTTTTGATTAGGAGGTGTATTGGAACAGTGGCTGCTTGGTAAATTGTGATACAAGAATTTCCATTTGGCTTGCATGCAATCATGATTTTATGGGTATTAAGGAGCAGGTCAAAGTAGTTTTATTTTGCATTTGCTCTGTCTGTTCCTCGGAGGAGTGAGCTGCTTTATACATTGGATTCAAATCGCTAGATTACCATCTGGCCCATCTCTTAATCTGCATGCAACAACATCCAACATTTATTAAAGATCTTCTGTGTTGTGCATTGACTTAATTGGACATGGTCTGCTGTGCTCTTGCTTTGACACCTCATAATTTCTATTTAAGACTGACCAGTCCCCTTGTCACCTGTATCATGAAGTTAGCCCTCTAAAAATTCCTGCCAATTTGAAATATGTAGTCTTGGAAATATCGTGTATTGATAAACGGATTTCCACAATCCTAAATAACTGTATGTATGCACTTTGCTTTTAAGTGTGTCTGGTGTTTCATTGATAACTTTAACAATGTTGAACACATTTTTCTGCAAATTTATGGTGTACTCTAATTTTATAACTACCGTTTTCTCATACGTTATGGGAGAATTTATCTGATGTGTGCAAGATAAGAATATTGTGGAAATAAACTGGTATTTTATTGTTACAAAGCTCAAAATAGGATTTCAAAGGTTGTCATTTGTATATATCATCAAGCTTTAATAAATGTCTTTGCTAAAATTGGGTTTGGTCTGTGTGTTGTATTTGCTATGGTTTATGGTATACACTGCTCTTTTCTGTACATGAACAACCCTGTCAGTTTTTATGGACCCAAGTAAGAAAACAGTATGTTGGTCGTATAGTATGAAACAGTTACAGATTATTTGTAGAATATCTGTTTCTATAATTATCTTTGAGTTTACTCATGATACCAACATCTGTGAAATGTTTCATGCTGCCTTATATTGGTGTTGATTCCAGGTCATATGTTTGTTGATTATGATTCCTGGTAAATTGAAATTATTTAGTGCACATTCTATTTTGGTAATATCTAATTCAATTAGAGGCATTGTAAAAGTTTTGGGGGGATTATGAAAAATCATAAATTAGATCTTTTGTTCATTTAAAAGCAGTTTGTTTATCTGTAACGATCGATTAATACTTTAAGCTAAGTGTTTGTATTGTGCGAGAGTTCTACATTTGGATCTAGGTTTTTTTCAATGCCTAGTGGTCTCACTAAGGTGGTGTCATCAGCATATATAATATATGCAAATAAATTTGAAGATGATGTGATGTGGTGATGTAAATAATAACCCTCTGGTACCCCAGTTATGTCCAGAAGATTTGACTTTCATTAATCGTTAGACTTTGTTTTTGATTGTTAAAAAGTTTGCAAGACGTTCAAATGCAATGTCATTTATCCCATGGTAGGTACTTTTTCCAGATATGTGATTTAAAGTTCCAAAAGCCTTTAAAAGGTCCAAGTATTTGAAAAATGGTATTTCCCCTGTATCCGTTTGTAGTAGTAGTTTATCTGTCATTTCTAATTCAGCATACGCGGTCAAGAGGCCCTCTCGAAAACACTATTGGTACTGTGGTATAAATTATGTGTAGCTAAATATTAGGTTTGATCAAAGATGATATGCTCAAAATTTTTGTTACAGTAAATAACATTGAGATTGACATGTAACTGTTGAATTAAAATGCACTTTCCTTTTCCAATATTGGTTGCACTTAAGCTATTATCAGTTTTTTTGAAAAAAATGCTAGTTATACCCCGCCTACGAAGTGGGGGGGGGGAATATGGTAATGTCCACTGTCCGTGTGTCCATCCATCCATCAAGAACAAACTGTGTCTGGGCCATATCTTCTCAGTTATAAATGGTAGCCCTTTGAAATGTATAGAATTGGTAGATAATAGGTTGTAGGTGTGCATAGGTACTGTTTTGTGCACCTAATTGCTTACATTCATTAATTAACTAATCAACTTTCAATGAGCAACCTCCGAATCACAAACAATTTTGTCTTGGCCATATCTTTGGAACTATAATCGCTAGCCCTTTCAAACGGAAAAGTGGTTTGTGCACGGGAACCCCAGCTCAATTTTTGTTACAGTAAGTAGCATTGAGATTGACCTGTAACTGTTGAATTAAAATGCATTACCTTTTTACAATATTGGTTGCACTTAAGCTTTTTTCAGTTTTTCTGCACGGGAACCCCTGCTCATTTTTTTTTCAAGTGTGGACTCTTTTAGGGGAGGGGGGTGCCCGAGTTGTGCGATGTGTCTTTATTTCCATATAACAACCAACAGAAACTTTTCACACTTTGCTTGTAAACTATAATTTATAAATGTTCATCATGTGTATTTACCGCCATGATTATTGTGGGCGAGGTATATGGCTAGCGTTAGCAGCTACTTTTTAATCATTTCATACTGTGGTGATTTCTCTGTAAAACTTCATTGTTAATGCATTTAAACAGTGTTACAGACACCCTATCATATCCATATAGCTGGTTTTAGGTTAAGGTTTTTAGGTCGTCTTCAGAAATCTGCCATCAGAAATACATAGTTATTTAGGTTAGTGATCTGTGGGATGTATTAAGTAATCTTTCACGGAACCATTGGGAGCATCAATTTGCAAAGTGAGATTAGGTACAATGTCTGTAAAGTATTTGTTGAATGGATGCACTATTTCCCTTTCATCTGATACTGCTGTACCATTAATGTTAAAAAATTTTGGGAATGATATTTATTTTTTAATTATTTAGTATATTGTTTATAGTTTTCCACATATCTTTGACGCATTCTTGTCTTTAAACAGTGCTAAAATTGGGTTTTTTAGATTTTTGCATGGTATTTTCAAACATTTTATTGAAATTTTAGGATTTACTTTCCATGACTCATATTCATCAGGTTGTTTCCCATTTGGTGATACTCTGGATCCCCGATTTTAACGAGTATTTCAATTTCAGTCCGTTGATGCATGCATCCTATTGATTGCTATGCAAGTCAATAGGATTTGTTAAGGGAATGCACACTTTTTTAACTTTCTCTCTAAAACTGTCAGCCAGATTCATTTCAAATTTAGTGGGGATGTACCTTAGTCGTTTTTCTACCTATTTTGTCCAAACAATCACACTCCAGGGGATTTTAGATCTTTTGCAAACTTTTTTTTTTTTATTTTTATTTTTTTTTTTTTTTTTTTTATTTTTTTTTTTTGCGAAATCTAAAAAAAAAGTCTCCTTCTCTAAAACCTCTTAGTCAATTGCTTCAAAATTGCATAAGGACCCAATTGGGGACAGCGAGACCTTATCCCTTAAAGTGCTTATTTAAGACAGCATCAACAGGTTTCTTCAGGGAACTTAGCATGCATAGCACCCGGAGGAAAGTTGTTGGCTAAGACTACTTTTTGCCTTAGACTGGGCTTGCTGGTAGTTGAATAAAAGATTACTTCATGAGGAATTTGAATCTTTTAACCATTATATGTTAAACTGTAATGAGAAAACAACTATAGCTGTGATTAGCACTTCCAGGGGTAATTTTTGGTGGTGTAGCAATTATTAAGGGTCCGCCCAATTGGGGGGACCCTAAATGTTTCCCGGTTGGCCATCCGTCTGTTCGTCTAGATTTCCGTCTGTCCAGATGTGCATATTCTCCTTACTGCGATATCTACATAATGCTTGCAGGTATTTGCTCACATGTGGCAATATACTTATGTTACCTGGCAAGATAAACTGATTATTTTTTGGTGTCACCATGACCTTATTTGAGCAAATGGCAGCCTAATTACATGCTCGTTATGGGGTTGTAACCACAATATCTCCAGGATGCTCCAATGTATTTTGCTCAAATTTGGCAGTATGCTTATCTAGTATGCGGTGAGGAACAGCTTAGATTTTGGTGACACGATGACCTAATTTGAGCAAATGGCAGATTTTTCTCCTGGTGGACCCTGCTGCCAATGCTTTGTGTTACAGGTATGTGTAGTTTATAGCTCAGCTGACTTATCAGTCAGTTAATGCACCATTCCTCTTGATTACTATGTAAGTAACTGGGCATTGCAATGCTAATTTACATTTACCTTTTCCACTTCTCCGAATTCGTCAGCCAGATTGACTTCAAACTTGGGGGCGATGTGCCTTGGGTAGGTATCTACCAAATTTGTTCAAATGGTCATGGTCAGTGATTTTTGGACTTCCGTTAGCTTTTAGGGGGAGGATGTTAAAAAAAAATTCTTCTCCAAAACTGCTCAACGAATTGCTTTGACATGCAACACGACCACTCCTATGGACTCCTAATTTTCTACTTGTTCACTAAGTAGCACTGCAAATCAATTCTTTTTTTTAATGATTTTATGTGTATTTTCGCTATTTTCGACTACTTTTCCAGCGCTGTGACTCAGATTAAGCTGAAACTTGGTGGATATGTTTCTTGTGGAAGGGTCGAACAAAGCTGTTCACTAGGTGGCACTGCTGTGGATTCCTGATTTGTGACGATATTTATTTTTGCTAAATTCGGGTACTTAACGCTAAATGCGCCTTTCCTATAAATTACTATGTAAGAATTCAATGTGCATTCTAATGCTAATTTACATTTTGGACTTTCGCAGAGAAACTGTCGGTCAGATTGACTTCACCCTTAGTGGAAAGGTACCTTTGATGGGTTTGTGCTAAGATTGTTCAAATGGCAAGCTCTAACGAGTTTTGGATTTCCTACGTTTTTTTTGGGGGGGGGGGGTTGGGGGCGGGGGGGTTGGGAGGAGGGCTTTTTTGTGTGTGTTTCTATTTTTGGGTTGGGGGTCTTAAAAAAAAGTCTTAAAGGAGAGTAACATCGGGAATTCTTGTAATGGTTATAACTTCCAGAATTGTGGCCAGAATTGTGACAAATTTGGTATGGATGTACCTTTGATAAATGTCTACCAATTCTGTGCAAGTGGTCATGCTCGAGTGATCGTTGGACCTTGATCTCATTCCTAGGGTCACAGAACAACTGAAATGAAAATGACTATTCACCTGATAACTTGAGATCTATTTGGAGTAAGGACCTTGATATTACACATGGTTCTTTATGAAGGTCACGCTTAGACAGTACATGAGTAAGCTTGACCCATTTCTGAGGGTACAGTGCAACATACATGAATTATACTCCCCACTATAACTTAAGAACTACTTGAACTGAGACTTTGATGTTGCACATGTCATTGTTCTTACATAAAGGTCCAACTTACTCATTACATGGGTGATCTTGATCACATTTCAAGTTCACAGAGTCATAAGCGTGAGGAATCTCTAAGTCATCATTGTGCTGTTCAAACAGCTCTCTTGTTAGAATTTAATCTTGGACTGCCAGGAATGTTTCATATCAATTTTAAGAGTGTTTTCGGAAATGCCATATTAACGGTTTCAAGGCCGAAAGGTGCATATTTTGTTACTATTATATGAGGGCAGTCATGAGGTACAGCATAATAAGAAAAAACAAAGAGGAAATACCAGGAGTCTTCAATCCCTTGACTGCCACGATGCTTTGGTGGTTGAGTAACACCAATATCAAATAAATGGGCATTCAATTATCTGTGGCCCAAACTTGTGCGCAAAACTGCATCAATTCTGTTGCCAACATAATACAACTATGATCCCTTCAGTGACCGAGGCACATCTGAGGAAATTTTGTTTTTAAATTCAAATAAAGTAGTACAGTTTCTTACATCATAGGCAATTGGCTCAAAAGTTTTATCATAGAAACAAAGAAAGAATTCTCAATTAATTCAGTTCTGGTTCTAAATTAAGGCAGGGGCCTGTCTTGTTATTTACCTTCCTTTAAAAGTTGCTTCATTGGGTATTATACTGCTAAGATATTCAGGAACCAGATAATGAGTGATTTTTTACATTAACATTAGTTTACTTTCTTCTTTACGTTTTACCAATTTAGTGAGACCAGTTTGTTCGTATAGTTTCGTATTAGATTTTGTGCACATAGTTCCAGAAATAACACGTGCAAAAGCTAACTGAAAACTCTCCAGTTTCAATGCATCTGATTGCATGCAGCCATCCCACACAACATTACCATATTCCATTACAGGTCGAATGAAGGAGGTATAGATTATATCTAACGTTTTTCTGTCGAGACGGAATTGGATTGGATCATCCCATCTAAAGTCATTCCGAAATACAAGCCTTAAATGCTTCTGTTGATCCACATGGTCCTGCTAGTGATCTTGCAAAGCTAACAGAGGGTGATGTACTGGGTCTGTTTGTCGAGAAATTAACACAGCATCAGTACTATGGGCATTCAATGTCACCATCTAGTGGTCAGACCATAAATCAACAGATAAGAGATATTATTAATCATATTTGCAGTTAAATTTGGATTATCAACCAAGACGAACAGAGAAGTATCATCTGCAAAAAGTATCATATTCGACTGCAAAATGAATATAAAACTTTGTACCCTGTAACTAATGGTGAAACCAATACATTCAATGTGTCAGTTCACACTTTCACTTTAAAATGAAATGGAAAGTTCTTGAACTCAATAAGAAAACGAGTAATTAAAGCAAGTCAACATTTTGTAATGGATTCTTACTACTATGTTAATTGCAGGTTTAAATGACCAAGCAGTTGAGGGAAAATTCCATTGGTCATGTGGTGTGGAAATGAGCTTTTCACATTGGGCCACTAACAGACTAATTACAGCGGACAGGGCAAGGCCACCTGCATTGACAAAAAAGGAGTTCACTGACTGCATGGCTATGACAGAGGAGGGATGGCACCAGATACTTTGTATGGCGAAGTATAAAGCTCTGTATGTGTGTGAGCTTACCTATAAGCATGGTATGAATATTTTAAATTGTTTGTAACTTCCCAAAGTGCGTGCTCCTCTGTTCATTCCATCTCTGTTCTTTTTGTGGGTATGTCACAAGTTCTCTCTGCCTTCTGAAAGTGCTCTCCTTCATACCCAACATAAAGAATCATACCTTACCCTATCAAATATGCTGCACGAATGGAACAGGTTTACATTTTTGACTCCTAGGACAATAATGCATTATCCTTCCATACAGACACGATGATGTTGGACTTGTACAATATTCAGAATGGGTAAATTACGGAAAATATCAAGCTACACTTTAACAGAAGTTCCCAAGATTGTATAGTGTGATGCACATAATAACCTGCTATCATTTTTAACAGTCACATGGCATTGCTGCCTACGTCTTTTTGTAAATGAAACAGATTAATACATCATTTTCTTCCGTTTAATTTTCTTTCCTTTTTGGTGGCGAGGGATAGTGAACCAGGTTACCCCTTGAGTTCTAGTACCAAACCTTGAAGATCAAGAGGTATCGTAATTTACCTAGATAGTGTATGAGCATACCTATGTGAAATGTTTATACCCCTGGACTGTCACGTTTATAGGTCTGGGTACTTTTATTGTGCAGAGCTGTCGGTGCGAGTAGATAAACAATTCAACATTACGTTCTCAGCTCAGCAGATGTTTTCCGCAGTATGCTGATGAGACATTTTGGATATCGACCATTCACTATAAGAGCTGATGGCCATCGATCCATTGTCCCATTATTGAACGTGTATCTATAATTCACAATTTGGACTTCTAAAACATTTTTGCCAGATCTGCCTTCAAATTCTGGCAATACATGTACGGTGTTTTCTATATAATCCAAAATCTATCTTTCAAAAACTCTTTACCAATTGCTTTCAAATTTTGTCGGAACCCTTTTTTTTTCTTTTTTTTCATGTAATTCTACAACTGTACATTGTGGAAGGTAAACAAAGTTGTTTAGTAGGCAAAGTTGCTCTGGATCACTAAGTATTCGAGAATTTTTTATAATCGGGGTATTTATTAGTTTATGCATATATCCCCCTGTATTACAATTCACGTCGTGGGATTGTAAGGGTAATTCACTTTTTATCGTCTTCGAAAACGACAGTCAGATCCATTTCAAGCTTGGTGAGATGTATTAAAGGTAGGTGTCCATAGCCTAAGTGCAACAGATAATGTACTAATGATTTTTAGATTTTGAAATTATTTTGTTTTCTTTTCGTTATTTTGTTTTGGAGGGGCGGGGGTGGGACAATACCTGAGAAATATTCTAGTCGGAAACCACTTGGGCAACTGCCTTGAAACATGGTAAGGACAGCATTTGCACCCAATACCATACGTTTTTCAACAGGGGGGAATGTAAAAAGGTATCTACAAAGGATTAGGAGACTAATTTGTTAAATTGGTCACAAAGGTTTACAGTCATGAATAACGAAGTTTTTGTATAAATATGCAATAACCCGTTAAAACTAATTTAATGATGCCAATATATTTTCCGGTGTCCAATATCGCTACAGCTTTATCATTATTATTATTATTATTATTATTATTATTATTATTATTATTATTATTATTATTATTATTATTATTATTGTTATTATTATTATTATTATTATTATTATTATTATTATTATTATTATTATTATTATTATTATTATTGTTGTTGTTGTTGTTGTTGTTGTTTTTCTTGCTGTTATGTTGATGATGATGATGATATTAATGATAATAGATGTACTTTGTAAAGCTAAATACACTTAAATCACCCAATCCGAAAACTTCAGCTTTGTTTCTCACTCAGCGGCTCACAGTAATCAATAAATAAGCCACAATGATTTTGCAATAGCGAGTTAATTTTAGGTGCCGAAATTTTGGCTGAGATTTTTGTCTTGCTATAAATGGTGATAGAATTTCTTTAACATTCCCTCAGTATGGCTTGATTTACCATTGTTTAATTATAAAGTATATAATCACCATGCTTGCGACATCCATTTAAGCTCAAATCAAGAGCAATTACCGTTTCATCCAATGTTTCATATCTCATTAATGTGACCCATACATTACTGACAAACAAGTATGCTAATGCAACATCTATCAAGTGTCCCTTATCTAAGTAAATAACTCTCCTTTTAGAATGACACAGCATCAACCGAGTATTAAAAGGGAACAAGAATTTGTCTGCATTGTGATTGGCATTCAAAGTACTGATGATGGGACTTGTACGAACATAAAGCATGGTGAATTCACCATACAGGTCTTAATCAGGCTTGTGTCAGTATACCTGACACACTTTAAAGCACTAAACAGGTGTAGTCAGTGAGATCATCTTTCCTCTTTCCATATTTGGAGGAATAAAAATGTTCATTTTTTATATATTGTATTATATGAAGCTGATTAGTAAATCACTGTATCTGAGAATAAACAAGATGTATAGTTTGTTCCTAAATCTTGGGACGTTCAAATTCAGTAATACATTGTGGTAGTATGACAATGGTGCATGGTATGTTACGTTATACGTTTTGCAGTTGAATGTTGTCTTCCAGAGTGCTTGTTTACTACGCAAGGTGTATCCTATGGCGGCGTCGTGAATCATACTGCAAGTGGAAGCGTATGTCAACGATGGAGTACAAACTACCCTCATGAGCACTCTTTAACTGACAGTTCATTTCCTAATGATAATTTTAATCTCTGGGAAGCTTCAAACTATTGTCGTAATCCAAACAAGGCTGGTGGTCCATGGTGTTTTACCACAGAGAAGAGAGTCCGTATAGGCTTCTGTAACATACCTTTGTGCAACTCAGGTAATATTGATGTAAATTATTCTTCCTTTGAAATGGCCCAAAGCATACTGTCCTAGAGTAAAGCGCCTTTGGTGTGTATACTGCCTGGTAAAAATGGAATTATTACCATGTATAAAGATTCAAGATTTAGCTTATGTGCACATCAGAATATTCCATATTGCCACAAAAACTGCTACGCCAGAACTTGTTTAGATTAAGTATCTTTCAAAAGTGTGTCTTACAACACAAAATCAAGGTATCTCAGGGAGCCTGTTTTGTAACAAGCAGGAACTAAAGATTCGTCACATGATATGATTTATCCAAGCAAACAAGAGGATAAAGAGACAAAAAGCTGAGTTATGCTATTATCTGGGTCATGTGATGGTCTAGTGGTTTATGCTGCATCTTTTTTTCCACAAGGGTGTCTTTAAGCTAGATTGATCTACTCAACTCTTTATTATATTCTACTGAGACATTTACAGACGACAACATACACAATCAATAACAACAACAAAACGAGTTGTTCAAATGAAATCTGCCAGTATGTCAGCAAAACGTCTTCATTGCATCTACAAAATATATGACATTTTTTTTATAATGTTGTAGCTCAAGATTGAAGAACACATCAGGCATAAATGGTCATGCATAATACACTTTATTCTGGGCAATAAGTGCCATGTGAGATGGGAAAAGATGCAATTGGAATAAGTAGCTTGAATATTTCCTATTTTAGGCTGATGACATCAGGAGATATTGAAATAGCAATCGTACTCTTCTTTGTACTCTTCTACAGCCATTTAGGGGCTAAGCTATAAGGTCATCAGTAAGGAGCTACATATATATATATATATATATATATATATATATATATATATATATATATATATATATATATATATATATATATATATATATATTAGAGCCTGACCGAGCATGCATTTTCAGACTGAACCAGGTACACATGCAATTCAAACATTCTACAAGGGTTTTTAGCTGTTACCCTTTTGCACCAGGGTATTACTATCATAAAAGCCCTCGTTTCGTCAGCATTCACAGATCGAATCAATTCATAAGGGATATCATTCAGTATTCGAAATGCAGTATTAAAATTGCCTTCATACTGAATTTTTGGTCCTCTAGTATGCAGTGTGTGAAAGGGGGCCATAAATTTACATAGCACATGGCTTAATTCAGTGTTGTGTCCATTCAGTAATATAGGTAGCTCGCAATGATGTTCATGCGTACATTAATTAAAATCCCATCACAGGTACACTGGTTTGGTTTATTCAGCATTTTAATTCTTCTTGAGTTAGTGACTTCAGGTGATCAGCAGCGGTCGAAGCATGAAAGGTCTTTCAGCCAATTGGGTGAAAAGACAGAGCATCAGGACTGTACAAGGCTTTCAGCCTCTCCAGCATGGCAACATTCATTTATCTCTTTTGGACTGTCCATTGGTATCAAATTTAGGTCCACTGCAGCAGGACTTTTATGTTCGGAACGAGTGGGAGTGTTTCATACATACATATAAATGAATGTTAAACACCGATTGCTTTTCATATTAAACAGATTTTGTTGATTTCATCAATAGTATCATCACATTCGTTTTAAACTTTTGTTCAACTTTTTTACAGATGCGTTTTGAAATACACAGTCAAGTACTCCTCCACAATATCTTTTGAATTTTTGCTCTTATAATTTCTTCTAAAGAAATCATACTGTGTAGTTTTCCATTGGACGCTTTTGTAAACCAGATTCCCACATACATAAAAAAGTAAAACTATGAAAGGGCATAAAGAAGTCATTAGTAGAACACTTAATGCCCTGGGGTCCTTGACACATACAATGAAATGTTATAGATCAACATTAAATCATGAAAAAGTAAGGACACAAGATTTTTGACCATGTATTGTAGAGTAATAATATGCGAGTAATAATGTGCGAAAACAAAAGCGTGCCAATAATCATGTGAAGGAAATAGACCATATTTAGTTTGTGGGTTGAGGATACTGAACACTTTCTTGCTTCTAAATTTGGATATATCCTATTTTAGCCAAGCTGACATTTCAGTCAGCTGAGCTTATCTTAAGGGTCATTCATCTGCTGCCTGCATTGAGGGCCTCGGCATCAGCATCCGTCTGTCAACAACACATGGAAGAATGTAAGAAATAGCTTTCTGTAGCTGGGCCCTGCTGGGGTAACGAGAGCTATACTGCATGGGGCTAAATGGAGGGACATTTCCGTGTTTCTCCAAAGTAGAGGGTACTGGGTAGTTTTCCCCTAAGTATGTTTTGAGGTTGGTTCCCTCAGTGATTTTGTGAATTGTTATCTCAAAGCCTCTGATGGTTGTTTGTTCCAAAATAAAAATCGTAAATATTCCCATGTACCTGATGAATGTGGCCTGGTTTGAACTTTCGTTTTTTCTTACAGGGCCTCTCTTAGCCCTCTCCATATAGCAGTTTACTTATGTTTCAGAATGATGCCATCCGTCAAGAGACTCTTTGTAACAGATCTCGGAATCTGAATGATGTTACTAATAAAAAAAATGAGCAATGTGTTTCGAGTGCAGTGTAAATGTGCAGCATTATCATGATTTCTTTTCCTTGTCACTTATTACGAATTTCGAATTTTACAAAGCTTTTTCAAACGCAAACAAACTTCCAGTGCATAAAGCTTGTTGCACATATTATTAAAATTCATGTCAACTCGTCATCTGACACCACCCCTGCACCCTTTGTTCTCACACACCACGCTTGTGTAAGCTGCATATTCAAGCAGGCGTGATTTTTTTTTGGGGGGGGGGGGGTTAAGGGGGATAATGTGGATATTTGATGTAGCGAACAGGCTTTATTCCTCAGACTGGAGAGCACTGATCTCCAAAGATGAACTCTTCATATCATAACCAACACTCTGTGCTGATCTGCCCGGATACACACAGCTTCATTCTTCGTGGTGCCTTCATTTTGGTGCCCTATAGTCAGTGTGACTAGCTGTATCGCATTACATGCTTATACTCCTGCCCGGGCAAGTCTAGTTAGCAGGGACGGACTGTCGTTTCTTGACCACTTGCATTCACAATGGAATTAATAATTATGATTTCGCCAGACAAAAATAACAAGACCGTATCCCACGTTGTTTTTTAGTCCTGCTACTGGAGGTCAAAGGTTATTTTAAGCATTATACATTGCTTTCCATGACGGTAATATCAAGAGGGGAAAACAAGTGCAGCACCGGGAATGATCTTGCAGTGCTTTGCACTGACGGCCTTCTAGTTTAATATTAATTTCATAACTATAATAAACGTTATTTTGTTACCTCAGAATGTTTACAAACACCGACGGGTAATGACTACATTGCAGTGCTTTGCACTGACAGCCTTCTTGTTTAATACTAATTTCATAACTATATTAAACGTTATTTTGTTACCTCAGAGTGTTTGCAAACACCGACGGGCAAGGAATACATTGGTAAATTGAACACAACGAAACATGGACGAACTTGTCAAAGCTGGGACGTGCAGTATCCACACCGTCATCGCTTTAAGAGTGATGTTTCCTTCCCGGATAAGACCCTAAAAGAGGCATCAAACTTTTGTAGAAATCCTTCGGATGAGGTAAACGGACCTTGGTGTTACACTACAGACATCAGATACCGATGGGAGCGCTGTGATCTTCCACTCTGTCGTAAGTTTACTTTTGACCATATGATGTAATGTCTTCCTGAACAGGTAAGCAAGAAATAGGTAGGGAGAGATATGGATAGGTGGGTGGCACATACACAGATGGGCCACAACAGTGTACGATTTCTTCGTGCTTTTTGTGTGCCTTGCCTTTTCCTAAAATGCACAAACGGTGCATAGTTTAGACTCATCATGCTGTCAGGTTTTAGATGCCATCCTCTCACCGTGACATATTTTACTCTTTCGATAGTTGAGAATGTGAATATGGGGCTGAGATCTAATTTCGCTCCGACAACTGTAACACTGGTATGGCAGAGTTTGGGGCAGCATATGATGCAAAATTTACTTTGCGTTTCAGGCCTTTTTTCCTTTTGGCATGAACCAAATTGTATGTTTTTGTCGCTAAAGATATAAATGTAAATGCTATTAAGACAGATTTTGTGTTAGAACATTATAAATGTCTAATTGATTGCAAACAATTACCTGGTACACAAAATACGTAGCATGTTCTTTTTGGTGCCAAGATACGCTGACTTTGTTTTCAGAGTACAGTCCGCATTGGTTTTCCTTTAGAAACAGTTGGTACTACATACGCTATGCAGCAGAAAGAAAGATTGATTGGTCAGAAGCTCACGCAGACTGTCTAAGCATGGGAGGACACCTCGCTTCTATTGAAGATAGTCAAGAGCATAATTTCTTGAGTTTTCATACAGGAACAAAGCATATGTTTTTAGGTATGTTGAAAATATAATTCCCAAAATTAATAATAGGATTAATTTAAATGTAACAAAAATATGTACATAAAAAAATTGTGATTACTGTGTTCAATTCTTCCTTCCGTGAACAAAATGGAATATGTGTGGCTGAACTTGCTCATGAATATCTGTAGAGGCATTTTATTTGCTCTTTTGGAAATATGTACTTAATCTTTTGTATTTGGTAACATGTTAAAAGGTAGTGCAGGGGGGGGGGTGGCTGGGTGGTGCTTTTTTTCTAGTCGCTTGCAGATCATATGGCATCTGGCTACATTCCAGAGTTATCCCATACTCCTGGGAAGAGTTAACCTTTCAAGCATGGCACAGTCATCAATCTTTAGTTCGGAAGTGAAGAAGGTGACATTTTCTTAATTATTAAATAATAATATTTCGTGTGGTAAATATGTCTATTGCAGAGTTATGCAATAGTACGTTCTCCAAGTAACACCATCCAAAAAAAATAATGATTATAATCATAATATCATCATAATCATCATCACTTTTCACCTACAGGGTTGTACACCTTTGAAAAAAATACTATGCTCCGATGGTCAGACGGCAAACCTTATATTTTCTCCGATTGGGCCAACTCCAAAATTTGGGTTAAGAAGGTAAACTGGGAACCCAATTCACTGCCCGGTAGCAAGTGTGGGCTGATGGACATCGATGGCTGGCGTTTAGTTCCATGTAAAAAACCAATGAAGGCCACCTACTTTTGTGAATTTGACATGGGTTTAGGTAATTCTACCGTCATGCATTCTTAGTAGCTGTGAATACCTCTATAGCGTTTTGGTTGGCTTCTTTAATGTGTGGTAAGGTAAATCAAAAGTGCGCTGTGCTTGCCACGAACATTTCCCGTGTGACTAAGAAGGTAACAGTTGCTCTAGTAAGCACTGCATTTTTAAGGCCTGCCCCATGGGGGGGGGGCACCCTTTATACTTTCGGGTTGCGATCGGTGTGCATGCCCGTCCAGATTTCCTTCTGTCCAAATACCCTCACGGCCGCGATATCTACAGAATGCCTCCATGTATTTTGCTGCAATTTGGCAATATGCTTACCTTACCTGGCAAGTTAAAAGATTTTGCTGTCACCATGACTTAATTTTAGCAATGAGCTGACTTTTTTTTTCCTGGCGGACCCTTCAGCCAATGCTTTGCGTTGAAAGCATGTCTAGTTTCCTTGTATTTTTAGTTACTTTCATTGGAGTGATAAATGAAAATGCAAGGTGTCTCATCAAGAGTAGTTGGAGCTGTAATAACTGAATGATGGGTTATACTAGTGGTAAATGTGAATATTTCACATGTATTTTTAAAGCCATTCATTCAATAAAAGAACATGTCAGAAGAAAGTAAGTAGCATTATAACTTGCAATGCAAATGGTATTCATTTTATTAACTAGACAAGCACAGCAAAAAGTACAGAAGTAAGTAGTGGACGGGAGAGGCGCATCCATAGGTGCGCCTGTGGGAAGGGGTATACATCCGTCCACGTGTTTTTCTTGACTTAGTGAAGTTTCACTCCAATTTTGCTTTATGTGACAGATTTGTTTCCCTCTGGCATTTCATTCACACTTCAAAAGTAAATCTTAGTTTCTTGTTCCAATAGCCTATCATGTCCTATCGATATAGCAGTATCCCATTTACTAACCATCAACAAGTGCCCCATATGTTTATTAAACTGAGGATTTGTCACCAGCGTAGTCTGCACTGCATTTTTTTTTTTTTTTTTTTTTTTTTTTGTAGTTTTCGCCATAGACTTTCAGTCCTCTCTTATAAGGTGTTTACAATTTGTTCGTTCAATTTCTTGGCAGAATGATATTACTTCCAGGAGGCTCACGGGTACTTTGAGAATCACACATAATTAAATTTGTGTTATGCTGCAATCATCATAACCAACAGTAAAACTATTGATAAGAAACATTAGTAACCATAGGTCACTTAAGCGGGGCTCCATGCACTTTAGGTGCGTTGTCAGGGCTTCCAAAAAGTTCCATTGGACCAATGCCAATCCATGCTGCTGTAATCAATGACATCGAGCATCTGTGGGGTGGCACCACGCCTCTGGTGGCAGTAATGGGTCCCAAGGAGTATGCACAAATCTATTGCCTACAGTGCATAAGAGCAAACCAAAATGTGGGGATGGTTGGGTGGAAATACTAGTGACTTACAGTGAGTAATGCTACTTAACAATTGTTTTACTGTTGAAAAACTTCATATTCAGAACACATTACAACATCATAGGTCACTTAAGCTGATGTAACATGAAGCAGCAGGTGGGAGATACCTCCAAAAATCTAGCCCCAAAACGCCGCACTTGAAAGCCACAAACCAGTCAACCATTTAAGACTGCTGGTGCCCCCAAACCAAATCTGTTTGGGGGGGAGGGGGGGAGAAGCACCTCCTTAGTCCAGTTGGAAGAGGCTGTCAGGAAGCACTTGACAGCCAACCGCTGTGCCTCTACTTCTATCCAGTCCTGTAGGTAGAAAGACGTAAAGGTATGATGGGAACACCATCTAAGGGTGGCCATAATATCCCCTACTGACGTGTTTTTCAACGCATGCAAGAAGGCAGATAATGCTGTAGTCTCATGCGCCTAGAATGAATGAAGACCTCTGAGCTCTTCATCCTTTCTGGCCACCTAAAAAGCCAGGGAAAACAGATTTCCTTATCCAGCCAGAGATGGTGTTATGAGACAGAGTACCAGACTCCATCTGCCTAAGGGGATGAAACAGGATTTTCCATCCAGCTTGTTGAGGTTTAGTCCTAGAATAGAACCTGAGCACGCTAACTGCACAAATCGCTTGATCTGGCTCAGACCTTGACATTGTCTCCAAAAGGGACTTGACCCAAAACCCTGTCAAAGCAGTTGACATATAATGGGCCATTTGTGTCTTAGACACAAATCCCTCTTGAGAAGTCAGAAAAATATCCTTCCCATTAGCAGACCAGTGATGAGGGATCTATCTAAGGCATGTATCTCCCCACGCCTAGCACCTGGGGCCAGAGCAAACAAGAAGACTCTTGAAGGGTAGGATATTAAGATCTATGGAACCATTACCTTACGCTCAAACTGGGCTTTGATCAGTGCCCCAAAGCACCATAGAGAGATCCCAGCGGGGCACAACATTGCCCTCCACTAGCAGATTGGTGTAAAGACTGTTGACACGCATGCAGAGAAAAAAAAATCCATCCCTAAACTCTGTTCCTTGGTCTAAAGGAGTAGCTGCAATGGCTTATATACCTCCATGGTGCAAACCTCCAAGTCCTCCTCCTCAAACACACGTTAAAGAAAGTATGTGATTTGCTGGACCTAATCCTTCCAAGGCAAAAGGCCCTTAGTGAGTCTATTGTAACTTTCTGCTTGGCTTGTTTCTGCTTTGTATCGTGAATATCAGCATGCGCTCTATCCAAACTTTGTGTCATTGCGGCAAGTTGGGTATTAATGGTTGGAGTAGTCTCAATATAACTGTGAATTGTTGAAAGTTTAAACTTGGTCAATAGTTACTAAATTGATTCTAAACTCCCCCTTTTCAGCATTAGTCTGCTCTCAGGGACAATTTTTGTACACACGCCATTGATAATTTTATGTATGCTGTCATATAGTCTATCATTCGATAGTTTGGATGTGGATACGTGTACTTAATCATGCTTACCTACATATCGAATTTCAACCGATGCATTCTTTTATGCAGGGCTGTTTTTTGTATTACATTTGTACAAGCACTTTCTGGGTGACAAGATATATGGTAACAATTTCAATAATAGGTAAAACTATCGAGCTTTCATCCCGGTTTGTGTCTAACATTATGAGTAAGAGTATAATTTTGTCATGTTTGTATGCATCGCTCCCAGCAGGACTTCCATACGTTTTTGCTATGACATTACCTATGTATTTTCTTTATCCACTTTTCTATTTATTTGTGAGCTCAACTTTGTTGTAGCAACAGAGTGCAACGTTTACGCAAAAAGTATGCATCTTGCACATTTATCTTGAAATACGCAAAAGGTACTGTCTGAAATCCGAATATCTTTTCGCTCTGTCTCCAATTTTAATCCTACTAGCGGGCGATATTCATGTTAATTCTGGACCAGAACATAAAGATATATCTTTTTGTCACCTAAATGTTCGTAGTCTGTCTCAAGACAAACTCAGATGTATTCGCTCAGATATTGCTGACAAATTTGATATTATATCTATGTCGGACACATCGGACACAACAACTCTTTGAACGAAAATATTTCATTATCGGGATTTCATCAAATTTTATGCGGGGACCACCCTTATGGTATGGGGGGAGGAACTGAACTCTTTGTATCTCAGTCTATGTTAGTTACCCGACGTGCTGATCTTGAAGTTCCTGATCTTGAAATGGTATGGAGCGAAATAACGCTCCATAACAATAAATTTCTCTCTGGGGTGGTTTACAGACCTCCTAATTCTAACATTACTTTCTGGGAAAAATTGGAAGATAGCGTGGATTTAGCAAATGCTACTAATATCAATAAGATTATAATCTCGGGCGACTTGAATGCACATTTCCTCCAACATCCCGATAACAGACTTCGGCAATTTACCACTACAAGTCTTTTGACGTTACACTTTGACAAACCAACACGAACTTCTGAACACTCTACAACTTGTCTAGATAAAATTATAAGCAACATCTCTAATTATATAAATAATGTTCACGTTCTTCCTCCTATTGCTAATTGCGATCACTGCGTAGTGGGTGCCAATATGTTGTTTCGACGGAAAAGTAAGCCTGTATATTCCACACATATTTGGAATTACAATAAAGCCAATTTTGATAGCTTTAAAACTATCTTGATAGCTTAAATTGTTGATCATTCTTTGTTTCCGACAATGTCGATATCTGTAGAAATTTATGGTCGCAGATGATTTGGATGCTGCAAAATCTTGTATCCCTAACCGTGATTTTGAAGTCCGCCCCTCTGACCTTCCATGGTACAATTCTTAACTTCGGTCACTCCGTTGTAAGGTACACAGAGCTCAAACCAAGATTAAATCTAATGGGCGCCGCCATGACGCCGCTTCCTGGTCTTCATACTGTCAGCTACATATTTATTATCAAGATCAATTAAAAATTGCTGAACAACAATATAACGATAAACTTAGAGCAGAACTGAATAGATCAATTAAAAAGGAAAATGCTGGTGGGACACTGTGAAAAACTTTCTGAACCGGAATCATATGGCACCAATTCCATCTCTTTTAGATGCAGGCAGGCACCTAACAGACAACTTGTCAAAAGCCGAAGCTCTTAATACGTTTTTTCCTTAATAAATGCAAACTTGACGAAAGTTCTGTTAATCTCCCGGAATTAACTGTTCATCCTGATACTACTTTAACTTCCATCTCTCTCTCAAACAAGGGAGTCCTTGATATATTATTTATCAAGATACCTCCAAGGCATCTGGGCCTGATGGTATTAGTACTAAATTCTTAAAAGAAGCGTCCCCTTCTATATACAAATCTCTTGCCACACTTCACAATCTTTCGCTAAGTAAAAATAATTTTCCTTCGTCATTGAAGGAAGCTAATGTTTTTCTGATTTACAAAATGGGCCTAAAAACTCATGCAGCAACAATCGACCAGTATTTTTGTTAAGCTGTGTTGGTAAAGTCTTTGAGAAAGTGATCTTTAAACATGGTTTTAACTTTTTTCAGATATAATCTATTAATATCAGCACAGCAGTCTGGTTTTACACCCGACATTTCCACAGTTAATCAGTTATTTCTCATATACCATGAATTATGCTTGGTATTGATTATCGAAAAGAGTCTTGTTTTTCTTGATATAAACAAGGCTTTTGATAAAGTCTGGCATAATGGATTGCTATTCGTACTTAATCAAAATGGCATCCATAGTTCGTTACCAAATTGTCTTTCTGATTATCTCAGTTGCCGTCACTAATGCGTGGTCATTCAAGGTCAATCGTCCAGTTGGGGAATAGTCCAAGCTGGTGTGCCCCAAGGGTCAGTATTAGGCCCACTGCTGTTTCTTATCTATATTAATGACATTGTTGACCTTGTCCATTCTAATATTAAACTTATTTGCCGACGATACTTCTTTATATTTAACTGTAGATAGTCCTGTTCATGCTGCCAAAATTATGAACTCTAACCTTGAAATCATTGATAAATGGTCAGATGATTGGCTAGTGACCTTTAATGCTCTTAAAACTGACAGTATGCTGTTCTCGTGAAAAGTTAATTTTCCTGATCATCCTCCTCACATTTTTCAGGGTCATACATTGGAAAATGTCAATAGTCATAAGCACCTTGGTCCAACTTTGCATTCTGACTTGAGATGGTCCGCCTATCACATAGGCGATATCACTTCTAAAGCATTAAAATAAGTAAACATTATGAAAAGTCTTAAATACCGCCTTGATCGCCATACATTAGAAACTATTTAGACGTCTTTTATACGACCAATTCTTGAGTATGGAAGTCCAGTCTGGGATGGACGTACAATAACTGAAGAAGAAAAACTAGAAGGAGTTCAGCTGGCTGCTGCAAGAATAGTTACTGGAGCTTTCACTGGAACAGCCAATGCAAAGTTGTTTGAAGAACTTGGTTGGCAAAACCTTGGCTAAACGAAGAGAGAATGCAAAATTGATACAGATGTATAAGATAATGAACAAATTAGTTCTGAACACTCTTCAATCAATTATCCATGGAAATCAAAATTCAGAAATACCAACATATAGTACACGACAATCATCTGACCCTCTTCAATTTAGAACAAGAACAGATCTACTCAGTAAATCATTCTTTCCTTCAACTGTAAGACTGTGGAATGCACTTGCACTTGAAATACGGAATTCTTCATCCTTGGCATAATTTAAATATAAACTTCAAAATATCCCTCCACAACCTGTTATTTTTCCACAACTTTATAATTTTGGAAGTACATTCGTATCAATTTTCTATACCAGATTTCCCCGGGGCAGCAGCCAGTTGAACTCCTGCTTGTTTAAATTAGGAATAAAACTTAATGCAATTTGTAACTGCGGGTCAACCAATGAGGACACCTGGCATTATTTTTTCGTCTGCCTTAAATATGCAATAGCATGATCGAAATTGCATACAGCTATTGCACAATATGCTCCTTTTACCATGCATACTATATTCTATGGTTCTTCTAAATGTACACTACATGAAAACATGCAATTTTTTCAGCGGTTCAGGACTACTTTCTTACTACATCTAGGTTCTTAAATACGGGTATAGGTTAAATCTTGACACAGCTGAGGGCATCATCTCTGCTGCGGGGTGCTTGTGTGTGATGAATTGATGCGGGCACCTATCTCTGGGCGTTCGCGTCCTTTTGCCCTGCATGTGGGCTCAGCGGGGGGGGGGGGAGATGGGATTTTCTCTTAAAGTAAGTTAATGCAAGTAGTCTTCGAAAATAGATAATTTATCATGGCATAACAAATGCATATATAGTATGAACGTTTAATTAGAGTAGCCCCCTCTTTCTGTCCATGTTTCTTGTTGATGCTCTGTCCTGTTTGTTATCGTTGCATGACTGGGCATAACTCCTTCTGAGCTGCCCGCACATGCAGCCACAGTGTGTCTTCTGTAAAGTCCTGTTTACTCATTGTCTTATTTTCCGCAAGAGAGGTTAATATATGGCTCAACCCTCCTCCCCGATTGCCACTTATAATATGTTATTCATAAACTTAATGATGAAATAAAAATAAGTTTAAACCAATACGTGTCCATCAATGATCGACACGTAGTGGGAAACTGATTTGATTCACGCATGCTGGCTAAGACACATCACTGTCACCAAGAATGCTGTGCCACGCCAAAGGGCCTCGACGTCAGTAAGTTCAGCAGCATGGATTGGCATTGGACCCACTGAGTTTTTATGGAAACTCTGGCAAAGCATCTTAAGTGTGAGGAAACCAGCTTAAGTGACCTATGTGTCCTTCATACGAACAGTTCGTCACTGGTTGTCTAAATGAAAGAGATACAAAGTATCGAGTTGCAATAGTTTTCTTGTTTTCGGGGCATAAATTTGTTGCAATATTTGCACTGGAGATGAATTATTCAATCACAACTAACCTGATTTAGTATAGCTGTATGCAATGAGATACCAGACATATCGACCATTGATACTGATTAAGGTTTTCATCAGATATATACAACTATTCCAATCCACATACACACGTACATCTAAAAAACAATGCTGCTATGTGTCTCTATGTAATTCAGTGCTTCCATCTTGATAGCCAGCTGGTTTCTTTTTTTAATTTGCAGTTACTCTTTCTTGCATAAGCATTTTTCTCTACTTGTTTTTTCCTGTGTTTGCCAATGTGCCTCTCTCACTTTATTACTCTGCAATCACTTAGCCCATCTCTACCCACATGTAAGTATACAAGTACTTAAGGTGCAGATCTGTAGGTAGAACCTTTGAATAAACTCTTATTACTTTGTAGTATTTTTGAATAGATTGATACTTAAACTACATGCTCCGAAAAACTACTATATGTCTTCAAATTTATAAGAAAAAGGAACTCAAAACATATGCTTACACTGAAAATTTTCAGCAGTGCTGACCATTTTGGGTTTCTTTCCAGGGACATGATAATGAAGCATATCATTGTTTGCACAGTCATTAGTCCATGACCCCGAGCAGCCAGGAGAGTCACAGACAAAAGTCGATCGTGTAGAAAAGCATAGCATTAGCCATGGAGAGAAGGATGGGCACATTCAGGCTAATCACTACCATTGTTCTGACTACTTTGAAATTCTCTATCAATGCAATAACAAATTTAATGTTTTGGAAAACTATATGTGAATCCACACACAAACAAGCCAAGTGTGGTTACCTTTGATGTTCTGAAGTTAAAATAACTTCGATGTATAAGCCACAAAATATACTTTTTTGGAATGACAATATCACAGAGGTTAAGCTATAAGTTTATTTCATACAGTTATAAAAACACGGAACATTAGAAGTGAGCATGAGTCATATTACTGTTATAAATGCATAAGAATTTGCATCAGTTTCTTTCAACGCGATTTTCTCGGATTTTTTTTTTTTTTGCCCAACCTATGCAATTTGTATCTGCCCTCACAAACGAATTGCCGTTTTGACATTAAAAGAAAAATATCATGTCAAGGAGCGAATCTAGGGATTTTTTTTTTTTTTTTTTTTTTTTTTTTTTTGACTAGACCTTGCGTCACTTTGTGAGCAATTTTTAGAAAGAAAATTAACAACCTGTCAGGACTTACTTAAACTTTATCATAACTTTTGATTCGATTCTGGACATAGATATATGTTTTCAATTTCTTCTGATTTCTACTCAAAAAAATGTGTGAATTTTGCACGAAAAATGTGAAAATCCTACCAAGTCAGAAAGAATTATATAATTTCAAAAAACCACATCCTGCAAAGAACCTGTGGATGCCAATCTATGGATGTCCAGTAATCATAAATTATATAGGTTTACTGTAATTGTGACGAACATATATGGTTAAAATAGATCCAAAGTTGCCAATCTCATTGCACACTGGCTACAGAACTTCTACCTGAAAATATTTCTCTGTGCTACATTTTAATGTTTAAAATACAAAGACCAATTTTTTCAAGTAAGCATGATGTCATAAAACAAATCCTGATACTAGTGTTAAAATCTGTCATACGTGACTGCTACCTATGTAAACAGCATCTGATTATCAACATTGTCCTAATTCAAAAGGGATTTGCTCATAGAACGTGCTTTGGGCATTTTTTCAATCGTCACAGACATTCATGAAATTTGAAATATACCGGTATTATTTTTCAATGCTTCATCAATATATCCATTTTTGTATGTTACAATGGAATGGGATTAGACCAACGATTTGTGCGTTTGAGATATAACCCAGAACTGTAATTGTAGACAACTCTAGAAAAGAAACACAAGGGTTAGAGGTTACAGGTTTATTGATTTAAAGTACCAAAGCTTTAATTGTATAATGGGGATGGGAATACTTTCTTACCGGGAATGTGAATATTATTTACTTATAATAACACATTTTAGTTAACACTTTGGAACATGGAAGCTGACTGAGAAGATTCCAGTACTGTGTGCCAGTATTTACTATGGACAGTTCACGCATAGTACTAACGTCTGCTCTATCCACAGCACCACATGTCAATACAGCTATACTCTCTACAGAAGTGAGAGACTGTTTGGATTTCATGTACAAGTGCGGGTCAGGAGAGTGTATCTGGGATTCCGACATCTGTGATAATTTTATGGATTGCCATGATGGATCAGATGAATGGGATTGTCAAAGCATGGGTAAATATATATATATATATATATATATATATATATATATATATATATATATATATATATATATATACATATATTGAGTTCTTTTCCTACTTTTTTTCTTGCGTCTCAATTACAATTTGATGACCAAATTTAACTAACACAACCAACCAACAAGACCTATTAGCTGTGAAAGAGTGCAAAAAGATCCGGTCAAAATCAGATTTCGACAGCATGTTGTATTCTTGTATGGAGATGACTACTGTGAACCACACAACATATCATTTTTTGCGCTTCCTTTTTTTTTTATTATTTTTTTTTTTTTTTGGTACGGAAACGAAGGACTCTGATGCACTTGTAAGCTTTCAAGTCATTCAAAGCCCAAATCTCTTGTTATCAAAAAGGTTGAAAATATCTGAATGGATTAATAGTGTACTTTTTGCTTGACAGATCAGTTAGGGATACCTTGAAGACCAGAAAGATATAACAAAAACGAGCTACGTGTAGCCAATTTTCTTTACTGGTATTGGACCTAAATTAGAATGTAAATCAATATTTCAAGCTCCCCATGTTTTCTCTCCTAACTTACCAACCATATTTAGCACACTTCTCCCTTGAACTTAGTGATTTTAGTCACATTATGAATATTTCAAAGAATTTTAAATCAAATAATAGTATTGGGCATTTTGAGTTGTCCATGAAACTTCCAAAATACATAATTTATTATCTCTCAGCACCTCTTACATTTATACTTAACCAGTCTTAATCCATTGGCATATTTCTAATAGATAAATAATAACTGAATTTCAATGAATGGATTCAATATAAAAAATCAGTATAGTTTAGAGCTAATTTACGTTAGCACAGTTTTGTGTCTCTAAAGTGTGTTCTAACCTTGAATGGATATTGAACTCTGCATGTGTGGTTCATGCGATGATTTCGTTATGCAAAGAACCCCATTGCACTGAACATGGCTTCCATCCTGGCCTTGCCATTGGATAGGAAGCATGTCTTCGTTTAATGGGTGACTAGAAAGCCCTTCCAAGCCAAGCAAAAGGCTACTGCAGTGGCGTTCCAACTCTCTTAATAGCGACATGCCACGTTTATTGCGGAACCAGTTACACCAAGCATTGAGCCTGGTGCAAGCTGGACTGACCCACATGGTGATAGCCCGCAGAATGGGTTGTTCTCACACAATTATGAAGAGACTCATTGAACAGCACACAGAGACTGACTCCTTAGCTGATAGGCGTAGGCTTGGCTTTGAACTCGTGACCAAACCTGCCCAAGACCGCCACATCAGGCTGATGGATCTGTGGGACCAGTTGTGCACAGCTGCCCATACCGCACAAGACACATTAGGGGTTCGTCACCATCACATCAGTGGCTCAACAGTTGAGAGGCAATTGCAAAATACTCATCTGGCAGCAAGAAGACCCTACAGAGGGAACATTCTGACTGAAACAATGCGACAAAGGAGGTTAGAATAGGCAGCACTCGAGATGGACTCAAAGGCATGGGAATGGTGTCCTATTCATAGACATTATTGCCCAAGTTCTTAATCTGTCAAACAAAATCCCCCAAGTTGTTTGCCTGCCTCCTCGCCTGATCACCCAAGTACAAAGTCGCAAGTAATCAGAGGCCCAGGCAGGCAAAAAACGAGGGGGGTGTGGTTTAGACACATTAACGACGAAGGTTGTATTTGTTTTTGTCAATTAAGAAAGAAAAAAAGCAAATTATATCACTTGTACCTTTTTAGTTCAGTACATTGCATCAGACTTTGCCACAGTTATTCCATGGGTATGAAAATAAAATTTAAACAATAAAGAAAACTGGTCGACCATAGGCTTAATAGCAGTTTTGTTGAGTGGCCATGGCTTGAGCCCAAAATCAACATGGAAGTAATTTGGTGCAGGGGAAAATTGTAAGGTAACATTGCCTTGGAATGGTATACCAGCAAACATGACAAAGTATGCACACCTGGATCTCAACTGACTGAGGGCCGTCAGATTGGCCCCATCACTGATGGCAGCATTGCAAAAATTGCCCAAACACAAGGGTGATAATGAGACAGAGTCCGGGGAGTGTTTTGGACAGAGATTAGAGGTCTCTGAATAGAAGAATTTCCTGGAGAATGCTGCACATTTATGATTCTGCGTGGAACACGTAGGCCTTCAACTGACGCCAGCTGATTGAAGCACTCCAAGAAGAGTGGAATCACACTCTTCAAGCCAGATTCCAAAGATGCTGAGAGTGTGTTAATGCCAGGCAGCAAAAAGACCCTACAGAGGCAAACTTTTGGCCAGACCAAGAAGAAAAAGTAGGCCAGAGTAGTGCAGACAGCATTCCAGATGGAATCATGCCAAAACTGAAAATAGTTTAATGACTTGAGATGGAATCCCCAGATCAGTGAACCGTGATATTGATTTGTGGGTGTGGCCACAATTGAACTAGCAGTTATGTTTTACCGAGGCCATGCCTACAAATCAAGATCACGGTTCAGCTAATAATAATAATAATAATAATAATAATAATAATAATAATAATAATAATAATAATAATAATAATAGTTTATAGTTTTGCTGTGTGCACCATTGTACAACCAAAGTCCATGATTGTACATATTTTTTTTAACTTTGACAAAATATATAGACCCCTACCAACTAGGTACCTGATTTAAATATGCAACGTCATATATTTATAAACAGTACTCAGATACATGAACAATCCCTGACTATTACATATGCAGAAAGTAGATCTTCCTTTTCATAGCAGTTAATCTTGGTCATTGCAATTGCGTTTGCGTTGTACCTTTCAGCCCTTTTCTCAGAAACCCATAGTGCTGCATAGAACCAGTTGTCAAATAGAATCATTCTGAGCCCTAAGTTCTGATTGATGATATTTTGAAAAGTAATAGAATATATTCACATCAAACACTTCATGTTAATCAGGGCCGAGTATACAGTTTCAGCTGACTTTTCGTGTGGAGATGGAACTTACATTCATATATCTTTATACTGTGATCTCAACCGGGACTGCAGAAATAACGCTGACGAAAATTCCTGTGGTAAGTTGTGTGACAAATTTACACAAAACAAAATGCCTCAATGTATGGTGTAGAAGTATTGTTACACAGTAACATTGAAGCTTCTATGTATATTGCACGTATTATTGATTTTCTTTCCAGCTGCATGCTTCCAGTTAAACTAAATGTTGCAACATTTACTTCCGATTCGTTGGCAAATTGTGGTTAACACACTTGCTGTATTTTTAATTGTATTCCCAAAACAAATAACAAAGAAAAGGACAAGTGCAGTTTTTCACGTTATATTGCTGAGGACAGGTTGCTTGCAGTTTTTGTTCATAAACATCAAGCAAAACAAATGACCTCTGGTTGAACTAGCTTGCAATTGTACAACTGATAGAACGTACCTTCCATTTAGCTTAGCTCAGAGATTTCTGAATCTGAAGGGCCATTAGATGCGGCAGCAGTTTATAAAATAGTGTTCTGTGCTTTCACCAGGTATATGTGTCAGGCACCTCCTAATTGATCCAGTGGTTTCGTTCATAAAACTTGAAAGATGTTCACATTTGACAGGACTTTTTCTGCTATCTTCTATCTATCTATCTTTTTTATCTTTTCTATCTATCTATCTAGCTGTCTGTCTGTCTATCTGTATATATATATGCACATGTGTCTGTGTCTGTTTGTGTGTGTGCGTGCGTGTGTGTGTGTGTGTGTGTGTGTGTGTGTGTATTTGTTTGACCTGCACAACTTTTTTCCACCTGAACTAACCTAAACATATATGTTTTCCCTTTTACAATATTAGTGAGGACAATATATTGAGTTAACCCAATGATTTGCAATCGGGTAAATTTCACAATTTCTTTTGTACTTAAGTTTACCAAAGGTGCAATGCCTCGGAGTATCGCTGTGGCGATGGAAGGTGTATATCAGTTGTTAAGAAGTGTGATTTTGAAAGGGACTGTGCAGATAAATCTGACGAGGAGATGTGTGGTACGTGGGTGTTTCTAAGTTTTTCCTCTTTTCTCAAACTCACTGGAGACTCTTGTATAAAAACAATTTCCTTTGTTTTCATCTTTTTCTCAATTTTTTGTAAAATGAAAACATTCTGCATTAAACCAGACTTACAGATGACATCTAGCAGTGTATCTATCCTTGTTGTAAATATGTGTTACCTGTTATAGTCAACCTCTGCTACATAATGATGTTCCGTCATGGAGCACAACTATTATGGGGTGTTTTGTCGTCACCGAGATCATATCATTGGAACTTTTTTTCCAATTTGCACCAAGTCCAAGGTCATATGATATGGCCTACAACCCGATACTATTGGTCGGAAAAGTGATACACTAATGTTTTTGCAAAAACCAGACTGCTGCTCTTTGGTATCGGAATCTGTGCCGAAAGAAATGTTCTGAAGTGTAAAGGAATTTGTGTTTTTCAGATAGACATGACATCAGTGTTGCATTTAGTTGTTATGATGGGTCAGTGATTCCACGGAGATATGTGTGTGATGGTATAGCCAATTGCCCCAGTAATCCACCAGAGGACGAAAGTTATGAAACGTGTAAGTACTGCATTAGGAAATACCAACACGTCCGTGAATTATAATATAGGTGTATATGAGATTTGTGGACACATAGGCTTAAATGTACACACAAATCACGCACACACGTAAGATTATATATAAAGTTATATTTACACTTTGTATGAGTCATGTTTAAGGTATTTTATTGGCTGAAAGAGAGGTTATTTAAACCAAGACAGTGAAGTTTATTCTTGCATAGTCATTTACGATTGTATCACAATGTATAGGGCCTATATTTTGTGTCCAGCAGCTCGTAGTTGAAAAACCAGGACAGCTCAGTCTTAAACGGAATCTAATTCTACGAATTTCATATTCATTCAAAATATACACTGTGACATCCACGCTATTCTCGATCACGTTTACTCCACAGTAAACATATTTTGGATATCAAAAATTTACCGAGTTGGCCGCACACAGGCCTAGGGGCAATATGGATAAACTCGGACACCTAAAGCTTTCTACTAATGTTTGTACTGGGTAACCAGTTATTTTTTCCTGTTATTGCACAATGACATACAGCATATATTGATGTAATATTCTGAGTTAATATTTTGACATGGGTCCCTTCTAGTTTATGTATTCATACTGAAAACCTTATATTGTCAGGTGTCCGAGTTTTGAGGCAAAATCATATAAAGACAGACAGCATGTCAGATAAAGCGGAACACTAGACAACTATAAACACTGAAACATGTATATATATTACCCAAAAGTGTGATTTCATTACAGAAACAGAAAAATTATAGTAAATTCGGTCAGTAAACTAATAAAATTGGTTTTGATTCTTTTTAAAAACTTTCCCCTAAATAGAGGTTCACTGAAATAGCATTTTCCTAAATATGTTCTTGTAGGCCTAGTCTAGGTCTTATTTACTTGCATTGTGCTGGCCAAAGAAGATTTTGAAGTTGGCTATAATTTCACAATTTGCTGAACTTTTCAAATTTATCACGTATTTTTATGTGTAAGAAACAATTTATATAGTTTTATCTAGTTAAGTACAGAAACATAAGGCCTGGTATTAATAACGTTTTTGTCAATTACTTGAATCCTTTTCACTTATGAAGATTCATTGCGGAAACACGTTTCTCTAGTTCTATAAGTAAAGGTATTACTTTCAAGCAATATTAAAATCAAATGACCAATTTTTATTTCCAAAATAATCGTTGGATTTTTCAGTTTTAATTAGGCCTGATGAACTCATTCCGGATCAAGAATTTTACTCTCGTAACGTTAGTTACTTACGTACTGAAAAATCACTTTCAAACATGTGACCCAGTTCCATTCAAGGCTTGCACTTAAGGCAAGCTTTATAATCCGGAACAGGTAAAATTTTAGACAGGCAAGCCCTACCCAGCCCACAAAGAAGTGCAAAGAAGTGCGCCCTTTTTACGCACGTGCTCTGTACACAGTGTACTTCTGTCGAAGTGCTGCTGAAGGGAACACACTCCAAATGCACTTCTAGGACTTTATTGACAATTTGCAGGAGCGCAATTCCAATCCCCTTTTAAAGTTAGATTAAATGACTTTGGGCATTTTGCACACCAGGAAATGCAGTATACTGATATGCACTTCCAGCTTCATCCAGGAAGTGTAATGCACTTCAGTGCACTTCCAGCTTCATTTACATATAGGTACCCACACTTTCAGTGCACTTCCCTGTATATAAAACATACAGCCTGGGATTGCCCTCCATAGAAGTGCGTGCGCTTCTAGTGCACTTCTCTGTCCACTTCCAGGTGAAGTGCAGTGTGCACTTTTCTGCATGCACTTAACTTCCTCATGATCTAGTTATGTAATGTCCAAAACAAGTAAGTTTTTAGACAGGCGATTGAAAGTTTGGACATAAATGTACGAGCAATTCATCAGATCTACTTAGGCGTAAATTGTCATATGCAGAGAGAGGATAAGCAGACTTAGGCATTATTGAAGATAATTAGGCCCATATGGTAAAACATAGACTTCTCGTAGCTATCTCAAATATTATGCAGGATAAAGGGTAAACTTTAATTAAAAGAAATATCTTACGAAGTGAAAAAGGACATACATATAGACATAACATAGTCATAGGCCTACGAGTATGCAACTAGTTTACAAGCATATGCCTGGGCCCATCATTCTTCAGGGGATTTTATTTATTATATTTATCAAGTAGGCCCATATGGAAGCACGCAAGAGTGTTGTGTTACACTATGTTACAATCCTTGTGAAGTTTCAAAGCCCACAAACAACACCATGGGTAATGAAGAAATAGTTTGATTAACTTGGACATAATTGACTTTATCTGAATGTGGTTGTTCGAATTTAAATGAATATTCAGATAATATCAAACACAAAAAAGACACTCGATTTAAGTGTGAAAAGGTGTTCTCTCTGGGCTTTGTCTTAGAACTGGCCTTATTATTTCTTCAGCTGATGAATTATACTGAACTGATGTCATGTCTTCATCATTTGATGAAACATCAGTTTCACCCTGTTCCTCATCACATGAGCTTTCATCAGAGCTCTCATCTGCTTCCTCTACTGTTCTGTATCCCTGATTAGAATAATTTGTATTTCCTCTATGACCTTTTCTTTTCTTTCCCTGATTTTGCCTACCAGCAGCACATTTACTAGAGGTTTTTTGGTCTAGCATCTAATGACACAGGTTTTGTCTGCTGGGCATCATTATTTGCTCTACCGGCATTGAAACCATAACCATTTAATGCCCTCTACATTGCTTGTTCCACTGAAGCAGCTAAGGTATTGCTCAGGGTCTCCCTTGTTTGCCCATCCTGTTTCTCAGAATGGACCCTAATTCTGGAATTCTGTTGGTTTGCAGGGAATTGTACGGGCAAAGTTCGTGTTGACCAACAATCCTGTATTGACCTAATACAATGCCTGTTGTGTATTGTATATTTCCGTTACTTGCCTGACCAACAGTTGGTTTATCTTTGTTAGTCAGGGTACTTTATATATATATATATATATATATATCAGTGTTTGGTGTAATTACAGAGGTGCCAAATGCCACTCCTGCTTGGTCAGGAAGTTTACATCTTCCTGATGCCACATCTGTAATCCCTGACTACTGTTTGTCCAGTGGCAAAGACCAACCATGCCTTCTTATGTTTGCATAAGATGTCAAAGGTCTGTGAGTGTATTCTGCTATTGGAATGGGTTGATTTGTTCTCCTAGTAAGTGAAGGAGCAACTGTCGTAATGGGAGACATATTGCTGATTCCCACTCTTAACAAACCCCAGCACCAAATGCACTAGGTGGTACCATGTTATTATGATTAGCTCTTTTTCCCCCTTAATTGTGAGGGAAGACTTGGAGATTGTCTGATAAAACCTGGTGAGTGTCTCAAACTTAAGTTTCCCTCATCTGTTGGGTGCTGAATGGAGGGAGAACATGGCATCCTCATATTCCCTCCGTTTGTTTCCCTGCTCAGATTTGCACCCGATATTACAGGCGACAACTCCATTTCTACTGGTGGCAGAGTCCCACCATTTCTGCCTTCACTTGATCACATGCCACATGAAGCATGCTGTCTTAAATTTTCCTCCCCAAGGCCTGCATTTGGGGAGCACATTCTGACTGTGGAGGTAGACATGTCTTCTTGCAAATTTAGGCTCTCATTGCCTAAGTTGGAATCCTCTATACCAGCCCCCATTGAAGACTGGCCCAGGGAAAAGGGAACATATTCCTCTTCCCTGGCTGTGATGCTAGGCCTCAATGATTGATCTATATCCCCCATTTTAAGAGGAATGTGCTGTTTCTTACTTTCAGTTATGAGGTTTCCAGACCCAAGTTGCTTTTCTGCCATATTAGTATGATCAAGGGTCTAGGTTCGTATCACAGGATGTACTTTTTACTTGATTGGTATATCCCACCGCACCCACCAAAATGTAATGGCCAAATAATCAGTTAATTACTAAGTGAATAATAACTGAGTAAGGACAGTTTAAAAGAAACATACTTTTATTACAGGAAGCTCAAAAATGTATAGCAACAATTTTCAAATTTTACCGCACCAATCTGAAAATAATCTCTAATCAAGTTACATTTCTACTTTGAGCTTATAGAATAGATTGGAAAGAAGTTTTAGAATTACTTAACTTATACCAAATTAAACACTTTGGGACTTTTCAGAATATGTTCTAATTTATACTGAACCAAACAAATAACGCAACTTTTTCATTTGGGCTTATTTTCACATTGGAACTGTATTTAAAGTTCAGAAATATACGAACGGTTGTTAAATCAGTCTAAAATAATGCACCAAGTAGTGTGACCTCAAGGTCGAGTACCCTGATCTTGCCATGGGGTCATTGTCATGAATCAAGAGTGACTACAGCAGGCTATTTTACGCAAGTCTCTGACACCTGAAATTAAGGTTGCCAAATCTTTGATTCTGGGACAGGAAAAGGCCACATTGAAATCAGCCCAAGCGTAACTGTGTACGAGGATATGAGGCTTTCAAAGTTTGGTGGTTGTGCTGAATCAAGGACAACTGCAGGATTCAGTGTTACCCACATGACTAAAACATCCGCACCTTTACTGGTTGGGTGTAGCCCCTCACGGACAATAAAAGGGCAGCATGGGATTCATTTGGCACAGTATTCCAAGAACTATGGGTCGATTATCAACAGTAGATCGGGAGAGAGGAATTGGCATGCTACAGGCTGGTTTATCTGCAGCACAGGTGGCAAGAAGACTGCAAGTCCACAAATCCACTATATCCAGACTTGCTACAAGATTCCAGGAGACTGGGGCCACAGCTGATAGACAGCGTCCTGGGAGACCAAGACAAACCACACCTGCACAAGACAGACACATCAGGGTGTCACATCTGCGGAACAGAACTCGACCAGCCACTAGAACTGCACAACAGACACCTGGCAGAACCAATAACAGAATATCTGCCCAGACAGTCCGTAATAGACTACAAGAGCACCATCTACACGCCAGGTGTCCTTACAGGGGTCAAATTTTGACACAGGCAAGAAGGCAAGCCCGACGACAATGGGCTACTGCCCACACTCGCTGGACCCATCAACAGTGGAGGGATGTGCTATTCACCGATGAATCCCGCTTCACCCTGTATCATGCAGATGGTAGGACATGTGTTTGGCGACGAAGGGGAGAACGCTACTCAGATGCCTGTGTGCTGGAAACAGATCGATTTGGAGGTGCATCAGTGATGGTGTGGGGTGGAATTTCATTCACAGCCAAAACCCAGCTAATCTTCATTTAAGGCAATCTTAACACTGCCCATTACAGGGATGAGATCCTTCAGCCTGTTGCTGTCCCTTTCATTAGACACCACCAACTCCACTTGCTTCAACAGGAAAATGCTCGGCCCCATGCCACTAGACTGACTATGGATTTTCTGCAACGAGAGGGAATTAACGTTTTGCCATGGCCAGCCTCCTCACCTGATATCAATCCCATTGAGCATCTTTGGGACTACCTTGACCAGCGTATTCGGAGACGGGATCCAGCGCCCGCCAACCGCCAGCAGCTTTGCCAGGCTCTTCAAGAAGAGTGGGATCGTGTGCCCCGGCAGATGGTGCAGCGGCTAGTGTCATCCATGCGCCGACGTTGCATAGCAGTTACAGATGCTGATGGTGGTCACACACAGTATTAGTGGACATGCCAATTTGTGAACTTTACAAATCAATGTTGCCCTGTTTATTGCCAGCTGGTCGCGCCCTCGTTGACAGTTTCAAGTTTTTGTTTTTCACGTTATGCCAAAAAAACTGCAGAATATGGATCTAATTTGTTTCTGTGATATGAAAGTAACAATAAATATTTAAGTTAAAAAGTTTAAGGGTTGCGTTATTTGTTTGGCTCAGTACACAATCTTACAACATATACAGGACGCCAAAAATGTCTGGGAAATAGGCACACATTCCTCTTTGCACAAGTATCCATGTTTATTGTGTCTCTCAATCACAGGAATTCATTCAATCCCTCTGGATAGAATATTTGGTTTGCACCATTCTTGGTGCACACCCCTTCCTCTGAAAGTGTATTCCCACCTGCCTTCAGGTAAAGAATATGTAGGCAAACTTCTCCTGTTTGCCCACCATTGCATTCCTTATCATGAGAGAAAGCACACTGGTATGCCTCCTCTAATCATGGATACTGATGCGCTTTTCAATGTATCTACCCCTTCCACAGAGCAAACTTTAGTCTGGTTACTTTCCTACTTCTGGTGGGAAATTGTAATGCCCCAATGTAAAGCATTTGCCTGTATTGCCAGAGCTCCACTCCTGTGAAGATATAGGTTTGCCCCCTTTTCAGAGCAATTGTGACTGTTAACCCCCAATATTTTGAGGGTCAAGGGATCTCCCTCATTGAGACTCACCAGTAGCTCTGGGGAGAAGTGCTGCTAACAATAAGCAGTCAGGAGGTTGTCTCCCAGATTGTCACCAATCTGGGACTCTCATATAAAGACTTACTTAAAATTTATGGTGTACCTCATTTGCATATAAGTGCACAATTATGATTACAATAAACATTTTAGACCAATAATCTCAGGTCAAGTCATCTCTACTGATGTGGATGTGATCAATGAACATTCTGGTACAAAGAGTAGACACTCTCTCTGCATATTTGTACACTTATTAAAGATAAATAAAATAAGCCACCATACCCAGTTCAAATGAATGAAATGGCATTACAGTTCCCACAATATTATTTCATATTATATGGTCTAGTCCTGAAAATATATTTTCACCTCAATAATTAAACATGATATTCCTTTATCAACCCAAAATCACTCTAATATACAACCATACCGACGTACATCATGGGTTGTATTTACACTATATGGCAGTGACAATAGTAATGTGGCTTCATATTCAAAATCCATGAAAATATGCTTTTACCAACCACGTATTGGTGAAACATTGCAGAATAACCTTATGAAACATTTCCTACCTTACTAGTCATGATCACTTGCAAAAGTGATGGAATTCAGCCTCAAACACGAGAGGAACACTTGAATCATCCTGACCAAAACAGGGTAACAGTGACAGAGAATGACTGCCCTCTATAGTTATTCTTAGGAACTAATAAAAGACCCTGTCCAGCAGGTGCTCCCATCTATTTCGATTTTCATAAGGTACAAGTCTAGGGCACATATGTACATGGAGATCATATGAATTTATCATACAGAGAAATAATATATAAGTAACCCATTTCGTCACACTATCCCCCTGTATCAGTCCAAATGTCCTCATTGGGCTGAGACAAATACAAAAAACAATATCTTTGCAACATTGGAGATTACAAAAAATAAATACTTGTCACCATCTCAAGAAAGCAGTTTATGAGCTCAAAGTACCCTGATTTTGCCCGCCAGCACCACATTTACTAGAGGTTTCTGGTCTGGCATCTAATGACACAGGTTTTGTCTGGTGGGCATCATTATTTGCTCTATCTGTATGAAAATATTTGTCACATAACGAAAAAACGAATAAGCCAGAAAATTCTGGGTCAAAAAGTTATTTTTTGTCAAATATCAGAAAAGTTTTGCACTGCATTATATTTTCCAGCTTGCCGACAACAGACCTCTTTTAGCCATTCCAAATGAGGTCTGTCCCTCCAACCCCAACTATTTTCCTTTTGACAGGTGTCTGGTTCTGCCTGAGTGAACAGCTAATCTGCAGTGTGCAGGCTGCTTTGATGCATATTTATGTAGCCATCTGCTAAACACCTCCTGTGTGATCGTGATGTACTGTTTCATGGTAATTGGGTCCCAAGGAGGATATGTAGGGCTATAACGGGAGGCAGGTCGTAATATGCTAATCAGCTTTTTCAGCGTTGCTATTTCTAGGTATTGCAGACCTCGTTTGACTCATTTATATATGTCTACTATCAAATGCAGCTAAAGAAACAAATGATTTTGAATAAAAAAATTCAAGTTATTTTTTTAAGCTTAGTGATATTATTTTAATTTGGAAGCAGAGCCTAGTTTTCGGTTTCTCAATCCTGGATAGCAGCAAACAGTGGATTAATAGACTTAGGTTTCAAATAGACATAATAACTTTAAAACAAAATTTTGGACGATTTTTTGAAAAAATTTCTGCTAAATGAGCGTTACCATTGTGCATTACCTATTTTACATACGAATTTACGCCTGCTATGTAAACATGGAATAAACTATTGCAAATTATCCCTTGTTGATTTTTTTTTCATTTTTGGGCTCATTTAAAAAATATGTTGGTGTTTTCCAAAATGTTCCGCGCAAAATTTTACACAAATTGTTCTCTTTACTTTTTGCATTTTCTTGTTTAAGATGTGCCAAAAAGACAAAAAAAAGACCCAAAAAGACCTATCCAGATCTATAAAATGACTTTAAAGGCAATCTCAAGGTAATTGAACAAACTCTTGCTACTGGTATTATCTATCAACATGCCAAGTTCCGTCAAGTACCAATCTCTCCACTTTTGGTATGCAGCATATCACCACAACATGGCTATTTTAATACACACGTTTGGCTTCATAGGCCCCAGTGTGAATGTATATGTATGTAAGACAATTTTATATACTTCAAAAGAAATGGTTTTAGTTATACATTCTTATTAGCTTATAAAGTTTTTAGGACCAATTGCTTTTTTTTTGGGGGGGGGGGGGTTACTGGTCACTGTGACATCAATACACCATTGAACAGAAATGACAGATGAAACCCTGGATTTTCAATATGAAATAAAGCGAAAGTGTTTAGATGATATGGAAAGTTATCTGTCACATGATATAGCAAAATGGTTCTCAGTTTGATATGTGTAAGTGTTACTTTTGCCCTATATTAGTAATGCTGACTTACTTGGCTGTCTCTCTCGATTTGATTCTGAAAGAAGGTGATGAAAGGAAAAATCTAATAAACTTAATCCATCCCCAAAGAAGGTTTGAGAGATACCCAGATTAGATGTTACCCACAAATATTAGGCATTGAAATTTAAATGGATAAAATAGCTTCTAGATGAAAAAGAGAAAAATCAAGAATACCTTTACAGTTGAAGCAGGGAGGTGGATCCGACATGTACATCTCCACTATGGGCAGCGCTGTCCAGAGTAAAATGACGAAATATAGTCTGCTCATGACTATTTATTTTGTTTGGTCTCCATTCCCAGCCAACCATCTCTGTCAGCTCCAACTTTTATATTGTGTGGAAGTGTTGTATGCCCATCTATCTGACAAATTACATTGTTATTTTATTGATAAGATGACCCTTTAGAAAGAGATCTAGAAAGAAAAGCAGAAGAGAATGCGGTGCCTTGGATATGCAAGACTATAACCATAATGAGTGAACTTGTTGGCTTTTTTAAGATGACTTATGAAGTAATGACAAAATTAGTCCATGCTGGATGAAGGAAGGCATGGGCATTGGCATTGCCAATCCTTCAATGACGAAAAATGAAGTGGAACGTCTAGCCACTCTCTTCCCAATTGTCTATTTGTAAAAAATGCAACCTGACACAAATCGGCAGTCAGATCCTGAAGTTTATTGTTTACAGCGTCACTCAGGCATTATCTAGACCCCTTTCAGTAAGAATGTTACTTGCCCACCAGGTCACCAGTGTGGCTCATACAATATTACTCATGGTGGCAGGGTCCCTTGGGGACGTTATTGCTTGTGTCAAGTGTTGGTTTAGCACGACACCTCATGGGCAATTGGGCTGTGGAAGGGACTAGGCTTGTCACACCTCTGCAGCTCCTCAGGATTCAACAACAAGTGCACAGGAATGGCATTTGTACAATGCTCAAACAAGATCATCATTATTTGTTTTGTCCTGGAAACAATATGAATAACTATGGATAAAAATATTTCAATGTTTTTTTCTGTGTGATATCTTTATTTGTTGTGAATAACGGGAGATATTATCAAGACTACAATCATGTATCATGAGACATTAGGTGGTAAGGGAAACTTTTTCCTGTTGTTGACCAGAACTTCCCAGTATTTCAGATAGATGGTATGCTACAGCCTCATTCAATATGAACACTGAGTACAGGGATTGACCATAAAAATCGCTATATTTTACACATACGTGTTATGGAAGAAGGCTTCCTTTGGCAAGCCTTTGGGAGCTATCACAGCAAGTTTTTGGTTTAAGCAAATATTTCCCAGAGGTGCTCTATTCAATAATATTATCATTCAGGAAAGACAGTGGAAAATTTAATTTCATTTTTTTCAACCCAGATCTGTTATTTTTGGAACTGGATTTATGACAATTTCAAACAATATATTTATGGCCAAGAAAATTTGTCCTTTTTCAAAATTTGTAATGGGGCTTCTTAATAATTGCATCTTTGCCCTCATTGTTGGGTTGAAATTTAATAATATGGATAATGTTATTCTCAAGTATTTGAAAATACCTTATTGGGTATGTTATGCTGTGGTGTGTGTTCTCCAACTCTTAGTTTTAATGGAGGAAGAGGGTTTTTTATCATGGTGCACATTCATAAATTTCATAAAAACCTTATAGGTCTGCTGTCTTCTTTTGCTATCAGCTGCTTGCTGACAACTCAGGAACACCAAACAAGGCTAGGTGTAACTTGTCTCTTTTTATTTCTGGCACAAGGGATAAATTTGAGGTTTTATGTTATTAGGCCCTTATGTTTTGGCGAAAAAAGTATGGTATCATGCTGATAAGGCCAGATTTCACACAATGTTCCACCAATCACTTGTATTTGCAATAGGTTCATTGACAGCAGGTTCCTATATCTGTACTTCAGGCAAAGTTATGACCTCGTCTGGATACCAGTGCAAATCAGTACCATATAGGATCAGTACGTCCATGGTTTGCATGTATGACATCGATTACCTTGGAAACTACAGAGGATGCCGAGATGGATCACATCTCGAGAATTGTGGTGAGTAATATCCTGTCATGACTGGGTCTCACCTTAACTCAATTGACACAATTTTCCATGTGTGAGCCAGTCATGCGCATATATAATTCTGTCACATCAGATGCATAAGTTTACACGTTAAATGATAATGTCAACAACAGTTGATGTGCTTCGAAATACCACAATGACTGATTCATTTTCCTTGCAACCCAACCTGTCATCCAGATATCTGCATACATTAAGCATCAGCAGACGTAACCTTGTTTCAGGTCAACAGGCCAACACCCAAGTCCTTTCTTTTTCAAAAGCTTCTTGAGCAATGATGCAGAAAGCACAGTCTCTCTACCGACCAACCTATTGATCTGGTGACCTTAGGAATTTGGTCTAGGTCATCCATCTTCTAAGCTGACCAAGTCCTGATTGAGGCCTATTACCATGTACAATATTAAAGTCATAACTTAAATTCTGAATTACAGTGCAGGTTCATCAAAGTCACCTTGTGACCGGTTAATTATGACTAAGGTCACCCATCTTTACAAGACCTAACCCTGGATAAGGACTATAATCCCGTGTAATATACAGGTCCCATCATAAAACGTTTTAAGTTATTGTGCAAAAACCAAAACTTACTATCATACCTCGGTGACCTTGAAAGTACGCTCATGGTCAACCACCTTCAGACTTTACCTAGCCTGTATACTGGAATGTATATCTGGCCACTATCAAAGTTCTATCTGAGAACTTCTTCAGTTGTGGTCCAGAAACCAAAGTCTCTCTACCAACAGACAGGCCAACTTACATGAGCAAAGCTGTGTGCCCTGTCTTCTTCAAAGGTGGCCATAAACACAAAGTGTAATAAACAAAATACTCAAATCAATCTATCTATGGTTCATAGCAAATCCTGTCGGTGTATAAACCTATTCAATGACTTGTCAATATTGTTATATTGGTTTCAAAATTTAGACAATTCTATGCCTTAACCCCGAAATAAATTAATAAATGGGTGAACATACGTAAACATTTCAAACTTTGTATCTAAAATTTAATACCCTGAGAAATTGATTCCATGTATTTATTCATTTACCTTCTTCATGAGGCAAAAAACAAATATACTTTATGACAAAAAGGGCCAAAGTACAGAATGAGTGCCTTGAATTTAAACTTGAGCACCATGTAACCATTCAAACTGACACCTTGGATACACCAGGTAAAATATCGAACTGTATACTTGATACAATTTCAAATTTAGGCCAGTATGTTCTGGGGAAAAAAGTCTGTAGTTTCTGAATAATTTTTCAACGTTGAAAGCACCAGTTTAAAACTAACAGTTGCATTTCATGGATGACTGTCTGTCTGTCTCAAATCAGGAGTGTAATTTACTTTTTTACCATGGGTATTGGAAGATGAATGTTGATGTTTAGGTAATTATTGAATCGGTACATTCTTTCATATTGAACTTTACGCTCATTGTTTAATTGACATTAATTAGTATGGTTAATGATTTCTGAACAATTTGATGCAGTAAAAAAACTACTTACCGGGAGGGACTCTATACTGCTCACAGAAATATTTTCGCTCACTCTTTCTTTATGTATAGAATAGCTATGTCCAGCATCTGTCTGTCTGTCTGTCTCTCTGTGTCTCTCTCTCCCTCCACATAAACATATATGTATGTATGTATGTATGTATGTATGTATGTATGTATGTATGTATATATATTGTTACGAGATGGCTTTATCTAGCACGTCTTGTGCCAACCTGGCCCTCAATAACAGAAAGAAAATAGAAACGCTACACGTTTACTGCCCTGAACAGAACACAAAGACAAAGCTTTTTGTTCAAATATATATTGACTCACATTTTACACAAAAAAACACAGCACGATGGAAACTGGCAGTTCGTCTATAATGTCCGTACACAAAGTGGTTGGCCGGGTCTGGTGTCCTGGCTTGTCCAATCGACCTCTAGGCTGCAACTCAGAATCAAAGGGCAGTATCAGAAAAATAAAATAAAACCTAGAGCATTATCTTGTAATTTTGTAAAAACCCGTTTTACATGGTCAGACCCAAACTGTGGTTTTAGTTTTTTTCCAATTTTCTGGTCTTATCAACCACCAAAAATAAGATGTATTAATCTACAGGATTTGCTGTGCAATCTCACGACAAACACTTGACAAATAGTACACAAAACCCCGCATTGGAGAGCTAACAAAGCTCTGAAATATATATTTACACTGGTTTCCTCATCAAAACTGGATACATCATTTAATCAGTGAACCGCACAAGATTCACTGATACAATATTGGAGCACACAAGTGCTCAAAAATGGCTTAACTCGAAGCCTACCTTACTGAATTGGGGAAACACACAAGATTCCCAGAACAAAATAAACTGGAGCACACAAGTGCTCAAAAATGGCTTAACCACAAGCCAAAATTATGTCAATTGGTGGATTATACAAGATCCACAATAATACATATATATTGGAGCATACACAAGCTCTCAACTACTCAATACTTACTTTGAATGCCTGGCCGCAGCAGCAACACTACCAATAATTTAACTTTGCACCCCGTTCACAATGCTCACGGATCAGACATTTCGGATGTCTGACCCCAAACAGCAGTACACAGCCCTTTTTATTTGGGAGAGAAAGCCTAATCCTGTCCCCACCGTGATCGCCTTTCACTCACTGAGCCCAACAGTAAACCAATCAAAACCAAGCAAGATCGGCGATCACTCAACACTTCCTGGCATGCTGACACTTGGCATTTTAACTGTTTCAAGTTCAAAATGTGCTTGCTGCAGCTTCATTCCGCTGCCACAATATACATTTTACACAACAAATTTAACTTTATGGTTTTAAACTTATCACCACATAACAATATATATATATATATATATATATATATATATATATATATATATATATATATATATATATATATATATATATATATATATATATATACATATATATGTGTGTGTTATGTGTGTGTCCAACTGAGACTGCGTCATAACAAGCGTGGGAACAGTTTGGATGTCACACAGATTCGGTAAAACAGATCTCACACTTCCAAGGTTGCGTCCTCAAATTTCCAAATTCACTTTTGAATGACTAAACTTATCATTTTACAGCAAGTGCTGTTTGTCCAGAGTTGTACATCAAGTGCCCTGGAAGTTACTGTATACCTGTCTCTAAAGTCTGTGATGGGACCTGGGATTGCCCAGTGAAGGAAGATGAAATTGAATGTGGTGAGTCATTGTGGGTACACTGTACCGATATCAACTACAAGTTTCACACAATATCTCGGAAACACCAGTCGGATGGATAGCAGATGTATGTCGCTGTAACATTAACTGACAGTAGCATTTTTAAAACATCTATCTTGTAGAGCTACCGTCTTTTGAAGCTATATTTTAATATTAAGCTATTCTTTTGCATTGTGGGTATTACCATAGAGAGCAGCTGTATGGGTGTGAAAGTACTTGTGATGATTGCATTGGACGTTTTGAATGTGACAATTAAACTGTAAGGTTTACTGCTTTTGATAAATGGTGTTTTACAGATAAATTTAAATGTGAGGGATTGTACAGATGTAAAAGACACAGGAACTGCGTTATCTTGGAACAAGTGTGTGATGGGAGTATAGACTGTTTACATGGAGATGATGAACAGCTCTGTAGCATCACATGTCCTAGAGAGTGTTCCTGTAAAAGAACTGATTTCAACTGCAGTCATATCACTTCTGGCAATGTATCGTCAGTGATTATGGGATTGGGTGCAGATGCTAGGCGAATAGTCTCCACTTACAATAATATTACAGTGCTTGAACACGTCTGGGAATATTCTTACCTGTTTGCCTTGAACTTGTCGCATAACAAAATTAAAATAATACAATCTGGAATATTCTCCTATTCATCAAATCTGCGTAAACTTGACCTGAGTTACAATAATCTTCTGAAATTACAGAATGCAACATTTCTTGGTCTGGATCGGCTTGATACCTTGAAAATTGCAGGCAACCCATTCCTTGTTATGATAGAAGATGGAGCTTTCGATGGACTTGCATCATTGCACAATTTACAGCTAATTCGCCACTCCTTAGGAACATTAATAAATGACCAGTTTAGGGGTTTATCATCCTTAAAGAAACTATATATAAAATGGAACAAAATACATACCATACAGCCTGGGGCATTCCGTTATCTTTTACGGCTAGAGGAATTGGATATATCTGGCAATGACATTATTAGTTTTGACAAATTCATATTTGCAAAGCTGACGAACATGAAGATATTGATCACCTCTGATTATAAGTTTTGTTGTGTGGCACCTCAATCGCTCAGAAAATGCTTACCAGAGGCTGACGTGTTCTCTAGTTGTTCTGACCTCATGGCCAGTGAAACCTTGCGAATTTTACTCTGGATCATGGGAATTCTGTCTCTTGTCGGAAACTGTCTCGTTATTGCTGTCCGAGCCAGGTCTACAGGACAGAATCGGGTTCATTCATTCTTGATTTCAAACTTAGGTGCAGCAGATATGGTAATGAGTGTTTATCTTTTGACTATAGCTATCGCCGATCTTGCATATAGGGGTCGCTACATTGAACATGACAAGAAATGGCGGTCATCCTCAATTTGCAGCCTCGCGGGAATAGCAGCATCAAGCTCAGCTGTTGGATCGCTTTTTATGCTTCTGGCCATTACCTTGAATATATTTAATGTCATAGTATTTCCCTTCAGTAGCTTCAGATTACGAAAGAGAGGAGCTGTCGCTTTGGTAGTTATGGTATGGCTTACAGCTATTGTAGTAGCTATGTTCCCTGTCACGTATTATCCGTACTTTATGGGAAAATACTATGGACGTTCCACAGTATGCCTACCACTTCATATAACCTCTGAGAGATATACAGGCTGGATGTATTCCTTTTTGTCTATGTCCATAGTTCCAGTAATTGCCACCCTGACGTTGCTGATATCTTATTCATGGATGTATATATCTATTCAAAAAACTAGTGTGTCTGCAGGCAAGAAGTCACATAATGTCCATGTATTTCGTCAAATGGTTTTAATTATTGCGACAGATATGTGTTGCTGGATGCCAGTCTGTATTCTTGGTAAGTATACATTAAAATGGTGTCTCTGTTGTCCACAGAGATGTTCCATATTGATTATAAGTAGCCTGTTATAAAGCAATTAAAGTTTCTTAAAAATAATGATTGTAAAATATTTTATTAAAACCAATAAAATCATTCTTTGACACCTTTCTCCTTCATGCAAAATGTATATTTTATTTTGGGCAAATCATGTACATGTTAGTTATGCCAATCTCCAACATCCACTGTTATCTGCAGTATCATTTTACAGGATTATGTCCATCACCTCCTATTTGGCCCCAAGCCTGTTGGATATTCTCATCATAACTTTAAATATGGTTAATGGTCATTTAGCCATCCCGATGTTACATCTGCTTCCTGGCAATCGCAGAGTGTAGTTATATTTCGTTCGTGCTCTCACCACCCCCTCCTCCCAAGAAACACATCTACAAGAAAGTTTAAATAGGTGTGGCACACAATCATTCTCTTTGCCTAATTTTGGTTCCCAAAATTTATATATTTCTTTCTTATTTTTGTTAACCATAATCAGTAAAAGCCAAAATAAATTACAAAGTAGGCTTAACAGTCAATTTTTTGGCTTAACCCTCAGGCGGCCAAGCTGTTGTAAATACTTAAATGACCGAGTGGGGTCATTTCTGACCCCATTATACTTTATAAAGAAATACGTTGTTTTTTACATTTCATTTCTTTATTTATGATGGCATTAGTACTTCCATTATCTGGGGTTGACATTATAAAATATTCTGATGTATCCATATTATGATGTTACATGACATATTATGATTTAATGTGCAAAGTGATTCTAAAACACAAATCCCATAAGAACAACAGTATGTTTATTCAGACAATACTTGTGTGTTATATCTTGCAAACACTCCTTGTTTGTAAGTGTTTAGTGTAATAAACTGAAAACAAGCTAAGTAGATTACAAAGTATTGAAAATTTGTGAACATTTGCAAAGTATTTGAAAATTTGTGTCAAGACTAGATGTTTAGGCATGAAACGTTACTGTGAAGTCACAGCAGTGAGATGAATTGCACACTTAATCACAGTCTTTGAGATTCAGTGGTGCACCACAAGAAACATTTCAGGCACAGTTTTTGAGGTCCAGTGGAACGTAAGGTACTCCCTCGGAACAGTCCTCACAAAATCTGTTGGTGGCGATGTTCTGGACACACTGGCTTGTGACAGGTAGCATATACATGGGATCCTTTTCTGTCAGTGTCATGAGGGTAGAACAAACAGCGTTTGCGTTTGCAGGGCACCACAGCAACTCTGGGATATATTGTCAACCAGGCCTTTGGCATGCATGCAACTTTCAGCATTTAAATGCTGCTTGATGGAATAGCAATAAGGCATCTTTTGAAAAAAAATCATGTTATTAGTCGACATTTGTATGATATATGTGGCATTGTAAAAGCATATCTGAGGTAAATCTCCCTTGTAGCCAAGTCATCTATCTTTCCTTTGATACCAAATTCCAACTTACCGCCATTTTCCAGGAGCACATGGGCAGAGGTACGATGTATAAAAAATATGCAGATGTGCAATTTTGCATTTATCCTGATATGATTTTGTTGCATGAAATTATTGTACTCTTTGGAACATATAGTTTCTTTTGAGAGCCTTTTTGGCTTTGGCTAAATATTTGTTCAGAATAAAATGCTAGGAGCCTGGAAAAACCAATTTCTCACAAAGAACATATCATCAGCAGTCTTGTCGCTTTGCCAAAACATAGCTACCATGCTATGGTATTGCATCAAATATAAAAAATACAGGGCTTTTCAGTGAATGGGTAAACGTGTACCAGATGAAATATATAAGGATACACTTTACACATATCCAAGTTTGTTAAATTTTGGAAGCACATCCTTTGCATTTGCATCTAAACATGCCACTAATCATATTGTGCAGAGTGATGTAAGACAAGTTGTTTTCCCAAATATTGCAACTGGTATGGTAGTACCATTGGTATGGGGGTGTCCGTGTACGCGAGAACACACACACAAAACTGTTACATCTTACAGATTAAAACTCAGAAATCTTCTAAAAATTGTAACAGGTCAAAGATATTTAGGTGCAATGCAATTCATTATCTGCCTGACTGGTTTTGCTATTTTGGGATTCATAGTCTTGAGAAGCTGTTTAACGTAGATTCCTATCTTGTTCTGGATCAATATTCAGGACTTGCATCACTCGGAGGAAATGTTCATCTTCCTAGAGAAATATATGCCTGGTTTGTGGTATTTATTGTACCAATCAACTCTGTGTTGAACCCGTTCATCTACACAGTATCACCTATTCTTCAAAAGGAAAGGTAAATAAGCCAATTTATTTATCTGTCTATTTTTGGACCATTTTGTCATTTGTAGACTTATGTATTTGAGAGATATTTCGCATAATTCAGAGTAGAACAAAGTAACGTCTGCTCATCGTGGAAAAATGTATTGTTGGAGAAACATTTGATGCTATCTTTAGTTCATGCCTATATCAAACATGACAACAGTACGAATTGTTTGTTATTTTGTTCTATGTGCCGTCTGTCACTACAGCTGGCTTAACTGCTTGAAAAGCTGTACATTTCCTGAAAGGTAAATGCATGTTCATCTAACAGAAAACATTTATAATGTGAAGCAAAACGCTCTAAATATCTATTTGTACTAAATCAAAGGCAATGTTAACATGACGGATCACACAACTCAATTGGTTAATTCATTGCTTTCTTTTCATGTTGAGTCTCTAAAACAGGAATGAAACTTCATCATGTTAGTGGTGTCTCACAGAACTAGTTTTAAGATCCAATGACTAATGTATTAAAATGTTTGACTTTTGCCATTGTTACAATATTTGTTTCCAAATGGCTATTAAAATTATAGCAAGGGATCTTCAGCTTTATCTACCCATTTACAATAAACAATGATTTTGGGGTGTTGCACAGGTCAAGCATATTTTATTTTCTGTATGCTAAGTCATTCACAATTTTATCACAAATGTTACCCAAAAAGTTCTCAATCAAAGAGTCCAGAAGTTCAAAGGGATAAAGTTAAAGCCGTAGGACATTTTGCTTGAGTTATGTTTTGTGATGTTCATCTGTCACATTAATTACACAATGGTAAATTGCATTGGATCAAATTGTTAGTGGATCCACTAGCTACTGTTTCCTTTTCAAGCAAGTCTATTCCGAAAATCCATGAAGAATACGTATATGAAATGTATGTGCATGTAAATGGCCATGCGCTATGATTATCAAATCTATATAAGTGATGTAATGGATGTTTTACATGTAGCATCTCAACAAACGTATTGGCAGTGACACTAAAAGAAATAAATAAACTTCTTTGATATTAAATTGTTTGAAACAAATAATTTTCAACACCTTTTTTTCCAACTTGGGAGTCCATCTTGAAATAATATATCAAACGTTTGTACAAATAGTAATCAAATAGGACAATGGCTTCATATTTGTGAGGGTTTATTTTTACAACCTGGTCACCAGAGAATCATTTCAGGATTAAAGCCCCCTAAAGATAGTTTTAGGTGTTATAAATTTAGACACATTGGTATATGTCCTGTGAATTGACACCTTAATTGGATTTTCTTCAATAAGGCGTTTCTGTGTTTGAAGGTTATGTAAAAGTATTTGTCCATGCACAATGGGAAATGCCTCCTATAACCAATCTACAAATACCAGCATGACAAGACCTTTTAACACCGAACAAGGTATGCAATATGACCCCCGTCTACAACTTAGTTTTGCCAGGCACCTGCCATTTACATGATGCATTTTGATGGCTTCGTCGCGATCATTCATACATCCTGTATTATCCATTATACAATTCGGAAATGTACCATCCTGTGTAGCACAGAAAAAAGCTGTCCTGCAGTCCACTCAAATGCATGTTTTGTTAACTCGCAATGTATATGATCAACTAATGCACATATTTCCCTTTGAATCACAAAGTAGAATATGTGCATTCTAAATTATCGATGCCCTTTGAATCAAAAAGTGAAATATATGCAATGTAAGTAATCCATTCCCTTTGAATCAAAAAATGAAATGTATCTACCTCTGTGTTACCATTTGTCGTAGTAATCACATTTGCATATAAGTTGCACATTTTAGGTAGATGCATGCTTTTTCTGTTTGCAGAAAGACTTTCACTAAAAGAATGGCAGAACACAGAATGGTTAAATACATTTGTTTGAAGTAGACATATGCTGCTAAGTATTCATACGATGTACGGACTTATGAATACAAATCTGAGAGTGTGCACCTGATACCTCTCGAGACCAATGGTTAGGAAAGTAATGCAAATATATAAAATCTGTAACGTAAAGAATTTCAGGTTTTGTCACTTTAATGTATTATACCTTTTAGCCATTTATGTTAACTTGCATGAATTATATCATGTAAAATAATGTGTATCTGTATCAAAGAAAACTTTATTTGTCTTATACACTTTGCCTATTTCCAGTGGCAAATACAAATAAGAATTTGTTCATTGTAAACTGTGCACATGATGCCTCGACGCTTCGTGACTATATGAAGCAGAATCAGTTATCAAGCAGAGATGTTGCCTTCATTACGATGAGCATATGCAAATCCTTGCACAGACTGGAACAAGTAGGGTTCTACCCACTGCTTTGTGATGACAATATCTTGGTGCTCTATTACACCAAAGTAAGTAATGTGGTTACAATAAGATTTTAAAGATTGAATACCATCACTTGGAGTGTATGAAGAGCATGTACCACTTTATTCTAATGGAATTTGTCATTAACTGAAAATATTATGGACACTAGGTAGGTCCGCTGACCGCCCATGGTAAGAGAACCTGAACACATCACTATAATATCTAAATCCATAGTGCATGTACACCCATACTCTTTTATCAACAATTTATGTAATGGGAACGGTAACCAGCAGATGGCAGCTCCAAGTAATTATACCTGGTATCTAACTGTTACAGATGCTGCCATCTGGAAGATAAACAAAATTAGCTTGTCCTACAGGTTTGTCGTTTCCAAAAGGAAGCTGTGTGTCATCAGATTGTTCCCTGTGTAACTTGCCCATTGAATGGAGCAGATCTTTAATTCACATTTGCTCCTTTGTACTAGTACAAAACGAGATGGATGCTATTTTTGTTTTCTTTGTCAAAGCTCTAAGCACGCGTCTCATGCAAATCCATTAGCTATTCCAGTATTTCGTATTTATGATCTTAGCAATGATTGTTACTGGCAGGGCATGTGTGTTTGACTTTTGAAAACATAGTATGAAGTGACCCTAAAATGGTTACTACAAATAAATTTTCCCCCTGCCTTTTCTTCATTCCTGGACCAATTAACATGTTTATTTTTTCCCAGTTGCTGTTATTGAAGCATTCGACACAAATGTACTGCTGTTTGCACTCAGTGGTACGAAAGATATGTAAGAATACACTACCCGGCACATCACGATATCAGTGCTTATATTAGAACTTTTGGTCACTGGGGAGGCCGAAAACCCTTTTCTTATCTTGTCACGTCAATGTTTCTGTTTTTTATGTTCAAAACCTTTATTTTACAGGGTCCTGTACCGGCATTGTGCCGTGCTTCAGCAACTGCTTCAGCCACCAATTCCAGTGAATGCATCTTGTCCTTTGGAAGACTCCTAACCATAATGCTTCATGCTGTGCAGTACCAACGAGATCAATGTTCTTCACACAAAACATGTCTCCACCTTCAGGAGTCCATTTGATTTAGGTCCTCGTTAACATTTGCATGCGTGCAAGTTTGCATTGATGTATACTTTGTTCCCGTTATACATGTTGCAAGTTTAATTCCCCTCACAGAGAATCGTTTGTATACAAATGTGACATTATAATGTCACAAATTTGAACACAAACACACTTACAAAGCCTTTAGTGTCTCTTGCTAATCATGCATAGAGAAAAAAAAACGAATATGTGCGTCAGTATTACTGGCATATACTTACAGCCTACATAGCCCACAGGGCTTGGTGTACATTCATTTTCAGGTACATGATGCACACATATAGTATATATAATTTGTATCTTGGCACGATATGTTCAATTTTTGACTTGTTTATGTAACTGGGGTTTGCAGCGGTATGTAAAAGCAACATGGTATGCCTACTGAACGTCATAAAGGGGCGTTCAGTTCTTTCCCCAAAGGTCTTGTACAATGCATTTTTGAAACAGCAGAGTCATGTTTCCATGCAACCAAACAGACCTGCACTAAACCTTTCAATAAACGTCAGAACATTACCTATCTACTGAATTTATGTAAACGGTTAAACTTGTATATGCCGTGTATTGCTCTGTTTCTTGCCCGAATAAAACTGGAATATCACAAAAGGCGTAACAGTAGTGGTGTGTTGGAATATTGATTGAACATGAGAAACATTTGTGTCAGGGTAAGGATGCTAAGACAGAATGATTTCTGCGTGGAAAAAATTAATGAAAAATTACCAAATAAATAAAATTGGAAACCTTGTCCTTTTGTAAGTGTGGAAAACATGACCTTTGCTATTCACTTTTCAGCACAAGCAGGGAGTACATAAAGTTGTGAAGCTTAGTTGCATGAACCTTACAGTCTGGCAGACTGTGATTGCACTGACGTAGTGGATTCTTTTGGAGGGGAATGTTTCGCCATGATTAGGTTAATTGATGTTCATGAAGGCCTTTTGTGCATATCGAGATACATAAGTTAAATAGCGGAGATGCACAGTCGGCATGTTGGATTTATCAGCAACAAAGCATGCAGGTCCCGTGGTATGATTTATCACCTGACGTGGTAGCATCTGTATAGGAATACAGTCAGGCTGCGTGTACCAGGTATCATCCGTTTGTGGTCACTTGCAGGATTTACAAGGCTGGCAGAGAGGCAATCATAGTATATGTCACCAGGATATAAAGAAAATTAAAAAAAACGAATTTACACCGAACAATGAGTAAATAAGACCGTAATCATATGCATGTGATACCAATCATATGAAACTTTAATAAAGAAACGTGCAAATTATAGACATTAATAACACAATTCATAAATTTATAATATTTATTCGTATATCCATATGATGACACACGTATTTGGAGTAATTTGTCATTTTTTGTTCATTTTGGTGAAAAGAATTCAGAAATCTTGTGTTGTTTTAGTGTCTATTCATATGATCACGCACGTATTTTTACTAATTTGTCATTTAATTGTCATTTTGGTGAAAAGAAATCTTGTGTTGTTTTAGTGTCTATTCATATGATCACGCACGTATTTTTACTAATTTGTCATTTAATTGTCATTTTGGTGAAAAGAAATCAGAAGTCTTTTTTGTTTACTGCGTCAGATTTTATGTTGTTGAATTGTTCCTCAATGTGCCAAATTGTGGCAACGCCGTCGCCACAAATCCGCATTTCATTCTAAAAATAGCCGCAACGTGGTCAGAGAAGCTAGCGCCTCAGTTGTAGATACCTGCGGCAGTTTGATATTGTCAATGTCAGACTGCGTTTCGTTATCACTGTCATTCCGTTTCAACTGAAATTATTCCTAAATGTCTTCCTAAGTCATTTCTTTTGCACAAGCAATGTCATGATACTTCAGTGACAATGATTTCGCCACACAAGGCATATACGGTTTGGAAGGCAATTGTATGTATTGATACGAGCTACTTGCATAATGGCACCTCAATCGTCACTGTTTACCCTTAAAACCCCTGCTCCCACCCACACGATATCTCAAATGTTTTGATTTGACATGTCAATTCGCAATCTGTGTCTTGAAATATTGTATGTATTTATTCACTCCATGGTAGCTGATCTCAATACAGTATTTAACGTAAACCGATAATTATGTGGAACACCTCATGTTTGTTGAATACTATGACGCCTCTATTAAAACATCAATTATGCTTTCCTAAAACAACTGGGCCCGTATGCATAAAGGGGGTGTAACTTATCCATGGTATAACTTAAAACAGTTTTAGTTACCCCTCAGTTCATGGTGTAAGAACATTGGTATGCATAAAAGCTGATGTAGTTATACCCGGGGTAACTAATCTATGGTGCAGTTACACCACTGTATAACTGAAGACCTTGGTACAAGTTTTAACCCCTTTTCCTGACACTGGCCAGCTGACCTGTCCCAGAGAAGCACAGTGAGGACAGTCCTGTGGCTGTTGTCCCCTTTAATTGACAGATTGCATTACGTTACGAGGGGCGCAAGAGGCTTCACATTTATGTCTTTCAAAATGAAAATGAGTGTATGCACAGTGGTGAATAATGGAAATATTACTGATTTTATATCTGAAGATGATAAACTATAAACTTTTATGTGTGTATATAATCCTCAAAGTATGTCTGTGTTATGGATAACATGATGATGTGAGTGATGACTGTAATTTCAATGGAACATTCAAATTTCTATCTACCCGTTATAACCCCTTTTTTCCAAGTCCAGGTACCACAACATCAATGGCTGTACAATGGTAAAGGCAAAGCTTTTGATCCTTTGACAAATTGTCACATAAATAACAGTTTGTTTGATCAGAAAATACACTTCTGTGCATGATCTTTCATTAAATGCACAGTTTGTATGCGCACTTTTTATTTTATTAAGCCGGAAAAAAGAGATATTTCACTTATTATACTGTGGCATAACGAGACCACCTGAAGCAAATAGCAGCCTTATTAATGCAGGCCCTTCAGTCAATGTTTTGTATTGAAAATGTTTAGTTTTTTTTTTTTTTTTGGTTGTTGAACGTGCAGACTGTAGACTCTAGTGTTAAAAATGTTTTCATTCTACAGGAAAGATTCTAATATTATTGTAAAATATCTGAGGAAATGTCACACATTTCGCAATAATATCAGAAACATTGTCAAAGAAGGAAAAGTATGCTAACACTTAGAATATGTCGACGCAGGCAAGGTCATTTGATGGTTCACGCATTTGAAATTTATTTGCCAAACAGTTTGCTGTGATCATTTGTATGAGTGAAAGCATAATCTGTGTTTTATATGTCGCATGAACTGTATGCTTAACTCAGGTAAACACATGATTGGCACATGTGGTACTATTAATTTTGTATTGTACCACAGAAAATAGGGTTGATGGACATATGTCTCCTGATAGTGGAGGTAGAGTGTGTTTATAATGTTCCAAATTCATAAATATCACAAAAACGATATAGGCCTACTTTCTTCTTTTGCTGTAAACTTAGCTGACTGACAAGTCGGGAAAACTGAAAAATGATAGGCCTACTAGGTCTCTTTTTATTTTTGGCAGAAGTAATACAAATTGTATTTGGGTGGTTAGGCCTATACGTTTTGGAAACACTAGTCGGTAGTGAATGAAGAATATTTCAAAGGTTGAGAGGACCGGTTTAAAAGTAACAGTTGCCTTTTATGGGTGACTGCCTGTCGCAAGTCAGGAGTGAAATTTGTTTCTTTACATTGGTATTGGAAGTTGGATTGTGATGCTTTGGCAACTCTGCAATCTCTTTGCTGTCACTGTTGGGTTTGGAATTTGTGATATTTTTGGATCATGTTTTTCTGTACTATTCAATAAAAAAGGTTTACAACGATAATTCAATTTGCATTGAATGTTTGTAAATATTGTTTAAAGGTGTTTTATTTGAACTCTCATGTCATATTATGATAGGTGATAAGTAGTCCCCCACCAGGAACTGGAAGGGGACTATTAAGTGTGCGACTTGTCTGCTCATCTGCCCGTCCTTGCGCAGGGGCTATCTTTGCCATATTTCCTATACCATTGGTCCCACGCAAACATAATTTTGCGTGTATACACTTCCTTGAATAGCGGAGTGTCATGCGCCAAAATTGAGTCAGTGTGAATTATTGCCCGACATTTAACCCCATAAGAAGTTTTGGCTTGTGCAAGCCATATTTCTTAACTATACTTACAAGACATCTACCGCACAAGTTAACAACCAAGTTGCATTTAGCCAGACAGAGTGACTAAGTAGCAGGTAATTTTTTATTTTTAAAATGATTGAATATTCAAGTAAATGTATTTGTTAACAAAGCCTCGCCAAAAAACCTTCATCTTGCATATGAAAAGTAATGCGGAATTGGGTGACTGTGACCTTGATCTTTGGCCTCTGATATTATTTTAGTTTGCCCAAGCCATACTTCATATACGGTAACATGTACACCTATGATTGTGTGTTGACACATTATAGGTTAGGGGTGTGTTGCACACCAAAACTGGGTCAACTGTATCACCTATTCTCCGGCGGGGGATTATGTATTGCAATGCAATACTTGATCTTGTTGAAAGTGACGTTTACTGTGACATTATTCAGCAACTAGTGACATTAATTTACTGATATTGTTTTAAAGAATATTACATATCATATGGATATTCATATTTTAGTTGATATTTTAAGCAAAACATGGTGCTGAAAAGTTGAAAAGATCATTTTTGTTCTTTGCAGTGAATTGAACTGTTGGTAAAAACGTGTTACTGGTCCGGTATTTTAACAGTTAGGTGGTATTTATGATGGCTTTCATTTGTTAAACCAGGCAAAGTTAAAATCTTTGTTTGATTTTGTTTTCACTCCAAGCAATTTTTTCCATGAAAGTAAAAGAATAGTGGCTTCATGTATGCCTTGATGAGCGCAAGAACAGATTTGCAATAAAATATTTAGTTTCAAGGAAACGATCATTGTTTTACATGCTAGTCATGGATACAGTGTGGATTTCTGTAATTGCAGTATTTTCGTGTGTAGATTTGCAGTAGAGCAAACACATTTAATATTCAAATAGTGCGTCCATTTCGCATGTTTGAATAATGTTCACACAGTACAATTTTTTTTAAAAAAAGTAACAGCACAAGGTATAAGAAATGGAGCTGATCTTCCGTACTGCTTGTATCACCATTTGGCATTTTACCATATCTAAATCCTCCCTAAATGTACAGTGTATGATTTATTCCCTCGTATGCAAGGAAATTGACTTCCACTGGGACTTACACCTCCGTTAAACTATCCCCCTGGCAGGTTTAGAAATCTGGGGCAGTGAAAGCCCATTTACACCATGGATTAAGCTATACTCCTTTCTTGCATACGGATTCTTAAACCAGGTGTAACTTTGCACCAGGGGTAACTTTGCAATGCCTTTTTGCATACGATTAGACTTTACACCATGGTTGTTCCCTGGAATAAGCTAAACCACAGCTAAACCACCTTTATGCATATGGGCCCAGGACATCGTCTGCATTCTTGTGACTATTATTGTTTCTCTCACTGATTTAGTTTACAAGCTAAATTGTTCATACGACTGTGAAAACTTTATCGTCAGCTTGCATGATCAGCTGTCTGTGATTATTGCCATCTCTAAAAGGACTTTAAATGCTTTCAATGCTTTTCTTTACTACAGGTTCAAACAGTATGCTAAAAAATCATTATATTGTTTTGACTTGATGAAATGTGCATGGGTATTACAAAACTGCAGGTGTCTACATTGCATGTACATATCAGCTGCATGTATGCCTGTAATTATGGTCTGTTTCATCATCATCAAATTAAGTCTGACGATTAGTTGTATGCATGTTACCTCTAAGTCCTTATGCTGAGAGGATTCAACTCCTGGCAATCCTCATATTTCTTCATATGTGCGCAGCCCAAAATATTGTATTTTTGGTGCTCCTTTCAACATTCATTGAAACTTCTATAGTTATTTGGTCATTTTTTATATTTTACACGCTTTTTACTTATCTTTATGCAACGACATTGCCCATGGTGTCACTAGCAATGCATGGTTAACTCGACACGTCGGCGATTTCTTTTCCTATGCTGTCTTAAATATATACAATTGATACTACAGTTTAAAGATGCATACATCCAGTAATGTACGTTGACGTATATCAGTGTCCAACAAATATAATTTCCCTTCTCTTCCAAGACCATCCACAATAGGTATATGTTTACAACAGTACAGAGCTGTGATTTGCCAATTGGATAATGCTATTTGTGTCTTGGATATGAACATGCACATCCCTATGGTTAAACATCACGATGAAGTAGTTTTCTCTTTCTGCGTTCTAACATTCCTGCCCCTATACCGGTTCTTATAGTTTTTTGCAACCTGTACCATATATTAATTTTGTACAAAGCTTTTTGTCTGATATTCCCCCAAAACCCAGCGCCATCTGACAATGCCCTGCAAACATTTTTAGTCTGTCATGCTAACATATGCAGCTTTAAAAGTGAAGGTAAACTTGACGAACTTCACCTCTTCGCTGAGGCTGAGAAAATTGATGTTATTACTGTCTCTGAAACTTGGCTCAACACTAACTCTCCTAATCATCGGTTGACTATAGATGGTTTTCAGCCTCCCTTACCAAAGGATCGAGAATCAGGCAACGGCAGAGGTGTCGCACTTTATGTCAAAAACCATCTACCTTTCACCAGACATACTGATTTTGAATCCCGAAACAGTAAATACATCTGGATTGCAATCTCATCTACAATGGTGTGGTAATCCATCCTTGCAATAAACTCCTACAATGCATTCCTGTCCAGTTTTTTATAAGACGAATAAACAATCTGAAGAGACCATCGGCCTGCCTCTTTGCGTTTTAAAAGTTTTGAACGCCTTCTGTATAACTACTTGTATGAGTACCTAACGACAAATAGCCTCGTTACCACAAAAAACTCAGGCTTCAAAGCTAATGACTCGACCATGAATCAGCTCGTCTCTATCTTCCACGACATTTACAATGGGCTCAAACTAAGCCAAGAAGCACGAATGGTTCTCCTGGACATATCAAAGGCATTTGACCGTGTATTGCATTAGGGTCTCTTGTACAAGCTAAAACATTTGGTTTCACAGATCCCATCTCTGACTTCATCGGCAGTTACCTGCCAGATCATTAGCAACGGACCACCATCTCTGGTCAAACTTCCTCTTAGCTACCTGTTGAAGCTGATGTACCACAAGAGTCCCTTTCTTGCCCTCAGCTCTTTCTGATAGATGTCAATGTCACAAATGGGTGTTTTTGTATAAAATGGTCAATAATTTGACCTCTGGGTACTTATAAGACCTGGTGACTTGTGACATCAGTCTTCTAATCTGAACTTGCCTAACCACCTCAATATTAGACAGGTCAAATTCAGAACCAAAAGTTACGGTGACCCCTTACTCCATCCTGCATTAACCTTCGGAGCAAGCTGCTCAACATTAAGGAATCTGTATCACTCGCAACTTTGAAATCCAAACTGTAATCGACCTTACTATCTGTTGGCATGAAACCCTCTCATTTCTCACATGGAAAGCGTTTCCCCAACACTTGTCACACTCAGTTCCACCCTGGCTACTCACAATTAAAATTCTCTACAAAATTGATATAATCCCCTCACCAGATTGTCCATGTTCTTCCCGATGCGAAGATATCAATCATTTTATCTTGTCGTGTCCTCTCTTTTCAGCCCATAGGTATCATCTGTTGGACACAGTGTCTCATATTGTGGCAATGGGAGTAAACCCAAAACCAATCGTGCATCTGTGCAGCAATCTCTTTATACATATTTTAAGCAAGGAAATGCCGACTTAAGTCACAATGATAATTTAAACAATTATGATCCTGTGCAAAATTATATCATATGACCGAGAATATTGAAGTCTGAGCTATTTTTTCCTGCTACCATAACCGCGTATCTTAGCCTTTTTCCGAGTTGCGTAACTCTTACCAGTTGTATTGTTTAGTCATTTATGTCATGTGCATACCATGTGCGTTTTGCTTGTCTGAAGAAGCTCCAGATTAGTCTATTCACTACCTAGGTAATTCAGTTTAATTGTGTGTGTTTAAATAAGAAAAAAGTCACGTTTACAAACTCGCGTGCATACATGCGTTCAGAAAGATCAATGGGTAGCTGGTTCACAAGGCTAACTATTCGGCCACCAGTACTTTATCTTCACAGTCAAAGTGGCGATCATAGGTATCGTCATTGGGTCGTTGTCTTCCAATTAGGCCTGTGAGTTGGCAGCACGTGTAAACAGTTTGTGGGAGCACTTCATTAACAAATACAATGCTTCTTTCGAATTTAGCTTTTCTGTAACCCCGTTGTCAATATTCTGCACTTTATGCTTGATTTCAATTTTCTGTGATGGGTTATAAAGTAACAGTTATGCCGGCACCAATCAGATGTACACAACTAGACTGAGTGGTGTTAGGGGACAGACATAGCATTATCCATTAGCAATAGAAATTTACGCTTTTCGCTTTCATGGCACAATCAAAATTTCGCATCAAATCTCAGGAATAAATTCCTATCATCTGTGCATTTGAATTGCTGTAATAACAACACAATAGATTAGTGCAGCGACGATCATGCCCCACGTGTCAATATGACTGGACCCTACTTTTGCGTTCCAAACTGGTAAAACAATTCAAATAGGGATACAGGTTTTAGTTTCTACAATTTTACGATGACAGTGAATTGAGAGAAACATAGTTAAGGAACATTCCCACAGAGCCTGGTAACAAGGGCCGGCTGAGTAAATATATTCTTCAAAAAATGTAGTGCCTATCAATGTTTAGATTCCCTCAATAAAATATTTATGCATAAAACTTGATTCTTTTCATCACAGTAATATTGCTCCAAGGTGATGATATATGTGCACACAGACCACTTGAGCGTCCAAAGTTGCAGCCATGCCACAAGGAGGAAGGACTACAATAGAGCAGAGAGCATTGGTGTGTCCAACACCAGTGCTCTCTGCTTTGCAGTCTTTCCTCCTTGTGGCAAGGCTCCAACCTTGGGCGCTCAAGTGGTCTCTGCACACGTTTGTCACCACCTTGGAGTCAGTTGCCAATGGTTTGATCAGATATTCTCAGGTTTAACATTTATTGAAGCTGTCTCTTTACATCTGTTGGTCTGAAAAAACCTGTTTCTGGACAGAGTCATGCGAACGAAATTGTCTTCACCAGGGGTTGCTACTCATGGCTCTGGACTGCTCTTTGAAAGTTCCCAGCTCCATGTGTTTTGATAGGGTACGGCACTTTGAGTTTAGGGAAATGCCCACCACACCTGCAGCTTCTTGCTGGCTCATTCCACCTTTCACCAACCCAATAGCTGGGGCACGCCTAGTAGGTGAAATGTTGTGTTGGGGCAGAGGTTCCCTTTATTTGGATAGGGTATAGCACTTTGTTTTCTGGAAAATGCCCACCACACCTGCAGCTTCTTGCTGGCTTATTCCACCTTTCACCAATCCAATAGCTGGGTCATGCCTGGTAGGTGAATTGTTGTGTCTGGGCAGAGGCATGGCTGCAGGCCCCATGAACGTCTCCACTTTTTTCAATTAATTTATCTATTTTCTGTGCACTTGTTTCAGGACAGAATTTTGTTGATATTGTGTTACAGGGAGCTGAAATAAGGTTGTGATAAGCCCATGAGAACCAGTGTCTTGAATCAAGGGACATAAGGCAGGGAAGAGCATGTTTTCACAATGAAGACTACGAATTTCACATTGTGAACTTATTTTTTGTTTTGGTCTTTCGAGCCACCCAGGCGTGGAATAAACAGATAGAAAGTGCCTAAGTGGTAAACAAACTGTTCAGTTCAATATAGGCACTGTATATTACGTGCAAAACTGCGTATGAAATGACACATTATGTATGGTCATGTGCAAAGCTTTTTTTTTTTTTTTAAGTCAATGTGCCAACTACTGGCCATGATGTCTGCGGCACACATTTCATCGGTCGAAAGCAAATTGCTATAAATACAACACCGAATATGTTTCCTCTGCATGAACTGAAAGAGAACTGAAAGATACAAAGCCAATGGTGCCGGCAAGATAGCTGTTACATGTTTCCCATGGAAATGAAACATACTACCATCTGGGTGCCTACTTTGGCTACATTTCATTCCTTTAAAATAAAAATTATTACTATCATCATCATCATCATCATTATTATACTCACACAAGTCCCCTTAATGGCAACGATGAGTTACAGTCTGGAATCTAACATGGCCTTTTTATGTCCACACAAGATCATACATACTGCGTTTTCTCTGCAAAAAATTCACTTACCCAGTCCAACACAAACAACAACAGTGAATATTTTATTTACATAAAAAGGCTACATATTATTTTGTCATCAATTTGAGCTCACATATGCCTCAAAACATCGAAGACTTTTAGTTTAAAAATCCAAAGAAATATTTGAACACGATCATAGCGAACGATCAAAATCTGTAATATGTCACCTGCCTGAGGGTGAACCTTATCAATGTATGTGGCTTCTCATCCACATCCACATACCAAGGGTTTACCCACTGTAAACCTAATGTGAACCGGACGATCAAAATATACCTTAGCTTATTTTCTTTCTGCCTTGAAATTGGAGATTTGAAGGACACACTAATATTGCTCCAAGGATAAGCGTAGGATCTTATGAGGTTTGCATGTTACCCATATTGCCATCGCCAATGCGTGATGCCCAGGATCAGTATGCTTTGTGGGACTGGGACTTCGTTGTTCCCGTGCAATTGAATGTGCATATCTCGTATTCAATAGTGGCAGCGCTGCACATTAGAGAACAAAAAAATTTCAAAGTATTAGTATGGGTCTTGATATTTTTCTGTGGGTTTTTTTTTTTTTTTTTTTTTGTTTCTGTTTTTTGGTTTTTTTGTTTTTGTTTTTGTTTTTGTTTTTTTTTTTTTTTGAAAATTAAAAGTGTGCCATCAGTTTATACATATGAGCAAGGACGCATCATTTTAAGGGTTGGAATTTATGAATGTGAGACATGTTTTTTTTTTTCTGAACTGTGCAGATATCTTCTCCTTGTACAATAAGGCAACTGTCTTGGGCTTTTATTGCTCCAAAGGAAGAGAACAAGGATTGTATGTTGGGAATGGTGTAATGGACTTATTTGTTTAGTAAGAGTTTGGACTTTTGTGTGTGTGTGTGTGTGTGTGTTTCATTTTTCTAAACATTGGACTCAAAGTTATTTTGTGTGCAAATTATCTGTTCTAGATATGTCATTCAAAAACAGAAACACTTTAACTTGTAGCTTTCTGTTCGGACTAAAATTGTATGGACATTATAATAACGTGGATCATATATTCATGGGTTTGTTTTTCGATCTCTTTTTCATTTGCACATAATAAGTAAACATTCAGCTAATCATTTTCAACATGCAACATGCAACCAATATATATATATATATGTGTGTGTGTGATATACACACACATATACATATATATATGAATATTTATATATATATATATATATAGAGAGAGAGAGAGAGAGAGAGAGAGAGAGAGAGAGAGAGAGATTTCTTTCCTATCCCCTTCCCCAAGAGTACATGTTTTAGTGCAAGTTGTATATGAACATTGCACCAAATTTGTCCTACTGGGGGATATTGCTGAAATCAAGCAATAAAGAATGCCTGCTGCCCCAAAATAGTTCATGATCTGACCGGCACTGTAATGTAAAGCAATAAATGACCTGGCATAATGCTTATTTGACACATTCTTGTGTGATTTACACCCATTGTTAGTTCCTTGTCTATTTTCTTTTAAACAATTATATTTGTTGGCCATCCAGGAATCCACACATATTTTGTTATCCTAAAACCGTTTATTCACAACCATTTGTGGATGGACAATTTAAATTTTTCTTCTGGTTTTATCATTATAAATCTTGTCGAGATCTAATTGAACCATAAAGGGCCCTAAGCTCAGAGTCAAGAAGTGTTGACAGAGGTCGGGACATACCGATAAACACCTAAGTCCCTATGTGGCATCGCTACTCAGACAAGATCTTGTCTCTCTGTCAGGTATCATGCACCGTTAACTCCATTTGTCCAGCATTTGGTTTTTTGTCTTGTCGTCGTTCGGCAGAAAAAAATACACGTTTCAGGTGAACGTTGATTGGCCTGGGTCTTCAACGAACACAATCCTTTCTGTTAGGTTTTTGTTGTTTTAAAAAGATTGAGCCTGTATTTGTCACTATAGTAATGAATGCAGGATGCTCAAAGTCCACTGATAAGAGGGTCGTACAGAGTAATTATCCTTATAAACACACACATATATATATATATATATATATATATATATATATATATATATATATATATATATATATATATATATATATCATACCCTCATTGTTCACATCGAAGAATGAACATGATAACCCACAGTGACAATCAATTAGTGGTGCAAGGTTCGAAATTGTACCTCTGGTTGAAGAAAGCTGGATTCTCTTGAATCTTTAGGTCCAAATAGACAGATTTGGGGATTTTTTTCATATATTTGTGAATAACCCATAGGTCAAGTTTACAAACTTTGCCAAATTGAATGGTTTCCCTAGCACATCTTCCAATGGGTATGATTGAAGTCCATCAAGCTTTGTCATCATTTGCCCAGGTGGGACTTCTCTTAAATTTCCTAAGCTGTGACATTGAGTTCAAAGGTGAAGGTCAAACTCCCTGCAGAAGAATGGTGACCCTCTTAGAGGGGTGGCCTCTGGTGAGAGGCAGTTGCCCAGGGGATGCAAACCCAGCAATTTTGTTTTCCCAAGAATTTTCATTCTTTCTTTCTTGGTGAATGATGAATGTTTAAAGTAGCACAATTTGTGTTTGTTATTCCCAGCACCGCTCTTCTTCTGGTCTTGCAGTCCTGTTTCAAATATACCGTGGGACAAGGAACCCTGCTCTCTAGGCAAATGCCAACATGATTCTAAATTTATCTTTCTCTAGAGCCTCATACACAGTTTTTAAGATATGCTCATACCAAAAAGTACCAATCATACACTTGTAGTATACATTTGCGAATGTCAAGGTCTGAGACATTTAAACCACAAATTTGTTATTGTGCTAGTACATGAAATCTTATTTAATGACTTAGAAGTACCATTACAAAATAATTCACTAACTAGTTAACACCCTTCTTTGGTTATCTGTTCTGTATACTTTTATTCATGAGCACATCGCCAAAGCTATCCAGCAACTGTTAGACACCTCGTGCCAGATTATTGATAACTTGGTGGGCTCCAGATTAATTATTAATAACCTTGTAATATTATTGATAAAATTATCAAATTATCAAGTTTTCAATAACAGCTCAATACTACCGATAACTATCCAAACTTACGAATGACCATTACTTGTATACAGTTTCATAATTAAAAAATCCACTGTTCAAATTTTTCATGCTTACTTGTATTTTTATAATACACAAATGAACCATTTTCAAATTTATAAGTTGACCAGTTTGCATTTTACGAAATGTGGACAGAAGTGTCCTCTGGAATATGACATTTTATTTTGGGATGGCTTATATATGTATATGTATATGTTTGTTTGTATGTATGTATGTATGTATATGTATATATAACAATTAGACAGCATCATGTGTCTACTTTAAGGTAGTGTTGAGACTTTGTTATGAACGAACATTGGGACAATGTAGAAATATGACATTGTATCAGCTTCCATGTTCCAACTTGGTTTCTACTTTCACAGATAAGCAAATATTAGCTTATTTCGAAATCGAAATAGAGCGTATCAACGTTTATTTAACGTAATTTGTTCACTGGGTTTGTGATGTAAACCACCATTCAGTGAGTCAGTACACAATTAATTATATTGGTTTCATTGCATTGCAAGTGTAACTTCATTTCCAATCGTCCGTGCGATGTTGTGGAGATGCTAGGCCAATCCCTCTTCGCCTCTTGCTGCATCCGTTAACGTATTCCACACTTGGGTGATTCGTGTAAATACATATGTATATGTGTGAATATATATACATATATATATATATATATATATATATATATATATATATATATATATATATATATATATATATATATATATATATACGTCTTACCACATACCCTATATAAGTAGATGGGTTGACAGAATACTGACCTCTGCCTTTCAGTGTATGTTTAAAGCTCTTGGTGAAGCAGGTGGACTAAATATGGGTTTTAGTCTCATGTGCAAAAGCAAAAAAATTATGTCACTTCTTTGGTCTCATGTACACAGTGAGTGAGAACATCTTATCAATCACAGAACATATTTTTATGTACACCAATAAAATTTGTTTGACTTAACAAATATTTTGTTTTATGTCCCGTTGACATAAATCATTTAAGTGTACTTTTATGACAAGCTCTTGGGGATAGGCTTCTTACTGTGTGTAACAATAGAGCTTGTCCAGCTTATTGCTTAATCTCAAATATATCAAGCTTTTGGTGAGGGCCAATACAGCCATGGCTATTTCCATCATGTCAAAGTGAGCAACAGTGGGAATTCAAACAACTAGTTCTCCAGATTCGCAAGGACAGCACATAGACTTCTCTTCTTGTTATATTTTTAAAATTTGTTATCAACTTTCCCCTTCATTTTAAAGCGGTGTTCTGTATTTTGATGAATTAAATGATCCTGGCTACAAAGTTTGTTACTGGCTAATTGGCAGCGTGGATCCACATCATTTGTGTTGGAGCTCTCTCTTGCTTTTTGTGGACGCTGGAGGTGGTGTTGGCTTCCATGTACTTGGGTGAATAGGCAGAGATGTTTCTGTCTTGTTACTCTGAAATATCTGACTGCACCTATTAATTTTGATATATTTTTAAGCAAAGGTGATATTACTTTGCTATTACATTTGCCCACCGTATTATGCACTTTAAATGCTTGATTGTGCTATGTTTTATCAGGAACGGAAGAACCATGCCTTTGACATATCTCATGAATTCTATTGAATGTGGGAACAACAACCACAGATCTTGTGCTATTGATACATTTCTTGGGGTCTTCCATAATGGTATATTTTGCCAGGGGAGGCTTATTTTTGTTGTTCAAATACCCCTCATTTCACAGGATAACAAAATCAGCAGGTATCGTCACATTGATCGGTATGTGAGCTGCAGTTTAAGAGCCTGCATATGAGATACACTTGTTTCATTCCAACCTACAGCATTTAGTCCAAAGGGATTATTAATGCCAAGATAGGTGCAGCTTTTTAATCAACTGATTATCTTCTACCATGTCATTGTTTGGGTTGCACTTTTGCAGTATTTCGGTGTCTTTTTCATGTCAGCTGAGCAAGCCCATGATATATGATATAGAACTCCTGCAATGTTGTCAATCTGCCAGTAAATGTATTGAAAGGCAGTTGGACTGTCGAATAGAGCTGCTGATGCAAAGACAAGCAGCCAGCAGGGTGGTGGGTCAACATTGTATCTTTTATACACAAGTCAATGGTTGTGTATGCATGCCAAAAATTTTATTTGTTGAACTTTGCTTGCATGATTTGATGATCAAAATGCAAAAGTACCACCAATCAGGATGAATGAGGACATGTGGTTACATGGCGTCCAGTTCACACTTACTGCAGCTGTTGTGAATGCCCCTCAACCTTTTCTAGCTATAACAAATATGGGTTGGGGTTTGCAGTAATGCATGACTTGAGTACAAAGTTCAGCTTGTTTCCCACCTTTTCTGCTGCAACACGAGTTGGACAGGACACTTTGGAGTCCACAATACAGGGCTGTGTCCATTCTTGTGAATGAAAAGATCCAGTAGACAGTATTTTGTATCCACAATTGATGTCTTACATACCTGTGATGACTCCAGTCCATCACTTCAAAGGCCCGGTTGTGAATACTAACCAAACTTTACTAGTCATTGGTAGATCATTCAGCACCAAACGGTCAGATGTCATCAACTGTTCATCGAACAACAAACCGTCAGATAACTTGAGTGATCTTGTTTCTGGAGTAGACAGCCCGATTGTTGAATTGACTAAACCTGGTGTGAACAGGCAGCTTAACCATTGACAAATAGTTTGACAACTCACGATGTTTGTTCTGCAGATGTGGCAAACATACTACAAACGAAGACACAGAACATTGAAGCAAAATGTCAAAAAGACCTTGACTGTTGGAAAAGAAACTTTGACAAAGGCTGAAATAAGACTTCATCAGTAAAGGATACCAACACTGACCTGACAACACCTTGAAGTCCACTCGAAAGTGTAACTGAGGCTAACAACACTGACCAGATGACATGTCCAGTTGCACTAACAAGTACAATTGAGGATACCTTCACTGGTCAGACAATACCTCCCATTCCACTAAAAAGTACACGTGTTACCTGCATAAGGACATTGAGGGTAAAACTGGTTGTGTGCCCACCTCTAAAGGGACTCATCTGTCTGTCAACACTCAATATCCTTCATACTAAAGGGGCAAGAAATGCATCATGTCAGGAAAAATGATATTGTTTATGTATCTTTTGAAGATGCTTATAATCATGTGGCTTGTTTCAGCATTTGAAGAAGGAAGGTCACAAATCAATTGGCAAGCCTCTGACAAAGAATGGGATGCAGCATTAAGCCGATTATTTCATTGGCCCCATATGGCGGTCAAGGGAAGACGAGGACACACATCAAGTTGAAATAATTCTTGTGGATATTGGGTGCCAAATATGGTCCTAAAAACAACTGAGAGTAAAGCAAGACCTTCTGCACCTACTCCAGAGTTCTTTTTCAAGTTCTAAAGAAATTGATTTTGCAGATGCATGCAAGAAGTAGAGAAAGTTATTGTTTGCTGATGCTGACAAAGTATGCAAGGGACAAGTCCAGTCCCTCAGAGAGCTGTTAAAAGACTGTTGTAGCAATGTGTTTCATGGAAGAAACAACAACATCCTGAAGGCCCCAGCAGCAATTTTCCATCAAGAATTAACAAAGGCACCTACAGTTTCTTCTTGAATCAGAACCAGCTTCGAAGAAAGCAAGACCAAACTGGTGAAATCTGTCACAAGAAATTGTCACTGAAAGGACAGTCAAACAACTAATTTTGAAAACAGAGGATATTAGTCATATACAAAAGAACTTTTAATGCCAACAATTTGTAGCAGAAATACAAAAGAAAGTGCTCTAAGTCATGCCAAGTAAAAGAGAGGAAGTAAAGCAAAAAAGAAGTATGGGCAGGAGTTCAAATCCATTTTGCTGGCACTGCCTGTATCCAATGGTTGGAAAGTCGACTTCTCCCATCCCATGCATATGCTGATAATGTCAGGGAGATCAGTAGAAGGTCAGGCACCTTTTGGCTATAAGGATTTTCAACAATTAATCTCTCTAGTGAGGCATGCTCTCTCAAGACCCAAAAGAAATTTATCTCCCAATCATTTACCATGGAAAGGATTCAAGAGACAATCTCGAAGAAAATCTTTGTTACCCTGGGTCTCAATACAACACATATATGACTTCAAAAACCCAGGGGCATAAGGACAGTTTTTACCTTTGTCGAGATGAGAAATTCCTCAAAACCATGTTAATAGGTAGTGATGTGCTGGGTCATCGAATCTGAGAGTGGCTGCAACATCTAGCACACAACCCACAAAAATCAAATGGAAGAAGTGTCGCGGGAAAGTGGATTAAGAACGAACTTACACTTACCAATTGATAGAGAACAACCCAATTCAATTTTGAGTATGATTCCAATTACCAATGTTGTAATGTGCTTCCTTCACAGATACATACACTGAATTCCAACTTATTTCCAGTATCTGGTAACATTTTTTGGAAATGATCCTCATTCTGAAGAAGGACAGACCACAAGTACCTTTGTAGGGGAAAGCAGATGGACTATTACACAGCATGGATAACAGTTGGGGCTATACCGATGATGACAAGAAAGTGTACATCCACCTTTCTGAGTGCTTTGAGAAACTTTACAAAGTTCAACATGGGGCAAAACATCTGACACCAAGTACGATCACCTTTGTTGACTATGGTGCTGCATGGATGTCTGGCTTGCCATTTTCAGTAGGCATATTTCAGTCAGAAAAAGGAGAGCACGCCAATTATCTGCTCAGTTGTTGTTATTAGCAACATACAACTGGATGTCGAAAACTTGATCCGATTCTGTCTATATCTGATAATATGTACAAGCAATTATCTTATGCAATATTGAGTGACAACAGGCCTGATGATCAATTGGCATATGAGCAATATTGTGTCTTCCGAGACTGACATGTTCGAGCCTCCACTATTCAGAAGTTCGTCCATGGTTGGTATGTTAGATTGAAGTTGGGAGAAGCAGGCTTTAAGTAATGTCCCAAAACAGAGGCTGACAGACAAGTAAATAGGACTGTCGTCAACAATCTTCCAGATGTTCTGTTGGGTGAACAAGGAGGCATGTTTCAGTGGACTCAACATGAACCACAGAATTTGCAGGTATATACTTTTTTCCTTTTGGAGCAGTTCCCAAGTTTGGCCAGTTGCGCAAGTCTGTCTCATGTGAGCCTAGATCAGGTCTCTGATTCTGGATCGCAAGAATCCAGATTTTGAAGCCCCTGAGTTGGGTTTAGGTGAATCAAAGTTGGTTTGCACTTGTCTGATCAAATTAAGTTCACGTGAGTGTAGATCACTATTCATGAGAATGGCTTACCTTCCCGAAATATACAGTATAATGGAACATGACACTTCTCTCTTGGTGATGTCTCCAGCTTTCTCAATGGAAGTAAAGATGTTATTTGAACGTTAGACTAGTCAGTTAGGCCTAGCACGTAATTATATGTAATTTGTGACGTCATTTACGTAGACACGAAAGTAAACAACATATTTGTACTTATAGTAATAAAATGACGTAGAACGTTCCATTACACGCTAAAAAATGCAGCCTAGGCCTACTAAGGAATTATTCAATTAATTTGCTTCACAACAGAGTCCCAGACGAATCCTACCTCCAATCCATTATCCCGATTCATACCAGTTTCAGGACCTGTCTTGTACGTTTTAATTTTTATAGATTCACGTATTTTCCCTATTCCAATAATTGGGCTCAAAGGTTAAAGGTTCGCATTCTTTGCAACATATTTGTTTTCCACAGTCAAGACAGTGTTCTGCTATCGCCGACTTGTTAATTTTGCCTTGTGCAACTGCTTTCCTGTGCTCAGAAATTCTTGCCGTTAGGGGGCACCCCGCTTCACCGATATATGACTTTCCACATTCACAATCAATTCTATAAATGGCCCTTTTTCTTTCACATTCCGGTATTTTATCTTTTCCATTGCATAGAATAGATTTAATCGTCCTGGAAGATTTATGAGCGACTTTTTTGTCGTATTTTGATAATGATTTTCCCATTTTTTCACTCAAACCTCTCACATATGGGATCTAGATACGCTTCATTTCCTTTACCCCTTTTTTTCATGGGTTTCTTTCCACAGGCTTTCTGTCAAAAACGATTAATTTGAGTCTTGTTGTACCCATTTCTTTTGAATATTAGCTTTATATAGTTCATTTCTCTTTCTTGGTTGTCTTTATCACAAATTGCCATGCATCTGTCGAACATTGTTTAATTACGCCTTGTTTTATGCTGGCTGGGTGGTACGAATTATCCTTCAAGTATACATTCGTATGTGTTGCTTTTCGGTAAACTGAAGTGCTGATTATTCCGTTTGAGTTTCGCTCGACCAAAACATCTAAAATGGCAATCTTCCATTTGCTTCTTTTTCATATGTGAATTGGATATTAGGATGAATACTATTGATGTGATTAAAGAAATGATTGATCTCGTGATCACCATGTTGCCAGATCACAAAAATAACATCTTTACTTCCATTGAGAAAGCTGGGGACATCACCGGCGAAATATCTGGATATCAGAAATATTACCACATGGATATAAAGTCAAAAATGAACTTCAATTTATGATTTCTAAGTTTGTTATTTAGAAACAAATAAGTGATCTAAAATGTCCATACACCCACCTGGCAGTATGTTTTTGTTTGAATGAGTGGAATGCGTATTATTACCATGCAGTGGACACTATATTGCATGGTCTGGTGAACACCAGTTTTCAAATACATCTGAGTAATTCAGCCCCTTCACCCCCACCCCCACCCCACCCCCAAGGGAGCTGATAGGCTGTGAAATGAGGAGCAATGGATATATGCTAATCAGCACTTTATCCAGCCAGGGTTTCGAGTGCATGTCTTTAGCATGAGTTAGTTTAAAATAAAAATCCTTTTATAACAGGTAGCAATTTTTCAAACTTACTTGGTTTAAGCATAGAGGTGTAGCCATAATTGTTGTCGTAATATCATTTCATGTCTTTCTCTAACATTTGGATGAATGCTCCACGAACATTTTTGACTGTATAAGACTGGCCTCCCATTGAATTTTGCTGTCACGGGAGACATACTTCACCTTCATATCCACAGACTTTATGGCAAATTTTATTTTTTCTTTGAAATTTGTCACTGTCTTTGACGTGTTCTCAGAAGTTGATACGATTTCAGTAACATTTAAAACAGTATGGAATTTTTGGTAGAGCTGAAAAATTGAGTGATATTGACGGTATATGAGACGGGCTTTTCCATTACCAACTTAAACAGTGCTGTTATTGGCATTGTTATCGGAGGATGCATGTTGATGCTTTCATAATTTTTAAATATATGCTTTTTGCTGTATTAATTTTGGAGTCATTGTTGGGTTGACATTTTTGAATATGAGTTATGTCTTTCAGAATTGTTTGATGACCTGTTTAAAAATTCATTTGATGCATAAGGATAGGTCTTTTAACATTACATTTTGTTATATAAGTGCCTGATCTATGCTTCGTGAGGCTCACTGTGTATGCAGGTCAGGTGCATAGTTTATTCGCAAACACACACACACACACACATATATATTTATAAGAAACACAGGACCACAGAGGTACTCGTATAATATGTCATTCAAGATATAGAACGAATAAAAGACAACTTAAGCATGATACAGCATCGACCATAATACGAATATTCATGATTAATAATATTTGGCACTGGAGCACGAGCAACTGTGGACAGATCCTCCACCCATCGAGTTGGGAGTTGATGTAAGTTGCCCCCTGGCTCGAGCACCTTCATGGTCACTGGGTTGGTGTATGGGGTGGAAAGCAGAGAGCATGAATGAAACTTTATGTGTTCGACCAGCAACAAGTACGTGATGGACCCTACTTCGGTAACCTCATCTCAGCTATATGCTAATGAGCTCCTTACTTCATGAACCCATTGGCCAGTACTTTGATTACATCCTCTGAATCTTACCTACTCGAATCAGTTACGATATGTATCTCTGGCATATCAGTAAGTACATCGTCTAAAAACATAGATATACCGTTCCATCATTGGATTATTCAAAGCCACAGAGTGATGTCAGCTTTACAACCATTGTCCAATATCACATAAGACCACAAGCACTGAGTACTTTTTGCTACCTCCAGTAATCTCGCAATGTAAGTTCTTCGCATTGGGGCTAATCACGTGGCATAACAGAGGTGACCCAGAGGGCTGAGGTCACGTTTCTATATTTATGCCTTGCTTTATATGTAAGCAAAGTGGCTTTGATCCTCGATAGTTTATCCTGTGGCAAATATGCCTCCATGTTTATGCTGTCCAACGTGATAGCTAGGTATTGAATCACTGCCATGGGTCCTTTGGTTTTCTGATGACTAATAGGGATACCTAGGTTATTGAATGTTCGCCAGCTAGCATGTTTGCATCTTTAGTTAAAAAGTCGTCTAGTAAGTACAATAAATGTGCTATACCATAATTGATAGTGGCGATGTAATGAACTGCTTGGCTTTGCACCATACAAATTTAGGTGACGAAAGGCCTCTGAAACAAAGTCTTGTATAGAAGTAAATTTTTTACTGCCATGTAACCCATGAAAATGCCATAGTGTAGGTGCGATAGGCAAAATTTTGAAAGCTTCCAAAATGTCTAACTTGTTCATTATGCTACCAAACCCAAGTCGTTTGACTATTGCTATGGCATCGTCTATGGGTGTTTACGAAAGGGAATACTCTTCTTTGGGAAAGAGATCAGTGATACTAATGTGGTCAGACATATGATGTGGGCTGCTTAACATTCAAATAAATCTCTGCTTGCCTGAATATTTGCCTATGCCTATAGGGTTAATACAATAAATGGGAATAGGAAAAATGCCGTTGCTGTAAGGACTTATCAGGAAACCTTTCTTCAGCTCATCGGGGATAGCATTGTGACAAGATCTGAGTTTCCAATTACTATTTTGTAATCTATCAGAAAGCTTCTCAACATATGATCTGTCTGGGTGTGTATGCAGTTCACTTTTCATTCTCTCAATGTTGATTGGTGTAATTGCTCTGAACCTGTACGCTTTGACCTTTTTTTTTTACCCAGAGGTGTTCTTGGCACTGTTTATGGTGCCAGGGTCAGCTATGGATCTTGTACACGTGAACTGAGGACTTACAGCTGTTGCAGCGGCTCCTGATTACGCAGAAACCCTGCATTTATCGTCACAAGGGGCATGGTTTGAATCCTTGCATTTGCAACAAACATGCATGGTAACATTTAGTTTGGCTTTTGTATCACCTCCCTACATTTAAGTTGTTGCAGATTTTTCGATTATGAAAGTATAAGACAGGGTGGCCTTGTACAACTTGCTGTGTCCGCATTTCTCGGCGATTTGCCTGAGCATTGGTATTATTGTTCTTATTAAAGGTATGCCCGTAAAAAGATGTGACACGGGCGATCATTTTTGCAAATTTCAGAAGCATTCCCTTTGTGGCCTGCAAATACTGCCGTGTACAGCATTGTATCTTACTTGCGCCAGTCTACTTTGATACCCTTTGCCAGTGCTACAGCTGCTTTGGCGGAAAATTGTTTGTGTTAATTGTAAAAGCCAAAGCCAGTTAACTGGCTGCTCATGTCCACTATATCTGCAAGATATTGGTTTAATTTCCTGGCATTGCTGGGGGTAAGTGCTACAGATGACTCCCATATATAGAGAGAACACTTTTACGAAATCTCTTAGAGACAGACGTTTTAGCCTGGTATCTGACAATGGTTTTAATGGGTAAACATCACTGCCAACAGTTATTATTCTTTGTACTTTATCACGGAATCCTGGTATAAACAGAGCGCAAGGTTTATGTCTTTGCCTGCGATAATTTGAGCTTTCACGTGAGGTGAAATAACAAGTATATGCGGCAAACTATCGGCTGGGATTCCTTTAGATAATAACAGAGTATTTCCCACTTGTTCCACTGGTGCAGGGAGGTTCAAAGTGTGAGCATTCAGGTTACAGACTACAGTTGTGATTGGCTGGTTGCGCATCCCAACGGAGATAGTCCGTAATTGTGAAAAAACTGTGTTTTCAGCATGCTGTAGCTTCTGTTTAAATAAAGTTAGCTAAGTCAGGTTTGCTGCATCGCAGAGTTGCTTCATTGGTGGTCATATAGGTGCACTGTCTTCCAGGCCAGGTGGGAACTTTATGGTGGGGAAGGACAATGATGTGACCCTGCCAAGAGCACAGTTCATACACCTGTAAAGCTAACATCCAGGTGTTCTTTCGTATTTCAATTATCACAAATTAACGAGCCGGGAATTGTATGACAAAAATCCGTCCATATTTTTCTGATATTTTTATCTGTTAAATGCCGTTCACGGAATTTCAAAATACCAAAATGCTGATTTTTTAGACTGAAAAATGCTAATATGAAAAATAGAAGGATTTATAACTGTGTTCTGTGGCCTTCACCATGCCTTGTTGCAGATGCATGCCGTCATTGTTCCTTGTGTGGACCAAAGATACCATTGTTTCACTTGTTGTTTCCCAGCCGCCAGGAAGTTAAGAAGGTATTTCTGTGACTGCCTTGGCTAGATTGCAATGCTGTTTCTCAGTTCCTTAATTTCATTGGCAGTATTATGTTTATTAGCAGGTGCCGTATCCACGAAGGTATCTACGTCTGTCGTAATAGTACTGTGGGAAACCACATCCTTAGATTTGTATTGGGTGTGCCTGTAAGGGGCGTCGTCCGATTTGCCCAGTTGTACAGTTTGTTTTCTTGTCCTCCCTTTTCGCCTTTTTTAACTCGGTCACACTGAACTGCCGAAAATCCAATAATAGTTCAAAGTTACTGCCCAAGTTAAAATGTGGAGGATTGGAAACAGCCTTGAAGTTGATATAGGAGGAAGAAAGACTGAACGAATGGAACTTTATGTCTTTAACCAGCAACAAGTACATGATGGTGGACGCCAGTTCTCTAACCCCACATCAGCTATATGCTAATTAGCTCTTTACCACTGCTTGAAATGGCACATAGGTCGTGTGTCTCTCATAAATCATGCCCATCCAGATAAGCATGCATATATTTATTACAATGATTAACATATCACAGATCACACCACTTTTTATTCCAGAATTAACACTGAAATTAAATTGATATGAAATCAGTTAAACCCAATGGGTAATGTCTTTCGGAACTGCTTGATGACCTGTTTTTACGTTTACTTAATGCAGAAGGAGAGGTTTTCTTATATATTTTTTTATATAGGTGCCTTATCAATGGATTTTCACTATGTATACAGGGCATGTGGATAGTTTAGTCGCACATACATACATGCATACATATATAAATTTATAAATAAATAAATATATATATATATATATATATATATATATATATATATATATATATATATATATATATATATATATATCTGAAAATGATAAACGGATCACAGATCGCACAACTTCTTTTTCCAAAATTAGCGCTGATATTAAATTCAGATTACATCAATAAAACCTGATGGTCTAACATTTGCTTTGAGCACTGATTTAAGATTAATGTTTGAAGAAAAGCACTACCATCAATTAAGTAAAACCTTTTTTTAACAAAAGTCATAAATACCAAAGTAACGTAACCACCAAGAAAAGCAAATTGAAAAATATTAGTTGTCAAAATTTTATTCAATATTTTATTTCTGCCAACAATTTGTTTAATCTTGTAACACATTTAGCACAAAATTCGCAGCAGGAATTATGCAAAAATGTAAACAAATATTTAGTCAACACGGTTCGTGAACAATAAAATATGAATTGAATGTACTTATTTGCAACCAGTTTAATTCTATTGCTCATCCTCTTTTCATTGTAGGATATAAAATAAAAGATATTGCAGAGCCATATCCAAGCCTCGATTAAAAAATCGTAATCAGAAATTGAGATAGCTTAATATTTTTGGATTGAACCATTATATTCAGTTTGTCATTTTTGTCTAAATTATTGAATGTTTTATTTGGTTTGGGGATACTAAAAAACAAAAACAGACTTTGATAGTCTTCATTGGTATTTGAAACTTGGCATAATAAACGAGCAGAAATTAAGAGAAAGATATGCCAACATGGGAGGAAAAAAATCAGATAAAAGAATCTGAATCATAAAATATTTGGAAATACAGTAAAGACCTAGTGATAGATTAATTAGAATTGTTTTTCCTAAACGATATGACGCCTATACTCAGCATGTAAGTCCTTATCTATGTGAGACTTAAAAAGTATTAATGAATATTTATGTTTAAATAACCCAAGCGTCAGTATTTCAAAACAATTTCAAGAGAGTATATATGCATCTACATCAACGATTCGCAAACCTGGAATAAGCAATATAAAAGACAATGACGTACTTCTTATAGCCTTCATATTATCATTGATTCACTTCATGTGCAATCCTTTTTTAAATTAGAAATGCCAGTAACATGCTTCCATGTGAATGTAAACTAACAGAAAATAATATTATTGCTAATGGATATACTCATAATAAATATGCTTCCAGGTGAATATAAACTAACAGAAAGTAATATTATTGCTTACGGATATACTCATAAGAACTGTCACTTTATGATGAAATACAAAAAGGTGTTTCAATCATATTACTTTAGAAGACGTTAATAACATAGAATATTGTGACTAATGTACTTTTGTTAAATCTGTGGACTCTCATCGCAAACATATTGTCACGGGGAATATAAATATTATACAAAAAATATCACTTACGTTTATTTTTAAAAGGAACAAAATTTCGTTTATGTTCAAAAATTAACATTGACCTTGTTTACAGAGTGATAAATAAAACTTTTGACTGCTTAAGGTGGATTATCTAAAGTCAGCACCTTTGGATAAATTCTAATCACTTTATCATATTTTTGGATAGTTTGATGCTTAAACTACATGCTCCAAAAATCTCAGATGTGTGAACATAAAATTTATACGAGAAAAATAAACTTAAAACATTTGTTTACACTGAAACGTTAAGGCAGTGCCGAGCACATGGGGTTTGTTTGCATGGGTATGATAATGAAGCATGTCATTGTTTGCACAGTCATTAGTCCATGACCCCTGGAAACCAACTGACAAGGGTCACGCACAGGGAACAGGAAACCATTTGCCGTGGAGAAAAGAATGGGCCAGTTCAGACTAATCACTACAGTTGTTCTGATTACTTGAAATTCTCTATTGATGTAAAAACAAATCAGTACAATTCACTTACTGGGCCCCAAATATGGAAATCTGCATGTGAACCCACACCCAAACAAGCCAAGTGTGAAGTTCCCAAATTAAAAAGTCTAGATTTAAGCCACAAAATATACTTTTTTTAATGACAACATCACACAGGTAAAGCTACAAGTTTATTTCACACAATAACTAAAACATAGGGTAGAAGAAATGAGTATGTTTCATATAACAACCACAAAATGCATAAGAATTGGCAACACTTTCTTTCAATGCAACTTTTTCAGAACTGTTTTTTGCTCAACTTTTACAAATTGTATTTCACCTCACAAAGGTATGAATTGCCCTATCACATTAAAATCAATGGACATCAAAAGAAAATTACCATATCCAGGAGCAGTTCCCGAGATTTTGTTTCTGATAAACCCTTCTGTGACGTTTGGAGCCATTTATAGAAAGAAAATGAACAACCTGTCACAAGTAAATTAAAAATTTCATAACTTATTTTAGCTATTTCAGTACTCACAATTGAATTTGATCCTGGACATGGATATATATTTTAAATTTCTTCTGATTTAAACTTGAAAGAAAAAACAATTTTGTGCGACTTCTGCGCCAAAAATGTAAAAATCCTACCATGTCAGAATGAACGTTAACAAATCTCAAATTAAAGGTACTTTACTTATACCCTTCAACTACCCTAGATTGCGGCTAGTTCAAAAGATCTTGGACAAAGATTTGTCATAACAGATGTTGATAATGCCAGTAATATCTTTGGGTTTTTTTTGCAAAAGTATCACAGGCCATCTGTTGTGATATAGCCTTATGGTTTTAGCATGAACAAAATCAAAGTGGCGCTTACATTCCATTATGCTTCCATATATTCCCATTATCAGGCTCTGTAATGATCCATTATTATGCTTGAAAGGATTAACCTGTAATCACAATTGCAAAAATTGGTGTCATATGTTTGTTCCTTTTGCAGAGAGGCCAAAACGCAATTAACGGGGGCTGCTGCCTTTTAAAATGTAATCAGTAACACATTCTACCATCTACATCTAGCAAAAGCAAATTTCACCAGCAAGAAAGTTTGATGACAAACTTAATGCCAACATCATGCTAAAAAAGTGGTGTCAACCCATACACTGCTCTTAAAACTAAAACCCATGTTCGTCAAAAATTTCAAAGCTGAATGGATCTTGTGAGAGGGAAAAGGTCCTCATATGAAGCAGGTTTGAGACACCTTTGAGTTTGAGTTTTTGTTTGAAATTTATAAACACACATGGTGTGGTTTGATAAGGGTAGGAAATAAATGCCCAATTCTACATGTATTTGTTTCAGCTTATTTCATCCATTAGTCTTCTGACATATAACACAATTTATTCTTTAATTAAGATTCCAGTAAGGCGAATCAAAATAATGAAACCTCGTCTTGAGAAACTGATTCAGAATTACAAAAATTATTCAAACAGGGCAATAAATCACTCATTAAATAATTTGGATATCTGGACTTCGATTCGAAGGTATAAGGACCTTATTATACTCTTGTGGTCTCTATTGCGATGTCTGTTTAAAGTCTGATTTTAGAGATGCACATTTGGTCATGTGCTACCATCAAGTCTAGTCCTACTCAGTGGATCTAGAAGCAAAAAGTTGTTATTGAGTTACTGTTCCACAGTTTGTCCAGCGCAGACAAAATCTTGATGAGTCACAAAAAAACTAAAGGCGGTCCAAATGAAACTGTGACATCTAATGCACATAAAAGGAACATTTGAAGCCGTTGCTGAAGACAGATATGGGGCCGAAATACAAATATTTACATATTGGATTCACTCTGGCTAAATACAGTGTGGACCACGACAAGGCAGAGTGAGCTAACACCTTGATATACTCGCTACAAAAATCCATTGCCAATCAAACAATATGGATAAATCTAAGAGGCGGATGGATAGGATTTTGGCAGGCCTAGTGTACCTTGTGGCTGGTGACTTTGGAATGTTTGACCCAATTACATTGCAATTACATGTTGTTTAAAATGTTGCTACTCCTAAAACCATACATCATCTTTGGTAGACCTGGCACTCTTGCATAACTTCAATATAAGCATGAACATGATTGGCACAAATCGGTGGTCATGGCAACCAAAGTATTGTTTCATATTATAATAGTTGTACCAAACACACAAGTTTGACTACATTGAAGGTGTTAGTAAAGCCCATATTGCAAACACATGTAAGACTGGTTTTACAAAATACTGAGTTTGTGTCAAATATCATTTGTACAGTTGCCATGGAAACAATCCTCGTCAGCTACTAGTTCACTGGCCAGCTAGTTAAAATGTACTTAACATTATTGCAAAATGAATGAAGCAATTTCAAGGCAAGAGACATGAGAGAAGATACAAAACCTGTATATAATCTCAAACTTTTACCACAAAGATGCTGGAATCAGATCTTCCAATTGTCTTGCTAAAATAGACTAAGATCATTTCAGGTCAAGTGACCTGGGCACCATCTTGTGGATGTTTGCTCTTTCTTTCCAAATATCCATTTCAAATGTCACATAACACTTTATTCACACACTTTACAGCATTGTAACACTAAAATGCATAATGCAGCAGAACAAGGATTTCTTCTACATGCAGCCGTTTTATAATGTGATCTTGAATTACCTATTCGTAGATTGCAAAATGAATAGCTGGCACGACTTCTAAGGAAATTCTGTTATATGGACGCCCAGAGTTAAGTAGCGGCATGCAACCTCTATAATAACAAGTTTTGAATTTTTGTGGCTTTCAATTCATCACAATATAATTATTAAAGGGTATATTGCAAACTGGAGAGTAAAATGTGGCTCCAGATGGGGGTCTGAATAGTGCGTGGACCAGTGGGTTAAAGAGTTGTATTTCAAACTCTAAATGCATTGGTCCTGAACTAGTTAAGATCTAAGCTGAGGCAGATCTGAGTTTTAGAGTTTAATTCGGCATGTGGTACCAGAGGAAGGAAGAAGGTTATCTGATGCCCTAAAACCATAGGACAATAAACATGTATTAAACAAACGAATACAAGTCTACATAATCCAGATGTGTATCAGTATATTCAATAATAAATCCCCTGCAAAAGGTCAGTATTTTGAGACAAAACAGAATTTTGTTATTAAAGGTTATAGGAACCATAATATAATCTTAGATATGACCACTAAGCACTGCTGACTATAATTGTACCTAAATACACATATTTTATTGTTGTTTAATATCATTGAGTTGTAAACTAAATAATCATAAGAACAGGTTTGAATTCAGTTTCATGTTTAGATACATCAAGTTGCGCATCTTAACTCCTTTTGTTATTACTCACATCATCCACATAAATTACACAGACAGTGCACCACTCCTATTGTTCAACTCATATGAATTTCCTTTGTGGAGATACATATTTCATACTGATGGGTGAAATCTTTTCTTTTTTGATTTTAATGAAAAACGGTAAATCGATTGCTTCTATATACATAGTAGATGTTTTTCGTTCCTCACATTCCTCTGAACTGCAAGTCCAACAATAAATTGAAAAATGGTTAAGGAGAGTACCACAAAAGCTTAACATGAGACCAGCTTTGATAAATTTAGCAGAATTTACATGTAAATTGATGTTTTATTTGGAAACCAAAAACTGGAATGTACCACATTGTCTGGTTGGAATAAAATGTTGTTTCAAAACTTGTCACAACTCTTCAAAGCTACTCTGCCTCACAGTGTCCCCCCCCCCTTCTAGAAACCACAATTGCATTTGGTATCCTAGAACCAGGCCCAGTACGTACAAACCGGATATTTTGGGATGTGTTCCAGATTTAGTCATGTATGACTAATCATGTACAAAGAAAAGTCATAAATCATGTTGCGAGGTAAGAAGCCCAGCTATGCTGGCTTGAAGCAAGAGATAAAAGCCACTATGGATTTAAAGGTTATGGGCCAAAAATTGCCTCTCTCGTTTTTTCCTCTTGTTTGCAACATCATTCCAAATTTCTGAAGCATGGAAGCAAAGAATGAATCTTGGAAGAGATTATACTCTCTGTCTTGGATGTTCTGCATGGTTACCTGTTGACATTGTTTAATCATTTACGCTTCAAGGACCTGTGAATAACACCTTAATAAGCCACTTGCTGATTGGTTCAACAATCTCTTCTTTGGCGTTCGTGCCTCATTTTGTTCTTTTGACCAATCATGGCACAACAATAGAGCCATATTTAAAAAAAGCATAACAGGTATCAACAACAGAGTCGTGGTACAATACCTTCCCCCCCCCAAAAAAAAAAATTAACCACAAAAGACTCTGAATGCTTGTTGCAGTCTGGTTGACCTAAGTATCTCATAAAACTAAGGCTACATGAACAATGGGACTGCAGATGATCTTTTAAATAAGTTTTGCTTTCATTTGAAAGTTGCTGCAATCTATAGTTGTAATGTTAATTAAAAAAGGTTTCAGCTTATATTTGTATATCTTTTTATTCACTCATTAATCTCTTATTAAAAAGCTGAGTCAACAAGACACGGACTACGCGAGATATATAGATACATAGAGTGCACAGAATGTAACAATATATATATATATATATATATATATATATATATATATATATATATATATATATATATATATAATATGATAATATATATTACACATTAAATATTAACAAAACTGTCTCAAAACTAGAAATATACCAGCGTAATGCCACTATAATTGTCAAAACGTTTCAAAACTTATATATATACATGTATATATATATATATATATATATATATATATATATATATATATATATATATGTATGGTAAAAAAAACTACACCTAGTAGATATTTAAAAATGTCTTAATAATAGAAATATTCCACCCAGCGTAATGCCAATATAATCGGCTAAACGTCATCTAATGCTATCAAATAAAAAAATGCGTTTTTCAAAGGCCCTGTTAAACAACGGTAAAAGAGAGAAGAGAGAACAGCTCCTCACAACATGCTTGTATCCTGCTTTGACAGTAGGTATGCCATTTGCTTCTTTAGATATGTCAGGGAAACTCCGGACTATACATTTCTACAAAAGGTACACAAAGCGGCACTACAAGCTCCTCAGCACCCTGATTTAAAATGATAACTGACTTATTATTTGAACCATATGCCTTCCCTGAATCTGTAACACTGACTAGCATTACGATACGTATGTAAACATATGGCGATTTTATATTGTCACAAAAAATATAACTATAACCACTCACCCACCCACCCTCACCCCGGGGCAAAATGTAATTTCGTGTACTCGAATTTTTTTCACCATGTTACATGCTAGGGTACTTGAATACAGTCAGATGTTTCAGCAAGTTCAATGTATAACGATTAAAATTGTGCGTTAGTAAATTCCAAGTGTGTCTGGCATTGTAATATCGAATTTCTACGTTCGATGGACAGGCAAAGTAAAACAGATTTGCTGGAATTTTTTTGTGAAAACATTTGTAGTAACATTGTCAAAAGATCCTCAACTTTTAGCAATCACATATTATTTAGTGAAGAATCAGTATAAGCATTTGGTTAGTACAAGATAAAATTTTGATTGCTTCTCCTTTTGCAATTTGATAATTTTGGTACAATTAAATCCCAGAATAGGGTTCCGTCGTTACTATGTGAAAGAATGATAGAATTATGTATTTTTATTTTTGGGTCTACAGATGAAATTTTTATTACCTATTCAGAATTCCTAAAGACCTGGATGTCTTACTTCCAATTTTTTCTTCATGTGATGTGCACGTTAGGTATTTGTCTACTAACTTTTCACGCATTCAATTGGAATTGCTTTCATTATTAAAGTATGTTTCCCCTTTCTTTTGTGGTTGACGAAAAATCAGAAATTTTGTGTGTTCTATAAATTTTGAGAGTTTGTTTAAATATGACCACTTTCAATTTTTTTTCAAGTTCAGAATTTATGCCCACATCTGTATTCATCATACCAATAATATCGCTGAAATAATTTGAACTTGCAGATAATGAAGAATCGCCAGCATACATGGTCAGTTAAAAATGGAACTTGCATGTATAACATAAAATTAAGATAACATTATGTTGAACTTTAAAAGCCCGGATCCTGACACTTTAGTATGTGAAAGTGACACAGATTCATGCCATCAGCACTGAAAATATTTGATATCTGATTTGTCGAAACATGCTTCAAAGAAAATTACTTCTTCCATGACTGTATCGACACAGTTATGCAAGAAAGCCAGTATATTAAATGTTATATGCTGCTGTGGTACATATTTTACATATCTAATCATTATAGTCATTTTTGTGAGCTTCCATTAATGGATTTCTCTATTTTGCTCTTCCTTGGAGCACCAAAATTCCCCCATTTATTTTTGGCTCTAGCACTTAAAGAACAGTGTCTTGCATTTAATCTATAGACCTACATGCAAAACAGGTGTCATTGTGCAAAACCGTTACGTTTTTGAGTGACAGTCGACGGTTGTGCAAGGGTGTTACATGCTGCTGGTGTGTTGGGCTAACATTGAATGTTAATGGGAACCTCTTACCCTGGTGTAGTAGAATGTGCCATAAAATAGTCTTGCACATATATGTCTGGTGAGTCTTGGTGGGCAATCGTATTGTCGTGTTCCCAGATAATACTGCTCATATCTAAGCTGATTCGCTCCATCCTGTCTGGAGGGAACGTCCATAAAAAAAGGAAAATGTTAAACAAATAAACCTGCAAAAAATTATACATGCGCACACTTCTCCTATGCAGGCCATATTTGTTAATTTGTCATAACTGCTGCGTGGTGTTTTTGCACACAGCAAGTTTCAGCTAAGACATCTCACGAGAGTTAAAACCAAGACTGTAATGTGCAGTCCCAATGTCTGGCAATGAGAGCATGCTGACCAATAATGGTGGAATTTTAACAATCCAGTGATAAGTGCTCTAAACAGTTTATGGTCGCTTGGCATTTTGTAGATTAACATGCGTTCCCGTATGGCTCATATGACACTACCCCCCCCCTTCCCCCCCAAAAAATAATAAAGTAAAATAAATAAAAACCCATAGACACCAATACAACACTATAACTATGTACTTAACCAAGGCACCTGCGGACTTAGCGTTACCTTTATGTGAGCCACTGTATGACCCATGGTTATAGTTAGTCAAGATAGAGTGACCAGACACCATACAAGAGCAATAGATGTTGCTAGTACACAGTATAAATTTGGCTGTTTCCAGCTATTTGTGAGATCACACATAACTACAATATCTGCATCTAAACAAGTTGATTATGTGCACCTACTTCTTGACTATGCCCCTTGCAGTGTATAGTAGATATAGTCAAGTGATTACCTTTATGATACAAGTGAGCACAAGAGTGGCGCAAATCCACCAAAATTTTTTGCATGCAAATTTAACAGAACGTCACTTAAGGTTAGGGCTAGACTGTGACACCAGCGTCAAGAGAACATTGCCTACTGGATAATTGGTGTCCTACATCGAATGTCCTAATTTCAGAACCATTCTTTATTTTTAGATATGTCGAAATGCAGTTAGAGTAATCAGAAGTGAGGTGGAGGGTGGTGGTAGGAGGAGGTGGAGGGTGGTGGTAGGAGGAGGTGGATGATGATGATGATGATGATGATGATGATGATGATGATGATGATGATGATGATGATGATGATGGTGACTGTCTTTTATGTGGAAACACCTTTCCTTTGCACACACACATGCAACTTATTATCGTATTGTTAAGGGGCTTGCTTTACTGCAACGTTCCTCCTTATACGCAAGTCTAAAAAAACGTTAGAAATGACACTTGAAAGCCGTTCATCCGGCCACAATAAACTTGTAGGTTTACAGGGAACATACAACGGTCTAACTCCCAGTTATCCTATGTTTGAATCAAAATCTTTTGGTGCTCTTGACAAGATTTGTATGCATCTATCTAAGTCAGACCTTTCAACTGGTCTTTTGCTTGTTTTATGAAGTGTCTCCTCTCGATGACTGGACGATTAAAGGAATCTGGAAATAGCTGTCGGTCTGATGCTTAATATCTATCAATAATATATATATTTTGTATCTACTGGATACATTTTAGTGATCGAGGCATACGTTTTAATGATCGAGATGTGGTTGCTCAAAGTTATATACAATTTAAGGGTACCAGTTTCATTGTAATTGTTGAGATTTGATTCCAACCAAATATACATATTGAGCAGAAAGCAGCATCGACAGGTACCCTCTACTTTGCTGGTTTATGCAAGTGAGGAGGAGGAGGACCCTGTAAATACTAATAAAATGAAAGTATTTATTATTGCGGGAAAAGACATGTCGTCTGATATCAGCAGAAGTTGAGCAAACGTATTCAAAATCATTTTTACATTTTAATACATGCACATCAGGATTTTTTCCAATGGTTGTTTGAATCCTAAGCTCTCTGGTAATTTGAGGTGGTGAGGTAGTATAAGTCTTAACCATATCGAGTATTCTCATTGTTTCAGCAAAATAACTGCTTTATTATAGAAATATTTAATGGCATATTCCAACTTTGCTCTTGTGAATACCGAAGTACCTTCATTCACACATACATGCGTATATGGAGGCAGACAGACCACCTGTATGGACCACCAGGGTGTGAAAAATAAATGGAACCAAATTCTGTTGTGTTTTTGAATATTAAACATTTGTTTGTTTTAGTAGCTTGTGTCTGTTGTTTTCTGTATAATAATCTGGCTTATTAGTCAAAACTTCGTTTAAAAAATCTTCCTTAATATACTATATAACAGAAAATTCCAGCTTTAACTTGCTGATAAAATAAGTTTATTGATAAGGGCTGTAAAATTCTGTAATTCGAATGAGAAAAAAATTCAAGAGGTAATTGGATGAAATATTGTTATGAAGGAATGCAAGGGACAACCATCAACTTCTATGAAGTAATCTCTTGGTGAGCGAGAAGAGTTTAATGCGAATAACAGAAATATATGCATAAAAGAGTATCATGTAATTTGCCCATGAAAGTCATTTGATACCCTTACAAAAAGTCATATACACCTCTATCAACCAATTAACACATGCGCAGTGCAGTGCTGAACAAGCAATTGTAAATAGAATGCATAAATTCTAGACTTTCATCAGTGGTCCAGACTTCATTATTACTCAGTCCCTGAATATACGCCTCCCTAACAACGTTGAACATACGCCTGACTCACTGATGAACATACCTGGTTTCGTTGGTAGAAGAAAACATATAGGAGTTACTTTCAACTTCATTTTCCACAAGAGTGATACTGGTGTTTGAAACTGACTTTACTGAGCCCGTTTTAGATAAATGCCTAACCTTAAAGCAGAACACAAATAACTATAACAATGTAAATGAAACAGCAGCATGTTATACATTGATATACATTTAATAATACCAATGCATTACAAGACTTTCTTTGGCCAAAAAAGAATCCATCCACATAATGGTTTGTTCTGACCCCGAAGAGTCCCTGCAAAAAAATTCAAGCCATACTTCCTTTGTACATTTCTCAGGGAAATCCAAGAACCATTAGTATATACAAATTGGAAAATTTATAATCGGCCCAGTTCCAGTGAAATAAGTAAAACAGTTATCTCAGCAGTTCTAAACTGAGTCTTTTGAGCTATTTACATGTAACTATGTAAACGTGTGACATACGTGTACATTCCTTTCCGCAGTATTGCTGGCACTTTTTAGAGGGTTATCTTTAAATGCAGTGAAGTCCAGTGAAATTCCATTCATGCCGAGTACGTTTAAATTCAAGTTAACTGCACAAACTTAATGACACTTTAGAGAAGAAATCAGCTGCTATATTTTACATTTTTGCGCTTTGTGACAGAGTGGGACACTTCTTTTTTCAATAATGGTACACCATATCACAGTTGTTTCTTCAAAGCGTGACCTAAAGTGGCTGATCTTTTTTATCAAAACGTTTAAACGAGTTTGCTGACAGCCTGGCCAAACTATTTACAGATTTGCGGATTACCCACCGTTTTGGGAAAACATGTGGGAAGTTACAGTCCCTGCCTTGTGATATGGATATTCTGGAAATTAGCAAGTATGGCTGTCCTCAAAAATGCAATGGACAGTGCTAGGATGTGGGAATTAGTATCTTTCAAAATACCCACAACGCATGCATATTGCAACTACCTCACATTAAAAACAACCACGTAAATAAGCCCAAACTTGACATGGCCATACATCACCTTTTCCTTGCAATGGTATGTACCAAAGATTTCATATTTTAGACAACCTGCAAATGAAAGACCATCTTCGGCTGTAATCACATATGGTTACAAAACTAGGGTCCTTGTGAGAGTATACAAGCAGACGAGTATGATTTTGCTACAATTTTTACAGACTATAATCAGACGGAAACAAATATTATGATGTGAATTTTTGTCTGTTTGTAATTTTGGTGAGAGAATATATATTCAAACATTTAAGAAGCGGATTGCATGATGTCGGCTTTAAAGAATAATGTGTCATTTGCAGAACTGTCCTAATAATAATAATAATAATAATAATAATAATAATAATAATAATAATAATAATAATAATAATAATAATAATAATAATAATAACATTAATAATAATAAACATTTTTGTCTTTTTGGGGAGAGAATGTGGTGTGAATGAGTTCTATTATACTCCTGACGAGGTGGTAGAAATATTATTTCCTGACGTTTAAAGGATTATTGAAGTGGAAAGATGATTGATAATAATATATGTTAGTATGGTTAATGTTAGAATAGCAGCATAAATGTATATTTGTGTAGTTTTCTCCCTAACCATTGGTTAAATGTGGTTCAAACTTGGTGGATTGCTGCCAAGTGTATTCAATAGATTATGCTGCAATGATATTTTTCAAAAAAAGTTACCTGTGGTGCTCATAGATAGATAGACAGACAGACAGACAGACAGACAGACAGACAGACAGACAGACAGATAGATAGATAGATAGATAGATAGATAGATAGATAGATAGATAGATAGATAGATTTGTATTGTACATATAATGTTCATTTTTTATATTCCGATTACATTTTTTCGCTTTCCGAGAGAGATTCACACAAGCAGTGCATTTGTTCCAATGACTTTTTGGAAACAAAGTATGGTCCCATCAAAATGCCAATGCATGCAGTACGGGGACCATAAAACTACCTATGATAGCAAAACTTGTTTTTTAATCATTTCTCTATTTGCATCGGGTTTACTAAGAGAGGACACTGATTACCATATATTTACATGTCAAGGAATGCTTATCCAAAAGCCCGGACTACAACTTCTTTAAACTTTGATTGTCGGGCTTATAATTGTATATATATATATATATATATATATATATATATATATATATATATATATATATATATATATGTATGTATATATATGTATATATGTATATATATATATAGATATATATATAGATATATATTGTTTTGTTCGTTTTTCAGCAGTACGCTGATTTTCAAACTGCAACATGGATGTTTTGCTATGTGTAAACTCTTTGCGTTAGTCTGTCATATAATTATACTAGTTTTGTAATCTCCATCCTTTGTCAGCTCAGCTGTATTTCGTTTGGGTAAAAGAAAACCTAATATACACGCTTTATTTACATTCCTTTACTCGACTTGCGTCTGTGGGTTATATTGGTCTGGTGCACGTCAGTTTAGCACACATTCCGGATAACAACACTAACTTTGAATGATCAAATCTATAATTTACGTGCTGATACTATTATGATTTAAGATTGAGACATTAGGTACCGGAAAAAATACTCTGCCCAACAGTTTGATACTTGTTACTACTCCATTCACACCATAGTGTGGACTATTTTGTGTATGATCATTTAAACATATATGGTGTTTTATACAAATATATCAAATAATTAAACGTCCCCCAGAACTTTTATTACCGCAAGGAAATCCTATATATTCCTTACCATGAAGTATTTGCTTCGGCTTTTATCATTGTTAGTGCTTCCAGACATTTTTTAGCTTGAAGCTTTAAAAACAAGATGAGCATTCAGGTTCTCAAATGTCGTCAGTGCATGGCCGATTATAGTTGATGTTTATTTCCAACTCATGTATCTTTATAAATACAGGTCGAGTATCCAAAGATCTGGTCGCAAATTTCGCGGAAAAATGACGTTTCTACTATTAATATCCACAGAGATCTAATGTTGTGGGCTCGTATCATATATATATATATATATGAACACAAACAGAGAAATATGGATGGATGGATGGATGGATGGATGGATGGATGGATAGGTAGATAGATAGATAGATAGATAGATAGATAGATAGATAGATAGATAGATAGATAGATAGATAGATAGATAGATAGATAGATAGATAGATAGATAGATAGATAGATAGATAGATAGATAGATAGATAGATAGATAGATAGATAGATAGATAGATAGATAGATAGATAGATAGATAGATAGATAGATAGATAGATAGATAGATAGATAGATAGATAGATAGATAGATAGATAGATTCCGATTACTTTTTTTCGCTTTCCGAGAGAGATTCACATAAGCAGTGCATTTGTTCCAATGGCTTTTTGGAAATAAAGTATGTTTAAACCATGTTTTTTGGGCACTATTAAATTTACATATTTTTCTAAGCACTTGCATTGTAATTCACGGGTGCATGATATACCTAAGACACACACGCACGCACAAACACACACACACACACACACACACACACACACACACACATATGCATATTGTAAGAATACCTATACCCAATAACAAAAGCTACACAATGTAATGCCCAACAGAGCAATAAATATCAGCAAGCTGTCTATGACCACATCCAAAGCAGCCACGCAGGTACATTCCTTGGAAAACTAAAACAAGAAGTTTGCTTTACATGTGGAACATGATATGATATGCTCACCCCATAGTTTTCTGTTCAAGACTTTATAATGTACGTTTTATAATAATAATAATAATAATAATAATAATAATAATAATAATAATAATAATAACAATAATAACAATAATAATAATAATAATAATAATAATAATAATAATAATAATAATAATAATAATTTTATAATGTATGTTGCCTTTAATGGTGCAGTTTGTATATATTGAATGCTGCAAAATTATCTTTTCCAGTTCCCTTGCGTGCAAACGAAATATGTGTAGACCTATGCATACTCCTATCTAGATTTTTAATACTTGTATTCCATGGAAAGTTGTCAATCTATATGTAGCTTCAAAGTCCGAGTAGGCCCGAGATCCGATGGAGTATCATTGCCTCCTGAGAGATACGTTGGCAACAATCAAACATGGTAACTACTATAGGAATGGGGGTGGGAAACAATAAAAAGAATATTCACTTTGATATATCAGATCTTATATCACGACTACCTCGTTTTTACACAGTGTATTTTTTATTATGATTCCCAGTTAACTTGCAACTGACACCCAGCAGACTATTCTATTGGCTGAGGGCTTCCTGACAACATCTCCTGATTGTACTTGTGTCGATGTGCATCCTAGCTCATCACTGAAAAGTACTTTTAGTATTGGCATCTTCACTTTAATACTGTTTATAACAAATGAGCATCACCATTGAATAATATCGAATGACCACTGATCTACAAACTCCCATTCAGGTCTGTCTGTCAAAAATCATATTATATGCTCCCTCTGCTTACTGGCTTTCTTTCACATAAACGTGCTCTTCGGTGGTTTAATCCTGTCTGATTGCATTCTTTTTCTTTACTTTTTTCCGACCATACATTAATGTTTACCCAATCCCGGCCCCATTTCTAATTCAAACAACCAATTGAGGTTCATTTATTCAAATGTTCACAGCCTTGAAGAAATTCACCTATTAGCTAAATCAGAAATTATGGCACTCTCTGATAACTGGCCAGATAAACATTATCCCGATATGCTCCTTGTCATAGATGGCTTCCGACCCCCTTTTCATACAGACCGCACAACAGGAAGAGGTGGCGGGGTTTTATTGTTTGTTTACCCTTCTCATCGAGTTTGAATGGTCCGGATCATGAAAGCCCAGATTCTGAATGCGTTTAGGCTGAAATTTTTACCTAATTTGTAAACGTTTTATTTGTTTATCTATTATCGTTAACCTGCCCAGTCCGCATTAATCCGCAATGTTTGTCTCAGGCCACCTTGGCCACATCTAAATCGGATTCCATGGCCATTAAATGCAACTCTCATATCGTAATCGTTAATGGCGGTTTGAGTGTCTGGTGTTCCGGCTGGAACTCCCAACATGAGAACAGCGATCTAATTTGTTAACCTTTTGAATCAACATAATGTCTTTCAACTTACAGATAAACTGGAATAAGAGAAACTCTGATAACTAGATCTTATCACCACTCATTCCCCATGCCCTGTTCTGAACTCAAAAACATTTGCCCCAATCACAAATTCTGACAACTGTGTAGTTTTTTATCCTTTCCGTTCACAAGGACCATCTTTCAAATAGTTCAATATGGAACTTCGAGAAAAAAACTGACTTTATATGACCTCAATATCGCTCTTTCTAAAGTCCTTTGGATCATGACTCCGATTTTGTTGATGTATCATGCTGTTCCAACTCCCATTGCATCAACTGCAAACATTTTTATACCCTTTAAAAAGTTACCATTTTCCCTAAGAACAAACCTTGGATGGCCGTCGTAATCGTTCATGGAAACGCTTAAAGCATTCATCTAACGAACCCCGCCTCTATAACTACGGCCTCTATGTTAAGATTGATGGGTTCTTTCAATTCTACAACAAATATTGCAATAAGGTTGCTAAGTTAAGGGAATCAGTCTCTTTGTAATTTTCTAATTCGCAGCTTTGATGAGATGAGATAAATATTGATCCTAAACAATGATAAAGCTTACAGAGTCTGTTCTGGGATGCAAAGTACATTATGATTTACCTTCTGCCACTCACAATAACGAGATCATATCACGTGTTTTACTGAAAAAGAGTGAACATGTTAACTCAAATTTGCCGGTCCGTATTAACCTCATCCTGTTGCCAATGCCCCCACGTCTGCTCGACTTAAGATTCCAAACTTGCAGCATAATACCTTTTGCAAGATAGTGTTAAGAAAGCCTTATTTTCCCTATGACTATCCTCTGCATTCGGAACCGACAATATTGGGGATGTCTTACTCACGAACACAGCAGACTCGGTGTGCAAACCACTCCAAAAAGTCCAAGAGACAGATTAACATCAACTGTCTTTCTGTTTCTTGCTTTCTGATATTCGAGGGTGCTTGGGCACCTGGTTTTTAACGCACACAATGAACATTTACAAACAAAATTCTTCTCACGTCTGAATGTTCTTGTTTAAAGTCCACTGACTCAGCTTTTTTACATCCTTCACAGTATCTACAATTGCATAGAACAGTCCAAAGAAGTCATAATGGTATTCTGGACATGCCCAAGGCCTTTGATACGGTTTGTAATCCTGACCTCCTCTTCAAACTTCAGCAACAGAGCATTTCTGATAATCTTGCCCATCCCCCTCAACACGCATATTTCTGATGCGTTCCATAAATACATTGTACACAGAAGACGCTCCATAGTTTAGCTCTTTGTGTAGTAGAACTTGTAATTAGTCATTCATTGATTAACATAAAATTATTCTTATGTGTAATTTAAGAACTTACTTGCCTGTTAGAATTATTGTGAACCATCTCGCCTTGTATTGTTATCCCTCTATGTTTTGGGGAGCACCCGCTCCCCATTAAGCATTTGGATGTACCATAGGGAGCATGCTTTTGGACACACAGAGAGTATATACAAAACAATTGGGACAAAATAATAAGTAAAAAATGAAACGGTGTCTAAGTTTACATGGATTCTACTTGAGATATCACTAGATTAGAACACCAAAAGATATAGCATGAATTCCTTAGGAAACGCATGTAGTGCCCTACATCTCCCCCATTTAATTTGCAGTAAACATTTAGACTTACTTCTAACATTTTTATTTAAACAAAATATTGCCCTTTCGGTTATAGTAGAAGTGTATAACTTGCCACTGTTGCCAGAATATGAAGTTTATTCTAGAAACGTGTTTAAATTAGTACGGTTGAAAACTTGGTTGCACTCCAAAGATAATGCTCAGGTGATTCAATGTCATTTCCAGAGGTATATAATAGATCAAACAAAATAGATCAAACAAAATATTAAATTTAAACAGATGGAAAGGCAGGCATGACCAAGATGCAGTTCTGAATTACAAATATTCGGAAAACATTGGCCATAAGAATATTGTTTGCGGTTGTCCTCAAGCATTAAAGTCTTTAAACTGTGTTTAAAGCGAGACAAAGTAGCCGTTTCTCTGATATTTTCAGGTAGGTTTTTTGCTAAGTTTAATCATCGATGGGACAAAGGAGGTATCAAATCTTACGGTTTAAGGTTTGAGTTGTGAAACACTTTGTGAATTTTGTGCGCTTCAGCAAGCCACATTCTGCATCTCTGGCTGTGTTTAATCAGATATTCCGTTTAAGCTCATGGTTGACTAAAATTGTACCAAGAGAGTGAGCACGATGAGTTTGCATCCATAATTTGCAGCTTTACACCACATTGTTTCTTCTTGCACGCCAGATAGAGCCACTCATGCACACAGGCTGCTGCATACCAATACTTCATCACAACTTGAACAGTACAAGAACAAATAATAAGTCTGATTAGGTCGTACTGAATTGTTGTGGTCATAGATAAATAAAAGGTCCTGAAAGACTGAGGAAATGGGTTTGATTTTAAGCTGAGTCTCTTTATAGTTTTTTCTTATTGTACACAAGATAAAGATAGTCATACGTGCAGGCTGCGAAGAGGCAGTAACTCCATACCATTTATGTACGCTCCAGGTTAAATTTATCTGCTGTCTTTACCCCTTGTATGAGCTTTATCACAACAAATTGGGTTCCAATACAAATATCCCCATCACTGTTGATAGTAGGTGTAAGAGGTAAATTTGGTCAGTAGTGTTAAGCATGGTTAAGTTATGTTGACAGAAATTGTCTGCTTGTTAACCAATCTATCATAACACTGGGTTACACGGTTGAAATCTTGTTTTGGTTGGGAAACTATTAAGTTCTCTATTGTCAGATATTTGGAGGCTTTCCCATGAAGTTTATGAGGAAAATGCTTGCCTTAAATTTTTATCAGCTTGGCCTACTCTTTTCCTTAATATTTGTATACGTCTATGTGAAGAGAGAACATCGTGTGGCTGGCCATACATTTTCCTGTTGAACAACTTGGGTTGCTCTGCCAAGGACCGGGAAGGCGGAGGTTGATGGTGAGGAATAAGAGCAGTATTGTTCTCTCCTCCAGCGTCTGTCTAGCAGGCAAGACATCTACGTCAACTCGGGGGCTGAATAGCGAAAAAAATCAGTTTTACAGCTTCCTTGGTGGTTGGGTTGTCTAGCTTATCTACTCAAAATAATTAAGTTGCCTGACAAAGGGGTGTGAGGGCGATACGCGTGGGTGGGAAGGTTGTATACGTAACCCAATGGGAATCTGTAGATTAGCTGTCCACATGTGCATTGGTGTCTGATAGATGATAAATAAGTTATTACTTAATGTAACATGGGGAATGTACGAAGCGGTATTTATTGCATGATGCGTGCAAAATGTTCAAAAACTACCCAATGTCATGTAATTGGAATCAGTTTAGTGCCATACCTGATCGCAAATCTCGTGCTATTTATTGTTCACATGTTTTTATGTACATCAAGTTAAACATACGTAATGCATGCTTCATGTCTTCTGTGTAAAATTTGAAAAATCGGCACAAATTTACCGACAACTCAAAGATATGTAAATACGCTAACACACGTTTTGTGTAAACTGTAAAATATAAACACATTTGCATATTATTTAGATTGGAAAAGTCTCTCATGTTGATAGTTTTTTTAGTGCAATTTAGGGTATATTTGCTTATTCCTGTCTTTATTCCTTGCAACTGAGCGCAACCAAATATTTTCAGTTTGGTAAAACCTCAGGTCACTACAAATTTACAAAGGACTATTCCACCCGTGTTAACCATGCATCTCCCTGCGTATACAACATGGTTGCCTACAATCAGACCAGTCCCCGTTTTCATTCTGCACTCCAGTTGAGTAGAATGGAGATACCACAGACCTTGGTCTGCTCTGGTGGCAAACTACAGGGGCTTCGTATACCATGCATGGAGGGCGGCTCAAATGTTTGGAACAACGGCACCACCAATTGACCCAACCCTGTAAACAAATTCAATCAACCGAATGGCACCAACAGATCGTAAAACCCTGTTTTCAATAATATGAACTAGGGCCCTAAATTCCTAGCCGTAGCATCATAAGAAAGTATCTCATTTTTCATACAGGTAAAAATATTACAAATCCTTCAAAGCAAATCATCAAACATCTTTTGACTGCCATCCAAGGACAAGTACAAATTTCATTCACAAGCGTGGCAGTTTATTACAAGTTCACCATGTTCATGAACATTCCATACTCAGTTTTGTTCACAAACAAGCAGTCATACTTACCGTCCATAAATGCAGATGATTTTATCAAAACCAGCCAATTATATAAATACTCTGTTCGACGAAGTGTAGCTTTATTTCTGCCACGCGCAAAACAAGAAATTATGGTAAAAATTCAACTAAATTTAACGGATCCCTACTTTGGAATAATCTACCAAACCCATTAAGATTTATGCCATAAATTGCAAAAGTTTAAAAGGGAGCTAAAAAGAATAAATCAAAATTATTATTATTATTATTATTATTATTTTATTATTATTATTATTATTATTATTATTATTATTATTATTATTATTATTATTATTATTATTATTATTATTATTATCGAGTTTTCACAGTTTATGCGTATCTTTGTACATATCTACCAATAGCCATTTGCTATAAGAAAAGCAGACAGGTACCCAGAACCAGTGTGATATTCGAAGGCCAAGGTGTTAGGAAGCTTTATATCTTACGACTGCATGTAATAAATTTTTAGGTTTGTCAACAGTAGAACGTAGCATTGTTTGATGTCACTATGGACTAGTAATAGACCCATGTTGTTTGTCTTTTTTCCCGCTTCAGCCCTTGGTAAAACCATGCTGCTTTCTATTGCATGGTATCGATATGTGTCAGGTGCCCCGCTCGATGAGTGATACTCCTCTGGGGGCCTTTATTACTTTCTTTGTGAACTGATGATGCATGATGTATGTGAAAAAGTTTCAATTCAATTGAAATAACCGCACTGAGCAAGCTCTGTCTATGCAGCCATTGTCCTTTTTAACGTTTGACATTATACCTTATAAAAGTTAAAATGTTAAAATATGACGTATCAGCCTAATGGTTTCAACGTCATTTCAACTTTCGCAGAAAAACAAATATTAACGTTAATTCGAATTTTAACTGCAACGTTTCAACGTTGATTTCACATCGTTTGTCCACTGGGTCATAATATAAATCATCAATCAGTCAGTGAGCCAGCCAGTTAGTCTGTGGGTCAGTCAGTCAGTCAGCCCGCAGTTAGTCAGTCAGTCAGCCCGCAGTTAGTCAGTCAGTCAGTCAGTCAGTCAGTAAGTCCTCCAAGAATCAAACTTGCAGATTGTTCTTTTTAAGGCTGATACAAGGTTCGTATTGCAAACCGAATGAATTATGTGTTCCTATTGTTAACGTAACGTAACTTATTTGACAGGCATTGTACATTTTAAACTAGCCTGCATTAACCAAACTACTTCATACCTATAGAATGTGACATATGGAGTTCAACACGTTAGTATTCTTGGACCTCTTTTAATCTATCGTGTGGAATGATATCAAGATAAAATCACCTTACAAAATTATCTGTTCTGATGATTATGCTGAGCTTCTTGTTTTTAGGAATAATATAGACTATATAACAAACAGTTGCAAGGCGATTATCAACAATAAAATAACTGAAAGATGTGAGTCCAGCCACATGATTGGAAATACGGATATAAACATCATACTCAAAAGTAAGACCAGTTGCGGGAGCAATCATCATAAATGCTTCACAATAAATAAAATAAATAAGGTTCATGGCATTGCAAGTCTAATTTCATTTCCACCACCTGTGGGATGTTTGGGAGCTGCTACACTAATACTTTTCGCCTCTGGTTGCGTCCACTAACAAAAATTCCAAACTTTAGTGATATATATATATATATATATATATATATATATATATATATATATATATATATATATATATATATATATATATACATATATGTGTGTGTGTGTAGTGACAAAACATCTTATCCATCACAGAGTACATTCTCATTCAAAACAAAATATTTTATTTTACTTCCATTTTACATTAATCATTTCTGTGTACTATCTGTACAATATTGCACATATTATGAAAAACTCTAAGTGAAAAGCTTCTCTTACTGGATGTAACAATAGTGCTTGTCCAGCTCATTGCTTAATCTTAAATATATCAAGCTTTCGGCGAGGGCCAATACAGCCATGGGTATTTCCATCATGTCACAGTGAGCAAGAGTGAGAAGTTACACAACTAGTTTCGCCAGATTTGTGTGGACAGCAGGTAGAGTAGTTCCACATCATTTTCCAGGAGCTCTTTCTCGTTTTCTTTTGGAATTTCCAATTTGGTTCCAGTCACAACCTTTTTTTCTGAACCAAGAAATCGGCCCTCTACAACAACTACATCCCCAGGATATGCATCTTTATGTAGCTAGTGAGATCATAATTTGGTGTTCTTCCCCGCAACGCATAGACAGGACGGTCATAATGACAATGAAGCTTACCGCAATCGTAACTTTCATGGTGATTTCTTTTTTTAATTTTGCGTTAGTCCCAGCTCTTGCTCGCAAATTTGTTGACCTTTCAATGACTACCCTATATCCATTTTAGTCTTATCGTAATAATATTGAATTTTTACATTTCTTTTGACTGGAACTAAACCTGTCCGATAATATTATTTGCATTCTTGCATGAAATCAAGTTTTTTTCACACAGAATGAGTCCCCAGAAAGTTAACTTTGCTAGCGGCTATATCTCGTGTTTCTTCCATGGCTATGGTGACTCCAATTTTCTGCACAGAAACCCACACATAATTTTTCATAGACTTCACCTACCCACTGGTCATAAAGCGGTTGCAAAATAATTGTGAGGCATCTGAGTGTATCTGTGTCTTCCTGTTGATGACTTAAATGCACTTGTCCTTGTTTAACCCTGGATACCCTTCACACGCAATCCGGGAAAGAAAGGGTTTTATATTGTGTCCATCCAGCACAACCGTATGGCACCCTGAGGCACAGCATGTATGTAGCTTTATGTACAAAAATTGAGTGTAGCCTTTTAAATTTATTTGTGGACCAAAACAAGAATTATACCAGAGCAGTGTACCCTGTATGCATCTTGCATTTACTGGGAGATGCAAAACGAGTCCGTCAGTGCATCACTTCAGCATGCCAACTGCAGTGTTCGATAAATACATGTGACGCCCCCAAGAAACTGTGGATTTTAATTACTAATACATAATTGCACGTCTCCTCATTGTGTTATGTTTTGTTGATCTGATATCATAAAACCTTTTTTATTTCCATAAAATATTTTTAAAACTTTTTTGGTTTATGTGCAGATTGTTTTCATTCCTTTGATATGATAAAGCAAGACTATTCAGTTTGATAACATGTTGCTATACATTGTCTATGGTAAATGCGCATAGGCGTATGATCCAAAGGACTCCATTGGATGTGAGGCACTGTGACTTTGTGGTTTACCCTATCAGTGGTTCATAAATGTCATTTTACAATATACTGTTATATGTGTACACCTCCAAAAAAACATGCTATTATAATGACAGGTGATTGCAACTTGATGATGGGCATTTTTAATGGCAGTCATCATGTTGAAATCAAACGGCGATGCAAACAATTAAAAGTACATTGAACCCTTACACTTACTACCCTAATATTTTTGTCTTATTGGTTTAACTCATTATTTTAGGGATATAAATACTCTGAACATGCTACGGTATATGTGGGAGACAAGAACGTTACTAAGCACAGATTTAAAGCCACTGTAAGGCACGCTCGTCCTGATGCCATTACTGTTCGCACTGCATCGAAAGGTTTCTATGATTGCACGTGCACACGTAATTCACTGTGTTAATGGGAAATGAATGTTCAAACTCTCTCCTCATTCTCCTGATGCTAAAGAAAACATCAAATGTAAATATTCAGAAATACCCAAATCATATCTTATGTCAATCAAACAATGTAACTATAAAACGTTTGTTCAGGTACGGATCTTTTTATTTTCCTTGAAGAAAACAAAGAATTACACCAGCGTGTTTTTACGTAGTTTTTTTAAAGTCAAATTTGTGTTTGCAATTTCATCTCATGTTATATCGTGCTGAATTACACACTTAAGACTGCCTAGGTTTCATAAACATGTGTGTTTGCTAGCTCTTCTCCCTGTTTTCTGAGTCACATGAGCAAAGGCTATCAACACGTCATTCATGCCTTTTCAGCAAATAATTGCATAGATGATAAATAACCTATTTGTAGCATAAGCACCTGTGTTCTTTTTTTCATAAATATTTTCCCACAAAAACACGAAATACAATATTTCTTTCGACAGACGGCAGCACAATAGTTATTCCAACATTGTACAGCCACCTGCCATTTCACATCCTTGTGACAGCTCTGTATATTTGATTTATAATTAGCTAATAAAGATTGGGGGGAGTTGGTAATGTAGCAGTCTTTGGATCTTAAACCAGAAAAAACACACACGCATAGGGGTAAGTTATACAAACATGCCTGTGGTGTATTTTCTGCCGTTTGAATATCCGGCAGCAAGTCCACAATCACCTTACAAACTAATTTTAAATGAAAACTTTACAGGTATCAAATTGATGTATATGCTGACCAAAAGAAGAGTCCATTATAAAATTTTAAGACGAAACTCAAGAATGGTTCAAATAACAAAGGCGAAAAAAGCATCCCAGCAGCATTTTGTGAACAAATGGCACTCAGGCGTGCCCCGGTCTGTTAAAAAGGAATTAGTAACGCTATGACATATCATTATAAGATACTCTCCTAATATGAATAAAAAGAAATGTGCAAAGTAAAATCAAATCATTGGAATGGCCCTTATAGATACGCTTGGGGATATTTAGCAATGCTATGTAAGGTTTAAAGAGCATCCAACTAATATTGAATCTTTTGGGAAGTTGCCGTGGTGGATTGTTGATAGATGACTCACGCATGAGCCTCCCCACAAGGCAGCCAGCTGGGCTAAAACAGATTGACATACGGTAAGATAGGCGGAAAGAAAAAAGGCCAGGCTGACCTTTTCTTTCGTGTCTTATATTCTTTTTATAAATGTGAAGTTATTTATAGCAAGCAATACAATACAATACATGTCACATTTTACAGATATTCGTAGAATAGTTGGTACCAAGGTGCAGTGATTTGTATTTATGTCTTTTTACACATACTCAGAAGTGATTTGAAGAGATTTCATCATTTTCGACTCATCCACACACCCATCCACATATATTGTTATTTTTGGCTTTCTAGAATTATATTTCACTTTGTGTTCCCACGATCACAGTTTTTCCACATTGTCCTTATTTACTGTGTACACCAATTTTCACCGAACGATGACGTGTTTGACTTTAGAATGACTTCACATTTGACTTTGACGAATTTTACTGACAAGAAATGGACTTGCAATACAAGACCTGTGTGTTGTCAATCACTTGGTACAGACAAAATGGCAACATTTTATCCTATTAGTTCACACAGTGGACTTTTAACCCCACGTGTCACTTACTTCTGTCTGCTTGAACACGATAAATCAAGTTTTGCTTTATCTTGTTACATTTTTCCCATTAAGGTTCGATCCGTACATTAAATTTAAAGTTATCTATTTATGAGAACTCAGTGTACAATAAATTATGTGTGTCCAATGATGATGATCATGATTGCAAGGAAAATTATAACTAATGAATTTAAATAGTGAAAAATAATCAGGTTATGATGACGATGACGATGATTGTGACAACAGCAATGGCAATAACCATAATGACAATGATGTTGATAGGGAAGACAGGATTGCAGGGTTTTATTTCTGTCTGAAGAAACAATACGCCTAATATTAAGACGACAGTGGCAATGATAATGATACCAATAAGAATGACAACATGGATAACGATGATAGGGACTCTAAAATTGATAGATAAAGAGGATTAATTAATAATTAAAACGACAAGACTGATAACAACTGTGAAAATGTGTATGGAATTAATGATGTTAATGAGGATGAATTGATGGTTTGACTGCTTATGTAAAATCCATATGCAGTTATGATAAATTGTAAATTAAAAATATTTTAGAATTTATGAAGGGATAAGGGACACCAGTGAAAAAACTCACTCTTCCAGTGAGCTTTATGGTAATAACACAGGCTTGAGTTCTAACAGAAAGATACGGAATCTGCCATATTTTGTGTGTCAAAACATAAAACAGCCACAGATGTTATTCCAGACATTGCATCTATATTAGAACCTGCCCATGAGCCCACCTCTGCAAAGGGACCACCTGAGCTAAAGGACCAGTCTCAATATTCCCATTAGCATATTTCCGTTTAATTTCACCAGTCTTAAGGGACCACCTGTCACAAATATATATTTATATTACCCTCCTGTGGAAATACAGCCATGGCCATTTACCTTCAAAAATATTCTGGTGGGAAACTACTTGGCTAATCATGTGTATTTGGAAATTGCATAGGGACACTTCTGTGGTCCCAGACTTTCTTATCAACATTGACACTGGAATTAGCATGGGGGCCCTGACCAGTAAACTCCACCACTGTACCAACAGGAACATTGTCGAATCATTTCAGGACGGAATTTTTACTTCGGTTGACTTAGTCAGTTGGTTGAGGTTATGTGGGGAATTTTGGTCCACTGCTACATCGTCAACAATTGGAGTTTTTGTCAAGTGGTCATGTGCCATTGTCTTCTGGATATGTTTTTATGGCCCGGTAATGTTCAATGTCAATGTGACTGAATCACCTGTTGGCCTAGCACTGAGGCCATGTGTTCTCAGCCCATCCACAGTCTTCCATGACCACGTACCCTCATTCCATTCCTATGGCATCCATAGCCTCCTGTTGACTGCCTTCACCTTTTACCAGTGAAGTCGTACATTATTAAAATTAATCCTTAAAATCCTCTGGTTTGTTTCTTCTCTTGCGTGGCGCTAACGTTGGAGCTCCATTTTCAAATCGACATGCCTATACTTACTTTGACAACACTTTTCCCTGCGCCCTTGGTGCTGTGTACAATAGTTTTTTACCATAACATGTTCGTATATTTGCACAAACACTCTCATAAATTCGTGCCTATTCTGTGTTTAAACTTGAGACAACTGGAATCACCATATTGTAACTAGATACACGTTCACAGATGCGACACGCAAGTTCCGTTTGAGCCATACATTACTACGCCTTTGTCATTTCTGTGAACCTGTATCCGGCCATGTAATGGAGATTCTTTATGTATGTGCAACTTTACACCTCTGAGTTTGTTTGTGCGTCTGTACAATACACTTTATTTGTTGGGGATGATCATTTTCCACCCCACATCCATTTCTCTTTATGGTCAGTGAGCCAGTAAATTACAGACCCTTAAATAAGTGAGAGTAAGCATCGTCAATTGAGGTCAAGAAAGGTTTACATTGACCTTACCAATGAACAGATACACAGTCATGGTTCGTTAAATTGCATGCAGTTATGTATACCTTGTATGATGTTTTACATTTGTTCATGTCAGCTACGTTTTGTTATCACATCCCTTACTGGAATAATAATTCACAGTTTTGACTTCTCTAAGACCATTAGTCAATTGCTTATAAACACTTCTGGGGGACCGCTAGACCTTAATTTGTTCAATAGGTGGTCCCGGAATTTTTTTTTCTGAATTGATATATTTGTGTGAAAACATCTCTCTCTCTCTCTCTCTCTCTCTCTCTCTCTCTCTCTCTCTCTCTCTCTCTCTCTCTCTCTCTCTCTCTCTCTCTCTCTCTCTCTCTCTCTCTCTCTCTCTCTCTCTCTCTCTCTCTCTCTCTCTCTCTCTCTCTCTCTCTCTCTCTCTCTCTCTCTCTGTGCGCTACTGTGGATACGCTTCAGGCAGAAACTTAAGCTAAGCTTCTTTAAATATATATATATGTATACATATATATATATATATATATATCTTTATTTGTACTAAGATGGAACATACAAGAATTATCGTACATTTGGGGCAAGCCCAAAACATTGCGTCCAAGACAATCATACAAGTATAAAGTATATCAATCTTCACGAATTATGACCTGGAAGGACCTATGGATCCTATGTGTGATTCACAACAAAGGTTTGGTGCATAAAATGGTAATGGTGTCACAAATATATTGCCGTGAAAACATAGTATTTAATTAGCCATCGAGAGCAAGGCAAAGTTCTCTGAAAATTGTGCAGAACCATTGTTCCAATCAACTGTGTTATTAGCTCCAGAGGGTGCGCCACCGTGGTGTGCTTCAGGCAGAAACTTAAGCTTAGCTTCTTTAAATCATATTTGTCGATTTTTACAATGTGAAGCTTGCTCCAAAAGTGTTTCATTACTTTGATCGAAAGGTCATCAATTGGTTGTTTCCTGGTAGTAAATAACATGAACTTTGTTTTGTCCTGGTTAGCAGACAATCTCCTTAGTTGAAACTATTCCATGACTGGAATCATAGAGATGTTAATATTCTTTTCCAACAAGTCGTTGGACCTACAAAAAAACAAACTTGTGTCATCTGGATACAATAATGAAAATAATTCTTCTCACAGTGCGCCAAGGTCCTTAACACAAACCAAAAACACAAGTGGGCCCAGAATTGACCCATGTGGTACTCCACAAATAATTTTCGTACGAACTTATTTTCAGCTTTGACAACATATGTATTGTTCTGTGTTAGTCATGCAACTTTTAAAGAATTCAAGAACCATCTCACATGTTCCATTATGAGATCATTCAGAGAAAAGAACTGCATGCTTAATTGTATCAAATGCCTAATGTAGATTAATAAAAAATATACCACCATGTTTATGATGGCCCAGTGCTTAAGAAATACTGTTTACAAGATAACTCAATGCCATTTTAGTACTAGACCCTTTTTAGAAGCCAAACTTAAAAGTGTAAAGTATTTGAAAATGCTCGAGAAAGCTGGTGAGTTGATTGTCAACTTTTTTTCCAGAATTGTGGGGAGAACAAATGATAATACTGAAATAGGACGATAGTCAGTTAACAACTGCGGGTCAACTTTGTTTTACAAAAAGACATTAACCTTATCAAGTTTAGGTACATCACGGAAAACACCGGTTTAGTGAGACAAATTGACAATATATGCCAATTGCTCAAAGATACAATTCAAAACATGTTTAATAACTTCAGAATTTAATTCATCCCATCCATGATATGAGCTTCCCAGAAATAAATTATATTAATATGTGTGCTATTTTCAACACCCAGATCGAAACAAATGAATTTGTGAAAATAATGACCTTCCAGATATGATTTCGGATCTTTAGCAATGTTTGGAACTGACTTAGCTAAATTTTGTCCGGCATTATTAAAAAAAAAAAAACAAAGCTAAAATTATGAGCAATAGTGTCAAAATCTCTTCATTACATTTATATTGGTTTTGTATTATATTTTATTCATTTTTAGTAATTACCTTTATACTTATTTTCCTCAAAGTTGATAAATTCATTTATCGTCATTAACGTTAGTTATACATGTATAATATTGTTTTGAGGGAATACACAATAATTGATTAAATGTATCACGGTATTTTTTATGTTTTTTAAATTTTCAAGAGTATTTTGACTTCAGTGACGATGTATTCTCCTTACTTTAGATTTTACTAAGTCTGGTGTCAACCTAGGTTTATGTATATGACATTTATGATTAATAATTTTGTAAGAAATCCATTTCTAGTCAATGTTCTGAGAGCCAGTCATTAAATTGCACTTTGCCATATTTGCATCATTTGAATGATACCGATTTGGCAACTTATGCGATTGGATTTTTACATGCGTACCATGTAATGTTCTCGTTAATGATTTGTTTGCGAACAGCACTAGTAATAATGGAAGGAAATATCATAACACTGATGTGAAGTATTGGTATTTGAAGATAAATGTTGATGCTTTGGTAACTCTGGAATCGCTTGCTGTCATTGTTGGGTTTGGGATTTATGAATATGAGTCATGTTTTTCTGTACTATGGTATGATTGAATATATCATTGTAAATAATTCTATTTTGAAAGATACAGAGACGTCAAGTATATTTGTAAATATATATTATCCATAATAGTAGCAGTAATTTCGGCAATTATCATAGGTCTGACGATGGAAAGTCATATGGAGAGTAAAGAGTTCAGACTGCGGAATAGGGTATTGACTACTAAGAAGTGGTTCTGGGCAAAAAGACACAAATACAATAGGGAGTGACACTACATTATCTCCATAAAATTAAAAGTTTCAAAATGTGAATAAGATTTTAAAATACCAATATTGTAGGTCTTCAGTAATATAACAAGTTTTCATATATCCTTTGACTAAATTTAACAAATTATCTAGGAACGTAATAAAGTCATTGATATTTGTAGCTGCTGGTCTATATATTTGAGCAACAACGCTATGGTTACAATAATCCTTTGCATCATTGATAATCTCAACAGATACAGATTCAAAACTCTCATTAAAAGTATTTAACTGATCCTGTAGTGCGTAGCTCAAGTGTTTAACAAGAAACAAAGAGACACCTGCACCAAGTCTATGGGACCTTACACTTCTTACATGATAATAAGATGACAACTTGTAAATATCACAGCTTGGTACATTTGACCGAGTTTCTGATATTCCTATGATTTTAAACATATATATTGGCACCTAAATATGTTTCAAGTTCACTAAAGAGAGCTGGATGGATCCGGATATTTACTTGAAACAAAGATAAATGGGCTGGTTCGATGTTAAAGTTTTGGATTGAATCATAGAAACTATCTTCTGTAAGACATATTATTTTATACAGTTTGCCCATTGAAGTGTCGGGATTGCACTCATAAACAGGAAGTGTGGTACACTTGTGCTCTCTTGCACACGCCACTCATTCAACCATTAAACACGTGTGTGGGGACCTCCATAATATAGCAACTGTGCCTTTTTTATATTTTTTAGTGTTAAGTCGACACCTTGTCTGATTGAACACACATATAACTCAACCCAGCGATATCATTTGATTGGAGACCATATCATGGCATTTGTTATTCTCTATTAACCCCAGAGGTCACATTTGGGAGGGTCTGTGTGCATATATTTCTATGCCACATCATGAGTTGTTTAATAGAGATATGACTGACGTGATGTGTTAATATAAGCAGTTTACTCTGATACTTTCTTCAATGTTCCTGGCCCACACTTAGTCTGCAGTCAAAAGCAGTATATATTTTATCGATGTTTCCACTCAATTACCCCAGCATGACCTTCAAATTGACCCGTCACTACCAATGTATTATTTCATTCGCTCGACACCAAATATTATTTCATATATCTACATGTGCTTTTGTGAGGGTCATTATTTTTACAAGAAACATATTCAGATCATTGTTTTTATACTTGATCTAATTTTATCATTTGCTTGGGGGAAACATAAATACAGTAGAATCTCCAATTAAGACCACCTCTATAAAGAGACCATTTTTATATTGCGACCAATAATTTACAGACCTATATTAGGACAAACTTCAAACAAAACCTTAAATGAATTATCTCCCCATTAAGACCACTCCCCTACGAAAACCAAATTTTCCAGTCTTTTAGGTGGTTTTTTTGGGAGATTCCGCTATATCTCGCATTTCCTATTCCTCGTTTAGTAGCTACTAATAGTTAGGCGGAGGTACGTATATTTGTCAACAGTAACGTGATCAGTTTATACTTATATTTGACACAATTTTATAGTTATAGCAAAAAATCTAAATTTGTGGCGATGTATCCTTGATCTTATTGTTAATTTATAGGAAAAATATGATTTTCATATTTCTGTGAAGCTTGCCCCCAATTAAGCCAGTATTACCTAACTGATAATGTTTCCCCCTTTTGCTGCCGGAGAAAAGTTCCTTGAATAAGTCCCCTTTTACTAAGTTAATAGACGAAATACTGTCTGGAAACAGACGAGAACAAACATCCCACATTACGAGTTTCAACCTCTACCACTTCGGTATAAAGTTATCACATATAACTAGAATTTTCGAAATCAACCCTGTGGCATGTAGTTAAACATAATTCAAAAGTTAAGTCTGGTCAAGCGATATATTCTGCGTAGCGATCCTGTATTGTAGTATACTCCCGAGAAATTGATGTTGAAAGATTTGAGGCCGTTTGGCCAACTTGTTGGCCGTTATGACAATATTGCTCTCCAACCCCAGTCAGTTTTGTTCCAATACTTTCAAGACCGTTCAACAAACAAACTAAATGTATAGTTTGCAACATAGAATGATGTTTGTTGGCCTACAAAGTAGCTATTTACCCAAATGACATCAGAGGCACCCACACTTGCGAGTCTGTCACTGTGGATCATCCCCATGACCTGAAGGTGCTATAACCTTGCTCCTAGCAACATTGATTGCAAGTGGCGCTGCTTGAACGAAATGGGGTTGCAGTTTCACAAGTTGCATCAGTAAGAAGAGTGCTCGACGGACAGGAGTTGCTCACCCATTTCTTTTCATCTTGAATCAAAGAGCAACATGCCTTTCTTAACGGCTTGCATGGGGTTTGACCATTCAGTGTCTTGGACTGCTTCTGGCAGTGCTTGTGTTTCTCCCCTGAAAAAAGGAAGGAGAGTAACTGACATACCACGATCACGGGATTAAAAGCAAAACAATGGAACAAACGGATAGCAATGTGCAAGAAAGTTGACGACCAGGCATACGTGGGGGGTGCCATGATGAATTTTTTTTTTTTTTTTTTAATTCTCAAAAATACAATTTTACAATTGACATTCTAGGCAAGTAGGACCTTGATTTGGATGCCATCCTGTCCATCCTTCTCATATCTTTTTGCAAAATGACAGGTTAAGTGCTATCACTGTTACACTACAGGAATGCTGGTGAGACATTCAGGCACCTGGGGTATGGTTAATAAGTAGCATCAGCTTTGCGAGTTGACTTCCTTTAAAGGACACATACCGGCTGTTATATATCATGCATTGAAAATGGGTACATTTAATATGAATAAGACTGGAAATTTGTCCTAAAATGTTTAGCCAGTTTGGTCCTCAAACAGTATTTAGCTTGACGCTGACGGCAATTTGTCTTGATTTGTTTCTTTTCTTTTGACATTTTGCATTTTATGAAGTAAGTTGTAAGATTACTTGACACACAGAGAGAGAGAGAGAGAGAGAGAGAGAGAGAGAGAGAGAGTACCTTGATATCTATATATGGCAGTCCCAACCTTGTTCCTTCTGTTCAAAAATGGTTATATTGCTATTTTTTCGTGTTATTCCATGTACAATCAGACATGTATGCAACTTTGTATTTACACAAGAGGAATTTGAATTACCCTACAACTATTTTCAAATCCTCTTTATAAAAGTAAAGAATATCAACAACAATAGAAGGAGAGAGAGAGAGAGAGAGAGAGAGAGAGAGAGAGATGTCATTCTGTATGCACGTTCCCCCAGTACTCTTGCCGACTCAATAACTAGTACAGTAGAAATTTAGCTGCTGTCATGAAACCTGTACTGTAGAAGCAAATTATTTGAAAATTCGGTGAGTATGACATTCAGCGACCTTGACGAAGGTCACTAGGGGTCATGCGATCTGTTCACTTTTGGACAGAATAACGTGTAAGAAATTGAGCTACCAAAACGAAACATATACTGTTGGAGCATTTCATTAGAATCTTAATGGGGTTTGACATTCAGTGATATTGATTTATTACTAAGGTTACCAGGGGTCATCATGAGTCGTGATATTCTAAAAACTGGTTTATGGAACGCTTTGTTTTAAGGCACAGAGATGTTGCTAGGGCTAACATTCATCAGATATGTGAAGGGATGACCAAGCTAAACTGTGTATCTTTTGACAGTGAATGTTAAGTACAGTTCAACCCGGTTTTTCTCCTGACTCCACGAGTCTTATATATTGGCTTATATCTTGGTAAGTGTGACTATCTAGACTCTAATTTTGTAACACCTTTTGAGATTTTGATGACATTTTGAAATGACATTTTGAAATCTTTCACCTTGTGTAGTGTCCGCACATGTATAGTTTATTTGGGTTGACAATCAGCTTGTACAGTGTTGGAACATGTATTCCTTCACCTTGGGGTCATGTAATGGTCCAAGATCACTTTAGGTACAGATAGCTAAATAGATCCAACACACCCAACACTGTTGTATTTTTAGGTAAGCTGACTTGTCAGTCAGCTGAGCTTATCTTATGGTCCTCCGTCCGTCGTCCGTCCGTCGTCCGTCCGCCCATCTGTCATCCATCAACAACTTACATCTTCGACTTCTTCTCCATAACCGTCAGCCAGATCCGTTTCAAAATTGATGGGGATGTGCCTTGGGTAGATGTCTACCAAGTTTGTTCAAATGGTCACGGTCCATTGATTTTTGGATTTTTAATGAATTTTTTTGTTCTTTTTTGGGAAAATCTTAAAAAATCTTCTTTTCTGAAACCGCATACACAATTACTTTGATATCACACAGAAACACTACCTGGGACGCTTAGTTTGTAATTTGTTCACCAGGTGGCGCTGCAATTTTTTCTATTTTTTTTTTAATTTTTGTTTGTTCTAGATATTTTCGACTTCTTCTCCAGAACCGTCACTCAGATTAAGCTGAAACGTGGTGGATATGTTCCTTGTAGAAGGGTCAAACAAAGTTGTTCACTATGTGGGAATGCTGTGGATTCCTGATTTTTAAGCTATTTTTTTCAATTTGGGTACTTGTCGGTCAATGCAGCTTTTCTATTGATTACTATGGAAGTCAATGAGCAATCTAATGCTAATTCACATCTTCGACTTCTTCTCCAAAACCGTCATCCAGATTAACTTCAAACTTGGTGGGGATGTACCTTGGGTGGGTGTCTACCAAGTTTGTTCCAATGGGCATGTTCCAATGAATTTTGTTTTTTTTTATGATTTTTGTTTCAAAAATCTTTACAAAAGTTTTAATAGGAAAGTTTTAACATGGGAATCTCTTGTAATGGTTATAACTTTAAAAAATTTGGCCAGATTTACTTCAAACTTGGTGGGGATGTGCCTTGGGTGGATCTCTACCAAGTTTATTCAAATGGTAACGGTCTATTGATTTTTGGAATTTTTATGATTTATTTTTTTTGTTTTTGGGGACAAACCTTAAAAACTCTTCACCTCTGAAACTGCTCACCCAGTTGTTTTGATATCGTTCATAGACACTCCCAGGGACACATAGTTCCCAATTTGTTCACCAGGTGGTGCTGCAATTTTTTCTAAATTTTTTCATGAATTTTTTATATGGGTTTGTTATTTTTCACTTGTTCTCAGAACCGTCACTCAGAGTAAAGTAAAATGTGATGGATATGTTCTTGTGGAAGGGTCAAACAAAGTTGTTTACTAGGCAGCACTGCTATAGATTCCTGATTTTTAAGTATTTTCAACTCGGGTACTTATCGATCAATGCAGCTTTCCTATTGATTTCTATGTAAGTCAATGGGCATTCTAGTGCTAATTCACTGGACAACTGACACAAAATTTACTGTTTACTTCATAACTTGAGATCTGTTTTGAGTTAGTACTGTGATTCTGCACATGTCAATGTTTTTGTATGAAGGTCATGCTCAGACAGTACATGGATGACTTTGACCTCGTTTCTGGGGTCACAGTGCAACATACATGAATTTTACTCTTCATTATAACTTGAGAACTACTTAAACCTTTATGTTGCACATGTTAGTGTTCTTTTATAATGGTCACACTTTCTCAGAACATTGGTGACCTTGATCCTTTCCCAAGTTCATAGATCTGCAAGTGTGATGAATGTCAAGATCAGCTGAGCATGGGCTGTTCACACTGCCCTCTTGCTGGTTTGTGGTACGCGATTGTGTATCACAAGCTTATATATTTTCTAGGGGTGTTTTTTTATTTTTTTAAACATGGGAGGGGGGCTGAACCAGGCAATATATCAAAATGCTAAAGGGTGACAGGATGTCACCCAGCTTTTATCGGAAGTATATACCAATGTCTCTCAAAATCAGTTAGAAAAAAAAGAGACAACAAATGCAGGTTCTGCCCAAATCTTGCATTTATGTGCCAGACTATCCGCTTGGTTTGACTTTATAATGTTTAAGCCATGAGTCTGAATGAAGATTAATGCATCGCTCAAAACCAAGCAGATACAAAGTAGTTTCTTCTTCAATGTTGAAACCTCTTTCATTCACTTTGTAGATTCCAGGGTGGTCGCCAGGCGCCATTTTGACAATCAGCACTTATTATCTTCCATTTTCCCCTTTCACTATTGGAGTACAGAAAATGAGCCCATCGGTTTCATTAATTGGTCACCACAATAAACCAATTAACCACTGGTCCGGATCTTGTCAAGCACTTTACACAAAAATTACTAGCACCACACCTGAAAGGTTACAGTTGGTTACTTGTGGCTGTTACTATGGTACTAAGTTGTGGAAAGCAAATGACTGCTTGGTGGATTATGTAGCACACGTTTGTCAACAGACATGCATGCACTTGACCCAGCTAGAACATGGCCATGTTTTTGTCTCTTTTTATCCCATAAATTAGGCCACAAGTGCCACATTTTTTGAATACGGAAAAAAGGGTCGGGTCATTATTTTGTCCTTATAGCTCAATCCCCTCCCTTCTCTATCTAGTTTATAATTTCTAAATAAGTATGTTTGGGACGTTTTTGTATACCCTGCTACTCCAACAACGATTAGTATTGCTTATACGTAGCTTTATGTACACATCATTTGTCTTTTTATTCTTAAACCATTGTAATATTTCATGTTCTTAGGCCAATATTATTCAATAAAAGACATCAAATAATAAACTGTATCTTCAGTATTGATCCAAAGATCATTCTTTTTAGTTGTAACACACTTCTAAATGAAATTTTAATGTAAGGCAAGGCTTCCAGCTCGATGAGATGTGCTCTTCTAGGAACTCTCAATTCACTTCATACATCTTTAATGAGAAGTTTCCATTAAATTCAGTTCATTCGAAAGAAAAACATCAGGATGTAAAAGTGAATATTTACTTCCCTCAAAGTAATCATATTTTTATGCAGGTGTTTTGATACGTTTCAATGAAACTGTTCAATAGAATTTTTACTTCAGACGATTTTCATACATATTTCTTTACAAATAAGTTTATGTATCTATATTCAAAGATCTGTGACTATTACAATTATCATGGTAATTATCATATATTCCTTTATTTTTCTTTACTTGACTGTAAATGGCAAATTTGTATGAAGTTTTAGAAAAACAAAACAGTGTGGACGTTGGATGCATTTTCATGACGATGTCTAAATATACACTTGCTAAAAAAAACGTTACTACTTTTGGTTTAACATGGAATATAAGACTATTATTTTAAGAAGTATATAATGCCATTGAACCATTAATGTTACAGAACAGTATATCCCAGTGTAGTTGAATCTTATATTGCATGTCTACGATACTTACCTCTTATTGCAGTAATCCACAATATGATCGCCATGGTAAGTTAGTAATTTTCCTGGATTTTGTATGTGCCAAAGATGTGTGTATGTGCAACAAATGTCATTATACATTTAGAAAATTCCCTCCTGAGCAGGACTGCCAATGCACAAGCTAAGTATATCTCGTATAGTGGCTCATCCAATATAAATGTTTGTGAAATTTCAAACGCATGACACATCAAACAGATTGATGTATTGTTGAATGTCCATGTCCTAAATGATATGAGTATTAAGTACTCAGGCTAAATGAAGGCACTAAAAGGATGCAAAAGTCAGGAATACTGTTTATACAGTTTCTACCTAAAATTTGTCCACTTGCTGGGCACGGTGAGTTTCTATTTGCATAACAAGCTTAACAACAATTATTTATGCTTCATGATTACAGCAATACAAACGTGCTACAAAGAAAGCTGAGTGACTATTACTTATCCTGGCACCTCGAATGTTATTTTTAGATGGACAGTGGTGCATTACCACACTACAGACACACATAAACGTGGATATCAAGCAGACTTCATTTACACAGTTAAATCCAGCAATGTGCCATTGTCAAGAGATTTTAACATTATTACTTCTCTCTATGATGCTGATAAAGAGTACTTCAGGTAGGCAAACCCCCTTGTATTTCCTCAAGAGATATGTTTGATCCTGACAGCTAGTTGCCTACACATGGCAGGTGAGATTCACTCGTCCGCATAGGTCCCATAAGAGCCGGGAGGAATGAGGGCCAGTGCCTGTCTTTGGCTCAACTAGCGCAACTTAATGCCTGGATAGCATGTTCTACTCAAACACAAATAGCCTCAAAATAGCTCTTTCTTCTCGACAAGTGCACATCGATGTGACACGTTGTATAAAAAGAAAGCTGCTTTATTTGCCATACACATACCCAACGTTGGAGTTACAAGAACATAAAACTTGAATCCAGAATCATAGATAGATGGTTTCAATTTTAAACGTTTAGTCAGAAACAACCAACCCAAGGAAAGCAGATGTAACATCATGTTTGCATAGCCATTCCAAGACCAGTAATGCGATTTTTATATTACATGACTGCATCGAAACTAGGGCACACAATTATTTTTCGCTGGCAGGGTGATAACCCTAGAACACTTGTATTAATGTTTAATTTGCTACATTTTTTTTCATGCAAAGCGTCCAAACTATAGGATTATTAAAAGGAATATGAACCATAAAATGAGCAAGGAACCAGCACGTAAAATTACAACATTGATAGGACCTCTTGCAGATGCTACAAGTGGCACATCAGAAGTAGAGTGAAGCATGGGGCAAAAAAGGTCAAAATTTGGAAGCTTTATTTGTTTTGCGTGGCAACTGTCAATGACAAATTAGGAGGCTAGTAGTAGTAGTAGTAGTAGTAGTAGTAGTAGTAGTAGTAGTTGAAGTAGTAGTAGTAATAATAATAATAATAATAATAATAATAATAATAATAATAATAATAAAAATAATAATAATAATAATAATAATAATAATAATAATAATAATAATAACAATAATACCGTAAAACCTCGGTAAAACAACACTCAGATATCCAACATATTTATTATAATGACACCGTTTTGAAAGGCAAAAATTTTATTTTTCTTTGTTATTCCATTCATTTATCTGACATATTCAGTTATCTGACACAAGGCTACGGGAACAAATGGTGTCTTTATAACGAGTTTTCACTGTAATAATAATAATATTTTTATTTAGAGCTGGTTTCAACGATGGCCCACCAACAGATATGGCTATATACAGATAAAAGCATGAATGTATTAAAAAATTATACTCTCTTCAGTACATAGCAGGTAAATTGTTCAAAACTCTGCTAGCTTCAAACTGAAAAGTTCTTGTTTTGTAGGATAAGGTTCCACTTGATGCAGATCACGTGATATGATGACAAATTGGGGAGATTGACTTAAAATTATGTAAATATGGTGGGGCCATATTGTTTAAAATCTTACATGTTGGAGAACGTCTTTATGACACTCGTTTTTAAAAGGCAACCATTTGAAGGGAGAGGAGAGATTACTGGAGCCCATATCATGAAAAGAACAATTTAGTATTACTCTGGAGATTGCCACTTCTACTAATTTCAGGGATCGAAAAAGTGCGATATCTCCCATTTCATTTTTAAAATTAAGAGCCTCTGCTAATGGATTTGAAGAAAGTTTGGCATAGCGGGAGATCACAACGTCCTGGTACTAACAGTGTTACTTAGCAATTATATAATGCAGATTTATACTTCATCAGGTTAAAATTGTTCAAAAGTGGGCGCTCAGTTTTCATTTACTGATGTTAAAAAAATGGAGCACAGTTCCATTTAAATTAATTGACCCTTAAAAAGCCCATGTTCAAATACACTTATTACATAATTTAAATAATGCGCAGAATGTCGGTACTTATGGTCTGTCATAACTTAAGAAAGGCAAAGTCGACACCCAGTAGTCGAGCATTTGCCAGTAAGACGTGTATTTAGTGTGCAGTGAATATATTTGCACGTCAATATCTGAATATAAGTCAGCGGAGGGTTGTAAAAGATGGCAAGCAATTGGGAAATGAACTTTGGACAATGTTGAATGACAGCATTATTACCATGTACCCAGGCCAATTTCGACAAAGCTATGAAGACGTACAGAACAACCATACCCAAAAACATAAAGCTAAGTACTGACCAATTCAAATGTTTAATATGGAGCATACCCACCTGCATGTCTGTCAATTTACAGGCTCCCTAGGTGCATCTGTGGCTGGCTATTTGTACTGACCAATTGATACTATGATATAAAGGGTGGTAACAAAGACTGACATATACTGATTTCATGATGACAGAGTGCAGAGAGGAATGCTTAAAGAGATATTCACATCAAAAAAGAGAAAGCAAGATAATGATAAACTGAAGAAACACCATTACATTGCGTGACATTTTTGCAAAGGTAATGCATACCAAGAGTTTTACCGTGGTGGATTTACTATATTGAAGGCAACAGAAAATATGTATAGTGCCAATGACAAAACCAGTGAAAACTCTCATTAATGGACAAGGAACAGAAAGATTCCAAGGATGAAATTGTTACTCAACAAGATGGCAGTGATGCTCTACTTGATCTATCCATGAAAGTGTACTACAAGTTGATGGCTACAGAATAGGGACTAGTGAACAAGCCAACATGTAACAGCATCACCAATCAAACTATCAGAAACCAGCCTACGAATTACACTATCACATGTATGAAACTGTAATGAACCTGACACTGATGTGAAATATCCTGTATGTACCTGATACGAAACAAAGATGACAGGGTACAAATCAAAACCAAATCAATAAGGAGAAAGGAAAAAGCTATACCATGTCCACAGCTACCTTAAAATAGCATTCTTTCCTGAATCTACAATGGTCTCACGTCTCAAACACTCCCAATAAAACATGACAATACATCCCTAGAGCCTCATATTACCAACCAACAAAAAAGAACAATAGCAGAAAAATCAAGCCTGGAGAAGGACTAAAGCAACTGTGCTGCAAACAGAAAAGGTCCCACTGTCTGTTGTTGAGTCATTGTGACCAAGGTGAAGTGTACAGAAACTGCAATAAGAATGCAAAATAAACGAAACTGTGCAGGCCCACAATGCTGATTGGCTAATACCCTAGGGCAAAAAGACAAACTTGTGAAGGACGACAAAGACATTCTCGCTAAGCTGGAAAGGAGCAGAGAATACTTGGTGACATGAAGACAAAAGCAGGCACATGATTATTTACTAACTCGAAACACGAATGAAAAACTGTTAAAAAGAAAGAGAAAAAGCAGTTAAAGTGATTTTCATATGCAAGTTATCTGATCAACAGGATCAAAGGTAAACTGCCTTGGAAATAGCCAGCCTAAAAATCTAAAGAAATACAAACAAAACTGGCGAACAAAGAACTCTTCATGAGCTGTTCACATTTGTTGAAAGGCATCACACATAAACACCTACTGTGGGATTACAAAATAAGCTAATGACTAAATACCATGTATGGGAGACAAGTTCAAATACAAACAGCCATTTGTTGAGTGATGATAAAGCAACCTAGGGTCATTGTAGCTTTACAAATTTTCGGCTAGACAACGCCAGTTGATCAAATTGCCCATTTCTTGTTCATCTGAAATGAAGAAATTACCATCGCAATTGTACCTATTGTTGTCTCACTTCACAAAATGTCTGCATGAGCAATGGAACAACATGATTTCGCTCAACAATGAGATGCACAATTGAGAATTATATTTCTAGACTTATATTTCCTATATTTAACCAAAATATAAATTTATTGCTCTTGCATAGGCAGTTTAATCTGTAAGTTCAAAGGGATTGCATTTTTTCCATAAATAGCAGCTGTCATGCACCCGTCAGCCTACGTAACACGATATACATCAAATACAATATAATATGTAATAATCAAATGACTGAAACTAATACTAGGGATGACCCTGAAAGACACTATACTTTTTCATGTGGTGATAACCTGTGTGGATTTATCATCTTGCAATGAATAAAAAATGCATAACTGACTAGTTTTCTTATTTAAATTTCGACAACTGGTTACAATTGAGGCAGGTGTGCTCTCTGTGACTCTTATTCAAAGGCATTTCTGAAAAAGAAATGACGTTAAAACACGATTAGAGATCTCATGACCGATGTTCGTTACTTCGAACTTAAGAGGAGCAAATACAAACAAAATGGAAGAAGAGACATGTTCCTGTTAGTTGACTGCTTCTGCTATCATATTTATATATGACTCTTGTGTATTTTTTCTAATTACCATCGAATATGAAAGAATGCCAAAATTTATTGCAGGGACTCTATTGCCAATGCTATATAAAGAGGAATGGGTGTTTTTAAATTCCTTTTATAAATTTATTCCATCAGCTATGTGAAGGCAGAGGAAAGTTCCAAATCATCAATCCTTGTCAGTTTATGTATTGTTTTGTCCAAAATGGCTTGAAATCTATGGCCATTGTATATTCAAGCAGCCTGCCCGAACAAAGGCCTATATTCTGATTTTTATGAATATTATCAAATGGAGAAAATACGTTTTTATTTTCCCGCAGCCTTATAATTGTTGTCTTCTTCAATTTTTCATCACAGTCATTATTATTTTGTTAGTGTTGTCTGTTTGGAGTTGATGGCAGATGCATGGCTTGATGAATTTTCGGAGCTTGCCTTGTATTTATTTGGTCATATTCATGTTTACTTGTCATAATTGGACAGATACGAAATTGGACTGAATTTGGATATAGATTTTGAAAAGTAATGGTTGCTTATTAGAAGAACAAAGACTCATATTATGATTTTTATGAAATTTATCAAATAGAGAATGTATAGTGGCATTTTTTCTGCAAGCCTATCTTGGAGCAAAATGCCATATTAGGATTTTTACGAAATTTATCAAAGCAAGTATACTTTTCTTTCAAATAAAATTATTCTATAATTGTCACATCATAATTTTTACGATCAACAGTCATATTTTTGCTGGTAAATTTGCAAAAGAGTCAAGACGTTTTTATCTGTATTTTCCCCGTGAGTGAATGATAGTTTCCACAATATGTGTACCATGGCCATTGTGATCGCCATTATTTCAGCACTGCTATGATCTGTTTTAATGTGTGCAAAGTAGCTGAGCCATATTATCTGTGCTCATCATGCCCATCATTTATTCATATAAATGAATCTTGCATGCATAATTGATCAGATTCGCTGCCATTGTTATTTGCGTGGACACATCACCCTGATACACTTTTGTGGGATCGTTTATCTTGGTCCCAGATCCACTGCGAAAATTGGAGCCTTTATCTGTGAAGTTTTCTGCAGTTAATATTTTGATCAGTATTCTGATGAATTCTGCCACGTGTGTAATTCGTATAAATATACAAATCATACTGCTGTTCCTGTTTTTCGTTTGTTGACAGCTTCACATTTTGGGTCCCTAGACAACAACACAAGCAGACAAGTAAACGTTTCAACTGAAGCTGTACTCCTGGAAAATTTCACAAGCGCAGAGGCTGTACTGCTGGAACATTTCACTGGCACAGAATTGCCACTCTCCAACCTCGACGCACTTACCCATACAAATGCATCCACAGAGATTAATACTAAGGACCAAACACCATTTCTCCCTGCTACCGCCTCCGCTAGTTTAGTATCTTCCAGCCTAAATCTGGAGAAAGGAACAAGTACTTTTGATTTCTATTACTGTTCCCTCAAGTCAAAAGCAACAAGAATAATTTGCATTTCTTCAAATGTAGAGTATACCACAATTACTCTCACCTTGCAACATTTGGGACATTCGACATTCATAAAATGAGCTGCACAAAACAATGAAATTAGTTTGGGGTCCAGTTGAAGAAACGAGTACAAAGATAAATTTACAGCCGCTAATAACTGTTATGATGATGACATTTCATGCGTTTTATGAGGTTGGCTATTCGTACAGCATCTTATTTAAGTAGCATTATTTACATATTTTAATTAATTCATGAGTTATAATTTGGAGAGCTCTAAATTAACATTTTACTAATTGGTCAAACCCAGTCCAAATGAGCTTTTCAACCCAGTTTTGATTTGTAGGGACGACTGCCGTTTATTAAATGAAGCTTTGCGTGACTAAAGAGTTTAGAAAATATATTATCTACATGCATAGATTTCATCTCGACAATGACAGCAAAGTATAGTACCACAATAGGCAGTGGTTCAAGAATTACACACACACACACACACACACACACGCAAACACACACACACATACATATATATATATATATATACATACATATATGTGTGTATGTGTATGTGTCTGTGATTGCAATTGCATATATGTATATATACAGATTTGTAGGGATACTTACGTATATATATATATATATATATATATATATATATATATATATATATATATATATATATATATATATAATGTACATAGAACATTGATATGAACCATATATTGTTTGAACTTTGATTAAATTTGATTTGTTTGAAAAGCTGATTAAATTGAAGAAAATAGAGTGCCTTGATGTGTGACATGAAGTTCTTATCATATTCAAACAAGACAAACAGACTAATTCACACGTAAATATGACTTCCAGATCTTCTGTTCTTCTGTAAGGCTACACGACTAGGAACAAAATACAAGGGAAATGTTTCTGAAACACGTTCTGGCAAAAGATGTCAACGTTGGGATATGACATTCCCACATAAACATGGAATAACCAACCCAGCAAAGTTTCCAGAGGATGACTTGAAAACTGTGGAAAATTATTGCAGAAACCCTGACAGAGAAGTTGGAGGCCCCTGGTGTTATACTACGGACCCTGACTTGCGTTGGGAATACTGTAATGTCTCACTATGCCGTATGCTATTATTTTTGCTTATGCAAGTTCAGATCCAAGCACATGCTATGCTGTCTGTTATTGCCTGGATGTTATTATATGTCACTCCAAAACAATTAGTTATTCTGCCGTTTGGTGTACTGTAAAATCTGTGCAATTCAGATCGCCTTTGTTCTCCTGAATGTTAAATATTGGCAATACAACAGGTTTGCCTGTCGTTATCTGTACATCTTAACTGACAGGTGAAAGAAAATCCATGTTATGCAGTTCAGGCACAACATTTGTATAATAGTTTGAAGCTTTGGATAAAGTACCAATCAACCAAGTACACAAATTGTTGCCACCATGACTCTGTGTGTGGGATTAATGAAAATTAATATAATCAATGTGAACAGTAGATGGCCAGGATAAGAAACTTTACATCACACTATGGTGTTTGGTATTTTGGTGCCCTTACTGTGTGTATGTAGGGCAATACTTCACAGTGCTCGACAATAACAGTCCATGAACACCACTGCTGCATTAAGGCAAAATAGTGTGATACTTTAGATATTGTAAATGTAAGTTGGTCTTTGTCTATGACTGACATACCTCAATAAAGGCTCAAAGGGAAAGTTATGATACATCAAAATAAAACATATTCAATTCACGGAAAATCAGTATACACATTAAGCCTTCATACATTCACAGGATTAAAGTGAAGTGCGTCAAAACTGATAAGGCCTAGCTACTCAGCCGATGTTTTTCCTACTGCAACATGCAATACCGCTGGGTGATGTGTGGTGATCATGTTTTCAAAACCAAATAAAACAAACAAACTTGAGTGAAAACATCACTTGGTGCATACCTTTTTTTTAGATAATCTCAGAACTGAGAAGAGTCTACTTGACAAAGGAAAACACATTGCCAAACCAGAAAAGATAATTGATTGTTAAACATATAGGTTAGGTAGGGGATGGTGAATCACTGAAAGTTTGCCTGCTTCTCGTTTCATCGAAACATAGTATGGGATCTACTATTACAGTTGGAGGTCTTTCTATATTAACTGGTCCTTTTAAATGTACATGTGCATATGTCTTACTGCAGTTCAATGGTCGAATCTGATATTTAAATTCCAACATGTGCATGATTGCTTTTAGACTTAATTGACATTGTTTGTGGAATATTGGATTTAGGTTTTGTCATTGTGATGGTGTTGATTCTATATTTCTTTCCAAAATATAGTTCTCTAAAGCCGTGAGAGCAATTGTATATACATTAACCTTAATACCAGATGAAATAGTTTCATGTAGAGCTTTTCAATTTGGGCCTGGTCCAGACGATGGAATTAAATTTTATCCAATACAAGAAAAGTATCAGTATGTTGATGATGCTGAAAAAGATTTCATTTGTGCGTATCAATAAAAGAATTCAAGTGCTTTTCACCTCAGCATATTTACTAACTTTCAGAATGAACACTACAATTCTCATCCCAAATCAGATAG